>CM021103.1:68587140-68635954 GCA_007115665.2 Sequoiadendron giganteum
CCTGCCCCACATTCAAACCTTTGCTTCATAGCCCAAAAACTATATGCTTCCTACTAGGTGAGAGTCAAGGCTTTATGTCTGACTCTCCAGCCCACACTTCAGTTCATGGCGGAGGCAACAAATTTATGTAGGGAGGTTCACAACACAATGGAACAATTCCCACAATTCATAGGGAAAAGGTTCTTGAAGTAGAGAAGTTGCTAGCCAAGCTATACACCATGCCAAGCAAGGATATGGTATGAGCGAGGGTTGAAAATTAGAGGTTATCCGCTAGAGTCACGAAATATTTTATCCGCTACCATGAGGCCACCCTTCATGCTCAATGATGCTTAATCAAATTGGGGAAAATGATGGATGATGTTTGGGAAAGGTTTTCCCAACTAACCCAGATGGGCTTTCCCTCTCCATTTCTTTCTAATGAATCGGTGGCTACCAGGGAGCAAATTGTAGCCAAAGTTTTAGGAGAGGAAGCATGATTTATCAGTTTTTTAGAGCTTCAGCCAGCCTCCTACCACCAAAGACATCAAAGGTATAACTCATCAGATCACATGACTACTCTTTCAGCTTGAGGTCAGGTCCGGAATATCTACGATGTTGCCTTTTAAGGAAGTGATCAATCTACACGAAGCACATGAGAATATGTGCACCATATCAATGCCTTCTGAGACTGACTGGCTGCCCTTGCAGATTACCCTTTCTAGGCTCTAACTCCAATGCTCAATGAATAAGGCCCTAGTCTATGAAACCAAAGATTTTTGAATTCTTCATTCCATAGGCAAAATGCCCTTGATAGTCAACAAAAGTTGTGTATATTTAATATACCCCCATTCTCCCTTCGAGTTGTTTTGATGTCTTGCTCGACTTCCAACCATTCCCAATGATTGTAAAGGCCTCCATGCTAGTTTTTCGGTGATCTCGGCTCATTGCTGCCACATGTTACCTAATCGCTCACTGAAGGGGAGCTTCCATTCCCTTCTCTTCTGAGCCCCGTTCTGCCCGCATGTGTCAATAGATCGGGCACATTAGGCATGCTTTTGTATAACTCTCTTTCGAGCACTGACCGTCGATGACATAGCTTCTACCTATGAATACTTTTGTTGGGACCCTCAAGTGCTACCGATAGTAAGGATGCTACCACATGTCTTCTCATCAAAGGATGGGGAGGATGAACCACAGACTGTGAAATAATGCCATGTGTCCCTTTGGTGCATCTTCATTATAAGGAGTGGTGTGAATGCCAAGTTGTCGTACTCTATTGCGTGCCCTAACTTCCTTCATTGGGAGGTGACACTTTTTTGCACAAGGTAAGCCGAGACCATTACCATCATTTGTAGTGAATACATCTAGCTCATGGATGACTGGGTTCATGCTCAAGAATCTTTCTATTACAACGACCATGTTGAGTGATTGCTGTGAGCATTATCATTCATGATGGAGAATCTTTTTATGTTACTTTCATTCAAGCGGTGGAAGCCCCTGGCTATATATACTGCTTCTTCTTTCGAAGAACAAGTCCGAAATATCTACAGAAGAATTAGGAAGACACCAGGCCTTTTGTTGTGTTGGATAATTGTAAAGAATCACAAACTGCGCCCTTGTAATTTGGCCTTTCTATTTCTTAACTATTGGATAACATCATACTATGTTGTTCTTGAATAGCTTTTTTTCAACTTCAATGAGTTAACTAGAATGTTGATTTAGAACCATGTCTCTAATTCTTTATGTTCAGTAAATCTCTATGCAAATTATTTTATGTCGTGAAATGAATTATCCAGGTCATTCTTTTTGATGTTTGTTATTTCGGGACATAGCAGATTGTTGAACGGGCCTTGAGAAAACATCTACAAAATAGGTTTATCATGCCTTACATCTAAGTCTTTGTGCATCGCCCTAATTAGATCTTTAATTTTTATATCTACTTCCTTTTCCCATTCAAAACCTTAGTTATAGAAGAAGCCGACATCTTTAAAATTTGGAGGTGACTCAGTTTAGTGTAATAGGTCCCACCCTTTAACTGAGTTTCCCACAAAGGGTTGTTACCTTATCATTTTTTGGCAGAAAAATTGTTGATGCCAAATGTAAGTGTGGGATTAGGTGTAGAGCACAAAACACTTCTTAATATGACATTATATCAAAGACAAATCAAATTGAATCAATTCAAAGAAATAATCGATTGAAAGCGTCATATTGTTCTTTATCTCCCAAGATTTATTAAATCAAAATGGCTCTCAGATCGTGAGTGCACTATGATTGTTAAAATGAAAATTGAAAGAACGATATGGATACTAAAGCAATGAAATGGAGTTAAATATGACAATACTAGAAGATAAATGAATTAAACTAGCATGAATTGACATGAAACAGATAATTGCAGCTACATGAGGCAACCATTGATGTGAAAGCTTGATTACTGGATATTGGATGCTTGAATGCTTGATGCTTGATGCTTGAATTCCTGCAGAGTCAGAGTGCAAAAGTTAGATTATCTGGATCCTTTCTTGATTCAGTGAGGCTTTATTTATAGAATTCCTGGCTGTAGAAATGCATAGGGAAGGCATTGAGAGGCTTGGATTCAATCTGGAGGATTGAATGGTGAGATATGGAGGAGATTGAGAGAATTTTGGTGATTGTCTCTACCCATGAAAACACCAGGCAAGAGAAGAGGAAGGATTGATGGAGGAGGATTGAGAGAAGATTTTAGAATTTATCTCCAATTTGTCTCCAAAACTTCCCGTGAAGTTTTAAAGCATTAATTGTGACATATTTTAGACATAGATTAGACATAGGATATCTAATTCATTTGTGAGAGAATATAGATGGAATATTCCTTGTGCTTTATTCAAATATTTTGATTTCTTTAAATTAGCAAAAGAAGGATAAATAATTTAATAAAATGAACTATAGGATAGTTGTTTATTAAATTAAATAGAAGAATATGGCAATTAATCAATAAAGTGTTTTGATCTTTATTTAATTAATTTAAGATTGATGTGATAGATTGAAATAGGGATTTGATAATCAAATCAAACAAAGTATTTAATTTTGTTTATTTAATTAAGATGAATTTAAATGTGAACTATATAGATAAATATTTCTATTTATTCGATAGTAGAGGAAAATTAGGATAATTAATCAAATAATTTGTATTTAATTAATTGGATGCTCTAGACCAATTTTAGGTGTATACATTTTGCCCCTCTTCGAAGTGATGTGTTTACGCATTGTTTCGAAGAAAATTTTGCTGCTACTACTAGGATCGATGATAAGGAAAATAATTCCATATGCCCCAGACATGCCCTAGATATTGATTTTCAGATGATTGCCAATAATATGCCCCCTCGGGAGATAAATTAATGATTTGATGTTTTGTAGAATTTTTCAAATTTTTATGATTTTATGATGATTTGATGAAGATATGATGAAGAAATAATTTATCTCCCGACAAATGATGAAGAAATCTAGCCCACAGATGAATTTCAATTAATTTCATGGATTAAATTAATCAAAAGATAATAAAACCCACCAAAAATAGCTTTCCAAAAATTATAAGTAGTCCAAAAGGTCATTTCCCAAATCATTTGCACTATTTGAGTTTAAAAACCTTTGTGATAAAGACATTTCAGCCAGCTAGAGCAGGATGCCTATTCCCTACCACACTCACCGTTTCAAGTGCGTTCGACGTCATCGATGACCGACCACGTATGGACCTCCAATATGTACCTCTTAACCTCCTCATAATTTGTGCATTTTTAAAAAAATGTATTTCATAGTTTAGGCATTTTTTAGTCTATTTTAGCGCTTTCAAGCCGCGCTGTAGTGCTTTCACTTTGGTGTAGCACTTCCAGTAGGTAGATTAGCACTTTGAGTTTTAGTGCTTGCATTAAAAACTCTAGCGCTTCCATAGGATAATGTAGCGCTTTCGTTGATATAGCGCTTAGGATTTGAATTTTAGCTCTATGATGTCGGATTTTAGCACTTAGAGACTTCTAGCACTTTGATTTGGTTGATTATCACTTTTATGGTCTGTTCTAGTGCTTCTAGTAAAGCGGTGCTTTGATGGACTGTTGTAGTGCTTAGACGAGGAAAAGTAGTGCTTAGGGAATTTTAGCGCTTCGGATGCCTATTATAGCGTATCAGAGTGCTGAAATAGCACTTTCAACTTTTAGCCTTTTGACCGATAAAGTAGCGCTTCTAGTGTTTAGCGCTTTGGAAGCCTGATTTAGCGCTTTCATGTCAGAATTGAAAATTTTGATTTAGTGAACTTTGATTTTGTCAATTCTGATCATGTCCATTCTTCGGATTGGTATGATTGATAATCCAAATTCTTGATGTGTTGGATTTGATGATTTAAATAAGACTAACTTGTCATGATAGGTGAGAAGAAACCCTATTTATGATGATCCTCATGATAGGCGAGAAAATGATTCAATATCTGATAAATCTCATGATAGGCGAGATTAGATACTATTTGATGAACCTCATGATAGGCGAGGTTTGTTGATGTGCACCCATGAATTTTGATCTAAAATTCACACCAAAACTTTTGGAATAGACTTGATAGTAGAATGACATTTGATTTCTTGACATAGTTCACTAATTGTGGATTTTTTTGACATAGTTCACTGATTGTGGATTTCTTTCATTTATGATGATAGGAGGATTTGGGTACTCTCCAGATGCAAGAGAGATTTCCATGGACCACTTACTGGATTCCTCATTTGACACCAGAGGAGCTTCAGGTGATAGGCCGATGTGGTTTAACTAGCCTACTTGATATGCCCCAGATTAGGATTAATCAGGGTCTGTTGACTGCTTTGGCTGTGAGGTGGCATAGTGACCACAACACCTTTCACCTACCCACTGGTGAGATGACAGTCACACCTGAGGATGTGTGGCATATTCTACGTATTCTGTTCATGGGAGAGATCATAGCAGATGATTCCCATGGGACTAGCGGTAGAGATGCTCTTCGCAGAGTATTTCAGGATCAGGACATTGCAGGTCCAAGCATCCGATGGAGGAGGATCGATGATTCATACGTGAACTACCAGCAGTGCTAGCTGGATTTATTGGAGGTTTCCTTTGCCCTAATCACAGGTCAAAGGGATTCCTCATTGGCTAGGGCAGGACATTGGAGAGCATGATGGTATATGGTACCACATATGCATGGGGGATGTGCATGTTGGCACATCTCTATCATGATCTTCACTCAGTTGTGTACCTCGGAGTGCGGAGCTTATCAGTAGGGATGACCCTATTACAGGTGTGGGCATGGGAGCATTTTGCTATTGCTCAGCTATTTCCAGTTGTAGATAGACCACCAGGAAGACCTTATGTGTTTAGATACAGAGGTCGGTTTACATAGGCCCAGATGGGCAAGTTAGAGCACTGGAGGTGGGTCTTCGATGATATAGAGACAATTACCTGGCGTCCGTACCTCGACTGTGAGCAGCGGGATGAGGATGATGTAGTGTTGGGATTTCTCTGTGATTCCATGTATCTCATCGGCTGGACACCATTTGTTCTAGAGATATTTATGCTCCGCAGAGTATACAGACTGTATGGCATCTTGTAGTGCATGCCACAGGGGGTAGCCCACTATGCTAGGCAGTGGATGGATATTCCTGATTGGGGGGCTTGTTTATCATATGATGTTGTAGTAGAGGGATATAGGGCATTTCAACCATCACCTTGGGACATGTGGAGAGACATTGTAGAGGCACCTATCACCGAGGAGTATGCTGCATTCTTGGCCTTAGTTCCACATCCTCGCATTACTATCCTGGATGAGCCAACACCACTACCAGTAGAGGAGAATGTGGCAAAGGGTTCTACACA
Organism: Sequoiadendron giganteum; assembly: GCA_007115665.2. Lineage (NCBI taxonomy): Eukaryota > Viridiplantae > Streptophyta > Pinopsida > Cupressales > Cupressaceae > Sequoiadendron > Sequoiadendron giganteum. The sequence continues at coordinate 68,592,979 of CM021103.1, forward strand.
GAGCGAGGGTGATACTCTAGTAGACAGTAGCATGGAGAGTGGCAGTGACGACAATAGTAGTGATGATAGTGACGGTGGAAGTGGAGGAGATAGAGGGGTAGGGCCAGCCATTAGCAGTGCTCCATCATCTAGTAGGCCTCACAAGAGGCGAGTAGTGATAGTGCCACTCGTGGATTATCAGAGATAGATCGTAGGCCTGCAGACATAGGTTTAGACACTACAAGGGCAGTTGGTACAGGCTCGGGGTTTGCTTGTTCAGACCCAAACTCAGATTTAGGCCTAGGCGCAGGTTCATGATCAAGCTTTAGCATAGGTTCAGGGACAGTTGGCCACTATACAGACGCAGCTGACTACATTGACAATCGAGCGAGATAGTGCTCAATAGATTTCTGAGAGGGCATAGGAGACAACGGAGACCCTACAAAGAGTAGCTAATGGTACCTCGATGGTGGATTATATGAGAGGTTTTGTAGGTTGGTCGAGAGGCAGAGTTTTACAGAGGCAGATATCATGATGCAGTGCCTGCTGAGCGTAGAGTTAGTTATCCCACATCGAGATCTAGGTGGACGAATACGCGGATAGTCAATGAGGGTGTGACACAGCCTCGACACAAAGATCCTAGAGATATTGATCCTTCCGGGGGTGGTGGTGGTACAGGCCCTGTTGGACCCACCCATTCTGGCAGTAGCAGATCATAGATGCTATTGTGATGATCTATATTACGATGTAGCTCATTGTGGGTGATGTATTTTTATTCCAGACTTCATTGTATAATTGACACTTGATGATATATATATGAGATGTAGTTGATGTGATTTGATGATGGTTTATGATTTCTATGTGATGGATGCGTTTACTATGTGATGGTTGAATTATAAATGTATTTGTAGAATATATGATATATGGATGAATGGATAGATGCTTTTTTATGTTTAAATATGATGATGATAAAAATGATGATCTTATGATTGATGATAATAATGACATGACTTGCATTTATTTCATATATATGATAAAATGTATGGATGGTAAAAATAAACATATGTACCTATGGCACAATTTAATTCATAATTTATTTGATGTATGATAAAATGGATGGATGATGAAATGATGAAACTAAATGATGAGATTATGAAATGATGAAACTAAATGATGTGATGATTTTTGGATTTATGTCAAGTATACTCAGTCTTTATTTGTAGATTAGATAATCATTTATTGGAACCCTTCATGCAACAAATACTCTTTAGATAAATGAATATGATGAATGCAATCTAATTTTAACATGCAACTAAATGCAGAACAATTATCATTTTAACAGTACTTTTGTGCCTTTTTGTCATCATAGAGCTTTATTGGATGTTGAAAGTGAATACAAGCATCAATGGTATGTGTTAGACCAATGACGAACTGAGTACTTTTTTCATATTTTTGATATTGCAAGCGAACACAAGCATCTAGGTATGATTTAACCAAGATGACCTGAGCATTCATTGCGTAAATAGGCAGTGGTTAATTATTTCAATGTGTGAATTCTAAATGTCATCGGTGATACATTTGCATAGCACATCCCCCAACAATTCATACATTTATATGATTATCTTACAGAAATCAGATAATAAAAAAACAACAATCTTCTTCCTTGTTCCTCTAGTTCAATACATCATTGAGTTACTCCAAATAAATGATAATCAAAAATATAATGTATCCATTGTTGACTTAGAGTGTTTCATTCATTATTCAGATTTTAGATCATCCATCCTGATTTTGTGATGTTTTTGGATTTTCAATATTTTGACCAAAGACCTAACCTAGTAACCTATCTTAGGTGTCTCGGGGTCTAATCAAAGATTAGCCTTGCCTACGTTACACATGTAGAGACCATGTAGTTCGGCTGACATAGACCTATGTTTTTGGATGCTACTTTTTAGACTTACCTTTTTGACATGTTTTTGGATTTTCGATAAGGATACAGATGGTTGATGCCTTTCTAACGTTGATTGATGTTGCGCTTTGATCTTTGTTTTCGGTTTTCTACAATATTGTTGGGTGTCCTTTGGTGAAATTGATGTATTGGTTGCCCCTAGTGATATCCATATGTTGCCCCCAAGCTTTGGAGTGATACTTGACTATTTGAAAATGATTTTGATATGGATGAAAAGATGGCAAGATGACTGACATGATATAAAACGGTACTGACTGCTAGACTAATGATCCTGATATATATCAAAATAGATGGGAAAGCTTGATCTTAGAATCACATACAACGCTTGTTTCCAGGTTTTCACCATATGCTTTGATTACACTCTTATGTTTTTGTATTTTTCAATTTTTCTTTTTTTTCTTTCTTTTTGTATTTTCTAATTTTTTTTGTATTTTTGTGTTGCCAAGATGCTTGTTTTCCAGGTTTTCATCAAGGAAACAATTTCTAGAATTTTGACCCGTGCACTTGGAGATTCAAGCATATAATTTTTGGAGATGAATATTGTTGATAGGTTCATCAAACAAATCCCCTTCTGACGTTGATAGCTGATATGCTCCTGATCCATACACTGATATTACGACAAAGGGAACAAGCTAGTTAGGCTCAAATTTTCCTTTCTTCTCTCTATCCTGTTGATTCCTAGGGTTTTCTTTCAGTACCAAGTCACCAACCTGAAAGACCCTTGGTTTTACCCTATGATTGTAACTTCTCGACATTCTTTGTTGATAAGCCATTAGATGGTTAACAGCTTGTTGATGACACTCATCCAACAACTCCAGTTCCTGTAGTCTAGATACCCTATAGTCTTCATCTGAGATGATACCTCTGAGTGATACACAAAGGGATGGAATTTCAACTTCAATGGGCAATATAGCTTCTGACCCATATACCAAGGCATATGTTGTATCTCCTGTTGGTGTTCTGACACTTGTTCTGTAGGCCCATAGTGCAGGATTGAGTTGGACATGCCAATCACGTCCAACATCATTAACCATTTTTTTGAGAATTTTGAGTATTGTTTTGTTCGAGGCCTCTGCTTAGCCATTCCCTTGAGGATAGTACGATGTTGAAAAATGATGTTGGATATGAAATTTATCACATAGCTCTTGGACATCTTGATTCTTGAAAGGTCGACCATTATCAGTGATAATGGATTGAGGGATTCCATACTGACATATTCTGTAGTTCAAAATGAAAGAGGAGATCTATTTCCTAGTGATGGTTTTAAGAGGTACTGCTTCAATCCATTTTGTGAAATATTCTATAGTTGTTATAATGAACTTGTGTCCATTAGATGAAGATGGATTTAATTTTCCTACCAGATCTAGGCCCCATTGACAAAAAGGCCATGTTGATGTGAAGGGATGTAGTTCTTGTGCTGGTGCATGAATCAGATTACTATGGATCTAACATTTTTGGCATTTCTTAACAAAATGATAGGATTCTTTCTCCATGCATGGCCAATAATATCCCAAACGGAGGAGTTTGTTAGCTAGAGTTATCCCACTCGAGTGAGTGCCACAAATACCCTCATGAACCTCTCGTAGGGCCATTTCAAACTCGTTGTGTTCTAGACATAAGAGTAAAGTACATCAAGACCTCAACGATAAAGTATGTCGGCAATTAAAGTATGTCATGTGGATTGGCGGATGAAGTTTTATTTTTGGTTCCTAGATAGATCAGGAGGAAGGACATCATCTTTCAGGTAAGCATAGATCATTTCATAGATGGAGGTTTTTGTGGTTTCAATATGGCAGATGGTAGTGGATTCGGGATTATTATGGGAAGGACATGATATTTGTTCTACCATAAACTCATAACAAACACGCTTCTCAGGAAATTGTAGTAATGAAGCAATTGTAGCCATAGCGTCCGCAACTTTATTCTCAGCTCTTGGAATTTGATCAAAATTGATACTGACAAAGGACCGTTTCAGATTATCTATTTTTTGATTGTAGGGCATCAAATTTTCATCTTTTGTTTGATACTCATCATTTACTTGATAAATGACTAGTTGAGAATCCCCATATACCTGTAAGTCCATGATCTTCCACTCAATTGCTATTTTGACCCCAATGATTAATGCTTCATATTCTACCACATTATTTGTACACTGGAACATTAATCTATATGATTTTGGAATGGTGTGTCCTTGTGGAGAAATGAACAAGATTCCCGCTCCTGATCCTCACTGTGTATATGATCCATCAAAATATAATACCCATTGTTGGGGCATCACTGTCAGAATGTCTACATGTGGAAACTCCATGGTCATTGGTCAATCATCTGGTAAAGGAGCCTCTGCTAATTGTTCAGCGATTTCTTGACCCTTGATTGCCTTTCTCTCTACATGTTGAATGTCAAATTCACTTAATAGCATGACCCACTTTTCCTGTCTACCTATTAGGGCAGATTTACTGAGTAGATACTTTAAAGGATCGATCTTTTCTATTAACCTGATTGTATGAGTCAACATGTAGTGTCTCAGCTGTTGAGTAGTGAATACCACCATCAAGCAAGATTTCTCTATGAAAGTGTAATTGATTTCATATCCATTCAATGTCCGGCTGATATAGTAGATAGCATGTTCTTTTCCTTCGTAATCCTCTTGCGCTAATAGTGCCCCCAAAGATATATCTGTTGTAGCAATGTACAATATGAGTGGCCTTCCTTCTGTTTGTGGCATGAGAATGGGTGGTGACATTAGATACTATTTGATTTGAATGAATGTTGTTTCACACCCCTCATCCCACTTGAAAACTATATTCTTATGCAATAGATGATTAAAGGATGACTTTTATCTGCTAGCTAGGAGATGAATCTTTTGATCGATTGGAGCCTTCCTTGTAGTGATCTGAGTTGACTTATATTCTTAGGAGGTGGCATCTCCATAATTGCTTTGAATTTTTCCAGATCCACTTCAATGCCTTTTTCCGAGACAGTGTACCCTAATAGTTTTGTTGATGTGACCCCGAAGACACACTTCTTGGGCTTTAACCTAACATTGAATTTCTCCATCCATGTGAAGATTTTGTCTAGGATATGCAGATGTTCTTCCCTTGTACTAGATTTTTCCAAAATGTCATCCACATAATCTTCCATGAAGGTGTGCATCATATCATGGAAGATTGTCGTCATTGCTCTTTGATAAGTGGCTCCTGCGTTCTTTAGACCAAATGGCATGACGTTCCAGTAGAAATCTCCCCATGGACATGTGAAAGCCATCTTTTCCTGATCTTCTAGAGATATTTTTATTTGATTGTACCCCGAGAAACCATCCATGATTGACAACATGGCATGCCCTGCCATCAAGTCCATGATGATGTCTATATTTGGTAGTGGAAAATCATCCTTTAGGCATGCTTTATTTAGGTCCCTAAAATCTGTACATATTCTGATACTGTTGTCTGGCTTTGAAATAGGTACAAGGTTTGATATCCATTCGGTGTAGTCTATAGACCGTATGAATCTAGCATCCAATAATTTCTTGAGCTCTATCTTTACCATCAATGCGATGTGGGGATGCATTTTTCTCAATTTTTGCTTAACAGGCTTGATTCCTCCGGGCAAAGACAAGTGATGCATAAGAATATTTGAGTCTAAGCCTGGCATATCAGAATATGACCAAGTGAAATTGATGCTTCTTTATTTAAAGAACTTGATGAATTCTGGTCTTTCTTGTTCTGTCATGGATTTCGCCAAATGTAGGATTTTTGCCTTATCTTTAGTGCCAATATTCACAGACTATGTTGGTTCTACTAGGACTGATGATCACTCATGATAGTGTTCCAGAAGAGTGCCAAATCTTCCATCCTTCTATGCCTCAGAAAGGTTTTCACCATTAGATGCATTCTTTATTTTTACTTTTTCCAAATCTAATGCTGCCATAGAATGGTTTTCACCATTAGATCTATTTTCCCTATTGTCATTTTTACAACTAGAAGATTTGACACCCTCCTGCCGAGTTATGATGTTATGAGTATTATAGAAAAAATTTGTACCAGGTTCAGTATGGCATAGGAAGTTTACGATGGCATCTTCGTTTGTAAATATTGGTATATTCAAAGGTTCAACAGGTTCCCAGTCAATGAGTTCAGGATGGATTAATGGCATGAGGTTATCAGTTTCATTCAAGGTGATGGATGTAAGGGTTTGGACAGCCATTTCATCATAGTCATTTATTGGGACATCGAGATCCGTGATGGTACTTTCTTCAAGATCGTCTAGTCCACTCAAAGTTTGCTCATCCTCACTTGAATCATCGATATTTAGTGACACTTCCACAAATGGTCTAGACCCCAAACCTTGGCCCTCCTCACACATAGGTGCATATTGTTGAAATACATCAACTTGAATATCAATGAAAAATAGATCGAAATACAATGCCCACTCATATTCATTTGATTCTATTTCAAAGCCATCTCTAAATTGAAGGATATTTTCTACAACCTTCCTTGTTAGCTCTTGCTTTTTTTCTTCAGAGTATCCTAGTCCTGGCTTCTCTTTTGTGTGGAGAGTGAGGGGTCTAATAGGCTCTGTGATTCCATCCTTTCTTAATCCAATGGGTCCTTGTCCTTCATACCCCATTTTTCCTAAAATAGCTTTTCCTTTTCCATATTTATTGGTGTTGATGTTGACATTTTTGATACTGATTTCTGATGTAGAGGGTTCCTCATTTGTGTATAGCCAATCGAGGATTGCTTTATTGTTTGTTTCATCCTCTATTGTACCTTTTTTGACAAACCTTTTGTCTAGAGCTGTGACTGGTAATGATGTTTGAGATTTGATCATAGATGGTTGACCATATGTTCTAGGAGATGGCATTAACTATGATAGGTTAAGTGATTGCTCCATAGAATATGTTCCCATTCCTTTGTCCGTCAGTTGAACTTGCTGTTGAAACTTGTGTGATAAAGAAGTTTGTTGATCCGGATTATCCGTTGATTGAGTTTTAACAGGACTTGTCTCTTTTTTCTTACCCTTCTTCTCTACCCACTTGGTAGTGATACTTGGACGTTCTTCTTCTTTGGATGATGATGCTTCCTTGTTGTGTGGTATAAAGATATCTTGAGAGATCCTAAGGGTGTCACAATGTTGAGGATGATTGTAATCAGAAGATATATTCACCTCTCATCCATTTATTGGGAAGTTCAAACATTGATGATATGTTGAAGGTACAGCTTGCATTTCATGGATCCATGGTCGCCCTAAGAGAATGTTGTATGTTAATTCCTTTTCCAACACTCGACATGCTATATGTTTCATCATTGGCCCCACTTGAATGGGGAGCACAATCAAGACTTTAGATGATCTTTCTTCCTCATCATATGCTTTGATAGTCATTTTTCTTCGAGAATCAATAGCATCATCTGAATATCCTAGTGCATGGATTAACTTGAGAGTGCAAATGTTCAAACCAGCTTGCCCATCTATAAAGACTCTCTTGACATGATGGTTGTGGATTAAGAATTCAATATGGAGTGTAGTATTATGGGGATGGTTTAGCGAGATATCATCCTGTTTGAAGAATGATAGACAAGGTGGGGTAGTCAAATGTCCCACCATAGCTTGAAACTAACAAACATCTAGATTCTTTGGTACCGTAGTGGCAACTAAAGCTTGTTCGAGAACCTCCTTATGTGATGGTGGTATTTTAAGGAGCTCTAGTATCGATATCTGAGCAGGAATGTTTTGAAGTTGATCGATGATATTATAGTGAGATGGATGTGGAACTGTGTGTGTAGATCCAACTCCTTTTAACATGACCTTGGCTTGCCCCCTAGTCATGACATTTATTGGTTGATGTTCTTGACGATCTCTGATTTTTAAGACATTGATTTGATTATCAGAGTTTGATACGTTTGGGAGAAAATCCAAAGTGGTAGTGTTGTTGATGTTGGGTTCATTAATGTCATGAGCAACTGTATGATTACTCTCTACTTCAGATAAACAAAGGATTGTTTTGTGATAGACATGATTGATGTTGTTACCTTTGTAGTTTGAGGATGATGATGCTCCTTTGTCATAGTTGGGCAAAGGGTCTTTGAAAGCCAAATGATCATTGTTGTTTTGGGGTGTTTCGACATATGGTTTATTGTTGTCAATCAAGTCTTGTATTGTGTGCTTCAACTCCATACAATTGTTGGTTTTGTGACCCTTGTTATTATGGAAGTTGCAATAATTAGCATCATTCCACCATGGTGGTTTGACCTTTGGATCCCAGAATCGGGCCTCCCATGTAGTGATAAGGCCACTATCAACTAGTTCTTTCATTGTTGATTCTATCATTTGGCCTAAAGGTGTGAACCTTTTCCGATTTGATGGTTTGTGATATGGTTGCATCTTTACGACCTCATTGTTTTGTATGACATTTGACTTGAAAATTTGATCATTGTTTTGAATCTTTGATGTAGATGCTGTCAAGTTAAAGACTAGTTTGATATTTTGGGAATCATTTGATGTTTCATTAATAGTTGTGGTTTGATTCTTTTGCCAAAATTTTCGCTTATCACTGCTTGAGTATTGATTAGAGGAGTTATTTGTGTTGTTCGTTTTATCATTGAAATGTTTGATAACTCCTCTTTTGACTAATGCTTCCTCAATTTTCACACTGTTTTCTATGACTTTTTTGAATGTGGGAGGACATTGTAATTTGAGTCTATAACTCATTTCCTCCATCAAATTTTCAATGAATAACTCCATCTTTGTAGAAAAGACAAGAACGTTTCCCTTTTGTTTTGCTTTAGGTTATAAAGATCCTTTATTGTAACATCGTGTTGGATGTTAAACGAGTACTAGGAAATGAAACTATTGACTAATTCCTCAAAAGTTATGATACCTGGTTGTAGTTTTGAAAACCACTCCATACATGATCCTCCCAAGCTCCTTGGGAATAATCTCATTAAGTAATTTTCCTCTTGGGAAAACTCGAGACTCATTGTTTTGAATTCCCTGATATGATCTGTCGGATCCGTTCTTCCATTGTACTTGTCATACTTTGGGATCTCACAATGTCTAGGAAAAGGTATCAGATCGATGGTTGCATTGAAAGGATAAGGACAAATGTCCTGTATTTCATATCTCTTGGTACTCCATTTCGTCATATCCTGTATCTGCTGTTGTAATAGTTTCATTTGAGATGTTAAAGTGGCAATTGGATCTATTGTTTGTGTAGGTTTTAGAATTTCAGTCTCACTTGTTCTAGGTGTTTCCTTCAGATGATTCATGTCGAAGTCTTTGGGAAGTTTTGCACCTAATTCAACTAACATCAAAAGATACTTCTCCATATCTTGTTCTAGAATCTTTTTCATAAATATGTGGAACTTGGGATCTTGTTGATCTGCTTGAATATCCTTTGGAGTTATTTCGTTCTTATCATTTCGGTTTAGATTGTTCCAAGGATTTTCCTCTGCCATTGCTTGGGATTTTAAAATTTCTTGCTCTAAGAGTCTTTGTTTTTGGGACCTAGTGAAGATTGGCATAAAAATTCTTACCCTTTCTTCCGAAATGTTGATCTTGTATGCTAGGAAAATGTCAATTGAACTTTTAACAAAGTCAAATAAGATGACTGATCTTATTGATGAGACTATGTTAAAAATTTGATTACTATACTTGGTTTTGTGATGAAGAATGATAGTATCCTAATGATGGAACTTCAGTGTAGTAATCAATTGTGTATTTGATTTTGAAGCTTGTGATTTGCAAGATCTTGTTTTAGTTGATAAGATTGGAAATTTGTATAAACCTATCTGTTTTCGGTCTCTAGATAGTGATTCTGATAAAAATAAATTTGGTTTTAATGAAGACTATGGATAAAATGACAGACTGATTGACTGGTAAAAATTTTGAACTCTCTATTTTGAAAAGGCTAAAACAGAGGATAGAAGCACTATTTCATAGAAGTGCTAGAACAGAGTTCCGAAGCGCTATCTTAACAAAAGTGCTAAAACAATGCACGAAAGTGCTACAAAAATTGACAGAAGTACTATCTTGATAGGAGCGCTGAAACAGTGCATGAAAGCACTGAAAAAGATGATGAAAGCACTGAAACAGTGCCCGAAAGTGCTATTTCATAGAAGCGCTAAAACAGTGACCAGAAGCACTAAAACAGGATTCCAGAATGCTTAAAATAGGATTTTAAGACTCTCTATTGTAAAATCTGATCTGGTCTTGTGGCATACTGTATCAGGGATTGTGGAAGATAAGAAGGATGTATACGCTGACTATGGTTGTGATACTAAGTGAGAGCTCTTCTTTGGAAGAAGGCTTGGGAATAGAGTGGTTCTACTGCGTAATCTAAGGTGTGACCCCTAGAAAAATTGTGATATCTATGGATGAATGTCCTATGTTGTAAAAAGAGTTTCTGATTTTGATATAGAAAATAGTGTCTTCTCAATTTATATCGATAACCAAAAGGTTTCTTGGGCTTTGTGATTTTGATTTTCCTTTTCAGAAACGTGGTGGACTTCCACTTTCGAAGCATGTGGTTTTTTTTATCTAATTTAACTTTATTTTTTTCAGGATGATCTTTAAATCTAATTTTAATGAAGTTGTGAAAACACAGCAAGCAATTGTGAATAGTTGTTTTAACTGAATAGATCATGTATCTTCAAGAATCATGAATGATTCTTATTGATTTTGACGGGTTGTTTTGACAATTGTACACAAATTAAATAGACTCACACTTAAAGACAAGTAGGTCATCATTATACACACAACCCACATCTTGAATTGCATTGACGCACACAACCTTGTCACCCCCTAGAGGGTGCCCATGTTTTTGTCATTTCTAGGTGCGCACTTAGAGTTGGATTTCTTGTCCTCTGAGCAAACAGTTCATGGCAATTATATGGTGAGTGTCTTGGGGGTAGAGTCTTCCCTCCCCTTGCACTGCGAGTATGACAATGCATGGATACTGACTTGGTGAGAAACTACTCAATGGTTCATAGATAGGGCTTCTGTGCAGTGCGACAAATAGATAAACTACCTCAAGAGACCTCCCAATCTTTAGAACAAAGATTTTGGGGATGGTTATCTTGCTCATTACCGTCAAGTTGGACTTTCATCAACAACTTGCATTTTTATTATAGTGGGTTGGAATCCTTGGCTTTAGGTGTTCCCACTTAGGTCGTTCCTATAGCGTGAGTATTTTTTCCTACTACGACAGGCCTTCTAAAGGATTTAACAAAGCATAAATGACATGAAGTAAAAGTGAATTTGGCACTTTGGTCACCTAGTTAAGGGGAGAGAATAAGCCTAATCACCACAAGCACAACATATAAGTTGTTTTGTTTTAAGCCCAAAAAGAAAATTTTCTAATCTAAGTGAAGGTGTTGCTTCACAGAAATCATGTTTGTTCTTTTTAACTTGTACTATAAAAATACGGTGACTATCCTAGGATTGATAAATTTTCTTTTAAGAAAACAAAAAGTGACCACCCTAGGATTGATATATTTTAGAAACCAAGAAGTGACTATCCTAGGATTGATAAATTTTAGAAAATCTGAAGTGACTATGCTAGGATTGATAAAGTTTAGTCCAACTGTGAAAATTTTAAAAATTGGCCATGGCCGCATCGAATCCAGACTGAAATTACAAAAGCACTGGAATATTGCACCAAAGTGCTAAAACAGTTACCTGATGCGCTAAAACACAGAATTGCCGAAATAGGACACCAAAGCGCCGAAGTTTGTCATGGAAGCACTAAATCATCGATGTGCTGAAATAGTTGATGGAAGCGCTAAAGTTGAAAGCACTGAAATTTTTGACGAAAGTGCTGAAACAGAGCACAGAAGCACTATATTTTTCCATAGAAGTGCTATAGTATTTGATGAAAGCGCTAAAATGAAACACGTCATGAACCTGCATGACACTTTCCAAAAAAAATGTAAAATTGGGGTTAATGCCCCATGGTGGGCGCCAAATTGTAAGTGTGGGATTAGGTGTAGAGCATAAAACACTTCTTAATACGACATTATATCAAAGACAAATCAAATTGAATCAATTCAAAGGAATCATCGATTGAAAGCGTCATATTGTTCTCTATCTCCCAAGATTTATTAAATCAAAATGGCTCTCAGATCGTGAGTGCACTATGATTGTTAAAATGACAATTGAAAGAATGATATGGATACTAAAGAAATGATATGGAGTTAAATATGACAATACTAGATGATAAATGAATTAAACTAGCATGAATTGACGTGAAATAGATAATTGCAGCTATAGGAGGCAACCATTGATGTGAAAGCTTGATTGCTGGATATTGGATGCTTGATGCTTGAATTCCTGTAGAGTAAGAGTGCAAAAGTTAGATTATCTGGATCCTTTATTGATTCAATGAGGCTTTATTTATAGAATTCTTGGCTGTAGAAATGCACAAGGAAGGCATTGAGAGGCTTGGATTCAATCTGGAGGATTGAATGGTGAGATATGGAGGAGATTGAGAGAATTTTGGTGATTGTCTCTACCCATGAAAACACTAGGCAAGAGAAGAGGAAGGATTGATGGAAGAGGATTGAGAGAAGATTTTGGAATTTGTCTCCAATTTGTCTCCAAAAGCTCGCGTGAAGTTTCAAAGCATTAATTGTGACATATTTTAGACATAGATTAGACATAGGATATCTAATTCATTTGTGAGAGACTATAGATGGAATATTCCTTGTGCTTTATTCAAATATTTTGATTTATTTAAATTAGCAAAAGAAGGATAAATAATTTAATAAAACGAACTATAGGATAATTGTTTATTAAATTAAACAGAAGAATATGGCAATTAATCAATAAAGTGTTTTGATCTTTATTTAATTAATTTAAGATTGATGTGATAGATTGAAATAGGGATTTGATAATTAAATCAAACAAAGTATTTAATTTTTTTTATTTAATTAAGATGAATTTAAATGTGAACTATATAAATAAATATTTCTATTTATTCGATAGTAGAGGAAAATTAGGATAATTAATCAAATAATTTATATTTAATTAATCGGATGCTCCAGACCAGTTTTAGTTTATACACCAAAAAATGACAAGGTAACAACCCTTTGTGGGTAGCTCAGTTAAAGGGGTGGACCTATTGCGCTAAACTGAGCAACCTCCGGATTTTAAAGAAGCTAACTTCTTCTTTAAATGGGGTTTTGAATGGGAAAAGGAAGTAGATAGAAAAATAAAAGATCTAACTAGGGTGATGTGCCAAGACTTAGATGTAAGGCACAATAGACCTATCTTGTAGATGCGGTCTAAGGGCCCATTCAATAATCTACTGTCCCGAAATAAAAAAATCAAAAAGAAAGACCTGGATAATTTATTTCATGACATAAAATAATTTTCATAGTGATTTACTGAATAGAAAGAGTCAGAGACATGGTTCTGAATCAAAATTCTATTCAAATCATTTAAGTTGCAAACAAACTATTCAGGAACAACACAGTATAATGTTATCCAATGGTTAAGAAATAGAAAGGCCAAATTACAAGGGCACAATCTGTGAGTCTTTACAATTATCTAACACAACAAAAGGCCTGGTGTCTTCCTAATTCTTCTATCGATATATCAAACTTGTTCTTCGAAAGAAGAAGCATTATATATAGCCAGGGGCTTCCACCACTTGAAGGATTATACCAAAAAGAAATTCTCCATCATGAATGATAATGCTCACAAGAATGACTCAACACAACTGTTGTAATAGAAAGATTCTTGCTCATGAACCCAGTCATCCATTAGCCAGATGCATTCTCTGCAAATGATGGCAATGGTCCTAGCTTACTCATTGCAAACAAGTGTCGCATCCCAACAAAGGAAATTAGAACAAACAAAAGAGTACGGCAACTTGGTGTTTGCACCACTCCTTTTAATGAAGATGCACGAAAGGGACACGTGGTAGTATTTCATAGCCTATGGTTCATCCTCCTCATCATTTGATGAGAGATTGTGATGAGAAGACATGTGGCAACATCCTTACTATTGGCACCGCTTGAGGGGCCCCTTAAAAGTTTGCACGAGCGGAGGCTACGTCGCCGACGGTTGGAGCCTGAAAGAGAGTTATATGAAATCATGCCTAATGTGCTCGATCTATTGAAATGTGGGGGCAGAACGGGGCTCAGAAGAGAAGGGAAGGGAAGCTCCCATTACGTGAGTGATTAGGTGACACGTGGTAGTAGTGAGCTGAGATTGCCAAGAAATTGGCAAGGAGGCCTTTAAAATCATTGGGCGTGGTAGAAACTCAAGTAGGACATCAAAATAACCTGAAGGGAGCATGGTGGTATATTAAATATCCACAGATTTTGGTGACTATCAGGGGCATTTCACCTGCGGAACGGAGAATCCAAAAATATTTTGTTTGTTAGACCAGGGCCTTGTTCATTGAGCATCGGAGTTAGAGCCTAGAAAGGGTGATCTACAAGGGCAACTAGTCAGCCTCGGCAGGTGTTGATATGGTGTGCAGATTCTCATGTGCTTCATGGAGATCGATCACTTGCTAAAAAGGCAACATCACAGATATTCTAGACCTAACCTCGAGCTAAAGGAGTGGTCGTGCGATCTAATGAGTTACACCTTAGATGTCTTTGGCGGTAGGAGGCTGGCTGAAGTTCAAAAAAATGGATAAATCCTACTTCTCAATTTTGGCTGCAATTTGTTCTATGGTAGCCATTGATTCATCAAAAAGAAATGGAGAGGGCAAGCCTATCTGGGTCAGGTTGGAAATCCTTGCCTGAAGTCCATCCATCATTTTCCCCAATGTGATCGAGCACCATTGAGGATGAAGGGTGGGCTCATGGAAGCGGATAAACTCTTTCATGATTCTAGTGGTTGACCTTCGATTTTCAACCCTCGCTTGTACCAGATCCTTTCCTGACATGATGTATAGCTTGGCTAGCAGATTATCTACTTTGGGAACCTTTTCCCCTATGAATTATGGGAACTATTCCATTGTGCCGTGAACCTCCCTACATAAATCTATTGCCTCCACCATGAACTAAAGTGTGGACTGGAGAGTTGGACATAAAGCCTTGACTCTCTCCCAGTAGCAAGCATATAGTTGTTGGGCTATTAAGCAAAGTCTGAAATGTGGGGAAGGAGTTTGAACGATCTTCTTCAAGATATTAATCTTTGCATCCCTTGTCCCAATCTCTTGCGTTAGCCCTACAATTTGTTTTGTGGCAGATGAGAGTTTCTCCTACATGTGTCTTTGTGTGACCAGCCACCTTTCCTTAGGCTGGCTTTGGGTTGCAGACTCTTCCTCCAGGGAAAGCCTAATCTTCTGGAGGTCTTCTTGAAATTGAGCTTATGCGCTCACTTGATTTTCCTCCTTTTCTTGTACTACTTGCTCCAACTGAGCACACAATTACTACAATTCTTCATTGTTTTCCTAAACATCTCCTTCTAACTGGGCCAACCTTTTCAATAATTCTTGATTCCTTTGTTGTAGCTCAACTACTTGATTCAATTTTTGGGATCAGAACCTCTTGAGCTCCTTTTGCAAGTTAGTTTTCTTTTCCTGCGCATTTTATGCGAAGCGTGCCCTTTTTGCCTCTTGTGCCTTTTCCTTTGCCAATAGAACCTCAATTATTCCCTTGACAGCCTTGAGCTCATCCTCCGTATTTTTTAACTTGCGACTAGACTTGAGGAAGTCGGTGGTAACTACCCACTACGTCTCTTGCCTGAGCTTGAATTTATCTTGCGGTCAAGCAATCTACAAGTCCAGTATGATGGCATGTATTTCATAGTCATCGAATTGCATTTCTCCTTGTAGTTTGTTAACATTGGGATGCATGGTTATGAAATAAAATGATTGTTGAGCCTCATTATAAATTTTTTGGACTCTAGGCTCCAGTAGCTTCCTAGCATCCCTTTTTTTTTTTTTTTCTTCTAGAGTCAGAGAGCTTGAGCTTGCTTCAATATATCGCTCTGGGAAAATAATTGAGTTGGAAATTTGATGTGTTCTCTTGCAAACAGTGCGCCGAGAGGGACAACAAAAGGGAAAGAGAGGCTGGTGACCTCAAATGTTTTCTTCTTTGGAAGGGCAACCGTGAGTAGAGAGAAGGGAGGAATTTTCCAAATCCCTGGTGATGAAGGCATGGAGAGACTCATAGGGAATTATGGTGGTAATGGAGATGTGACGGTCTCTGATTGCTACAAAAGTTGAGTCAGAATTAACTCAGAGGAGGCAATATGGATGACGACTTCAGATATTAAGGGGGCAGTAGCCATAGATACAAATGAGGAGGTAGATGAGGAAGCTGATGGGGCTCCCACCAAAGATGGAGCAACTTGAGGGGAAGTGAAAGCCCTTTGTTCGATATGAGAAAACTGGGAGAAACTTTCCACAACCATCATAGAGGGGACAAATAAAGGTAGGCTCACATTTGGAGTGATGGGTGCCGTAGGGATTGTGGGAGAAACAAGAGATTATGAGGCAAGAAGAGAGGGAGAGAATGATACCTGAGTGGAGGATTCTATCTCCAACCCTTGGCCAACCACAAGCTCCTATGAATCACCTCCTGAAGTAGTAGATTGGTGCGTTGTCTTTTTCTTGGCAGAGGATTCTCCACATCTTTCGCTTTTATCAATATTTGTGTTCCTCTAGGCTTCCCTACGGCCCAAGTCTGAGATTGCAAGGACTCCGATCATGAAATATTCATCCGAACACTCCTAACTTCTATGCTAGGCTATGTTGTTATTTTCTATTGTGCTTCCCCTTGTCAGAGCGTGGTAGGGCATCTTTAGGGTTGGGTTCCTCTACATCACTAGCATCAGAGTCTGGATGTTCCTCATTCCAGAGGATATCAGACCTATCATCGATGTCGAAGATTGATGGATGTTGGAATGGGATGATGGTGTTCTTGATCTCTTGGCGATAAACCCATAAATCATTGATCTTTTTCGGCTTCCAACCTTGTTCCCTTATCAAGTTATTTCAGAGGGTAGTACCTATGCAGAAATTTTCATCTACGTTCCCCTTAGTGAGATAGAAACTGAGCCATGACGACCTCCGATTATCCATCGGCATGAGCACCAAGTCCACCCAGAGCCTGCTAATATCTTCTAGATGATTTCATCGCGCTTCCTAGTAAGGCCAAGGGCTATGTTTTACCTTAATAAATGTGTCACCCAATTCATCTTTGGGGTTGTAGTCCCACCTATCATAAATGAAAAGCAGCCTAAGGTGTTCCAGCTTCACCTCCAGTAGCTTCACCAATTTCTTCTTTGCTATGACTACTATTTTTTAGCTCATAGGGAAATCGAAAAATCCCCTCTTCGTGTTCTTTGGGTTAGATAAAAAGGTGTAGTCCATAATAGCTAGTTGTCAAAACACTTTAAGGGCCAATAACCGATCGATGACAGATCTAGGGAGTTGGATTGGCTCTTCACAAAAGCCACACACTCAGACCTAGGTGAATTCCTCCCCAAGGAACCAATCGCACTTGGGGAACAGGGATCAGATCCTGTTGGTTTGATCGGCCGACAAGTGATAGTAGTCATCATCCTCGCCTGGATCACACAGAATCAAAATCAAGAATTTTTTTGAATCTTCATAATAATCATAAGTGGAAGAGAGGATGTGATTCCATACCGAAACTGGCTTTCGATTCTTCTTCTCATCAAATATTGACAACTCTATTTTTTCCCCGAAGAAATAAGGATTCTGATGAAGAAACATATAGGCTAGAAGAGAAGGATATCTAAACCTACCAATAGTTTTGAATTCACCAATCTGCTTTTGCATATCTTTGATAATTATTTCTACAAAGTCATACCAGAAAGGGTCTTTCTCTCTTTTTAGTTGAAAACCCAGGCCCAACTGAGATTTAGATACGATCGTGTCTTCATCCAAGCCGAACACAAAAGCCATCATGGAGAAGGCATCTTGTAAGTCCACATGGATGAAGTCAACATGATGAATTGGATTTTTTAATGGCTGTTGGCAATCCTGGGGCCTTTCGATCTCTGCATTATAAAAGTTGAGGTCATTCCTTCTACCCTTCTAGAATTCCAAACCCTTTTTCTAGTTGAAGGGCTCCATTGGAATTGCTCTTGTGCTATTGTTAGGAATGCAAAACATATCCCTAAGAGCCTCCATAGTTAGCATGACTCTCAACCTTCTTCCCTCAATGGCTCTAGTCACCGAATTAAAACATTGAATACTTTCATGAATTATTTCTGGGTAGTGGTGCACATAGGGGACCATGTATTGTGGGAGTCCACAGAGCCATTGCTTGTATGATAGTTTATTTTTGGAGGCTTTATTCATTATGGTGAAAGCAACTTCCCTAAGGCCCTTAGGGTTAGTCTTGAGGATGGGGTCATAAATGTTATCCAATTCTTCCTTTACCAAATTTGTATCCCTGAGAGTACCCTTCTTGGCTATCCACGTGAAAAACCACTCTAGATTATTTGGGATCCCAGGTGTAGTGTAGGACTCCTCCTCCTAAAAAATATTGAGCATGGGTGCTATGAGCATTGCATTGAACAAGCTTTGAGATGTTTCACCTGGCTCATTCATCTATGGATTTTGGGCTACTTCAAGGGCAGTAGATTCCATTTTTCCTCAAACTTCTAAGATTTTCTATGCATCTCTTAGCAATTCTACAATTTGAGAATTCTCTACACTAACTATGTATTCAAAAAGCCTTCTTTCTTTAAAACAACCACATGCAATACTTAGCTTTTTTGTCCTCCTTTAAGTGGTAGATGTCGGTTACTTTTTCTGCATTAAATTCGGCTTGTACTGTCAACCTTTTGGTTTGTGCGAAGCGGGCTACTTGCCATTTTGAAATGATAAGGATTCATAAGGACCCCAGGTTCCTACAACCCATGGTGCGATTTTCCTTGGAAATCGAACCAACGATTTGAAGGCAGACTAGGCATCGTATGTTGTGGTAATTAGTACCCCGAACAAAATTATTTTTCCATAGTATGCGATAAGAATCAAATAGATATGCATCCTTTCTTGGAGTTTGAGGAACACCTGTAGGATGAAACCTCAATGTTTGGTTGAATGGAGTATCGTTGTATACTGCCACCAGCTTGTGCTAATTAATTAGCTTTCCTTAATTTCATACACAACAACTCGTACCTATAGTCGCAACTGGGTGAGAGTTTCGAGCGAGCTTTGGTGCAATGTTTGAGGTGGTACCTAGTTAACCTCATGCTTATGGTATGCAAATTACCATGCCTATCCTTGTTGTATCTATAAATAGGCACCTAGGCAGTAGTAGAATTATACTTAGCAATTTTAGTAGAATTAGCTCTAGGTGATTGGCTTAGCATTTGGTATTTGCAGTCTGCATAGTATTAGTATAGAGTTCAAATTTAGATGCTTTGCATAGGGCTATTTTTTGACAGTCGTATAGAGATGATACTATGAATACCCTAATTAGGCTAACCTCCCATAAATCTCAAATGACCTTTTTGGGTGAGATTTAAACTAGACGCTTGAAGAGAATGAGAAAGAATAAGAATTCTTTGGCCATCGTAGCTATGAAATGGGTCTTGGGCTGAGACTACCTTGAATACGAGGACAAGTAAAAATTAAATACTGATGTGTTCTCCAATTTGGTGGCATCAATGCTTGACATTTAAGATCCCAAGCCACTTATCATCCGTCTGGTGACATAAATATTTCCAAAGAAGTATCTGAATGACCTCTAGGAGGTGGTAGGAAATGCTTCCTTTGGCAAAGGAATCTCGACTACGAGCAACCTTCATAGGCTCATTGAGGAAGATGCAGTCGTTTCATGGTTACTGTTCTTGAGTGGCTTCCGCCTCCAGTTGCGGGAAGTACATTGCCAAAAGGTTACCTACACTTGTCATTTTCTCTTTCGAGTCTACAATGTGGTGTCATTCTATGATATTGATTGGTACATCGATTTTAGGAACCTGGTGTTTGCTCCACCACCTATCGAGGCTTGTATAGATGGTTTCACTAACCTAGAAGCTGCTACCATGGATGATATGGTTCTAGGTGCTATTGTTGCTGCTGCTTCTTCTTATGACTGGAAATTCCCTCTTCTTTATGCTTTAAGATTGCAATTCATTAGTCTTTTTTGTATATAGCCTCAAAAAGGCTTCATAAATATATATAGGTATATACTTTTAAAAGCATGGTCTCTGAGCCATTTTGATACTTGTACTTATTGAAGTATATATAAATATAATGTAAATACCACTTATGTTTAAAATTTTTGCCTTGCTGCATATTTTCTTGTCCCTTCTGGTATATGTGTTATTCTCTGCATCATATTGTAAATTTTTGCTGCATCACTAATTTAGGAAAATCGGCTAAACAAACAAAAGAACACAAAGGGAAAAAGGCACAATAATTACATATTTACATGGTAGAATTGTTTAATTGAGCGTTATAGAGATTTTAAGGTAAGTTCCCTTGATAGGAACCCCCCTATTGCTTTACTCTCCATGCTTTCTGATTTAAATGCCTCATATAGCTTGTAGTGATTTATCATGAACGGACCCTCCCATAGGCCATCAGCTTTCTTGCGCTAACTGGGTCTTGATGTCTGCTCATTGAATTTTAACATATGGTCCTTACCATCTAGGCCTTGATCCAAAAATATATCAAACAAAGAAGGCGCACCGGAATCTGCTACACTGTGCACGATTAATCCCATGGAGGGTAGTGGTAACAATTTCTTAGTAATGCTTGATTTAGGTTGCAGAAATTGATACACAGGCGGATATCTCTGTTCTTCTTATGGGTTGAGATCAGGCTAAACACCCATGCATTAGGCTCGACTGAGAAGACAGTTTGTGACTAGGCTAGCTTTGTTGACCTTTGCGCCATCAGTTCTTTAACCTTGGGACTCGCTGGCATCTATTTTTGGCAAGCTGATTCAACCTCCCTTTTCGGCTCTATCATAGGCCAGATGATGCTGGGATCATATCCTATGAGGTTATCATATGGCCAAGCCATTGATCCCTCATCATTTTATTTTAAAAGGTGTACGAGCCTTTCTTTACCTTGATGTTGGATGTCCTTTCTAACTTTGAACTTTCTCCCATCCCTGATCTAAAAATTTGCATACTCACCTCCATTTGCTATAAAATTCCTCTTTTTGTTTGTTACATTGCTAGAATCAAAAGTATATATGAGAGTGACCAAAATTTTTAGAAGCTTATGGAATCCTTGCTAAATGTCTTGTCTATCATCGGTTTCGACGACCCTTGATTGGATTTGGTAGGTAAATTTTTCCAACTGTGAACTGAATGAGGCGATGTGTTCATCGCTATACAATGCTTTCTAGTTTTGACCATCATCTTGAAATGCTGGTCGAAATATCATTTGTACAAAGCATCGGTTATGCATTGGGTTAGAAACTAGTTTGAATTGGGGTCTGATTTCGGCCATGCGATTTGCATCAGCATCCTATTCTTGAGGAACAACTTGAATATTAAAAAACTTAAGGCTCTTAATTAGGTCCCAAACTCTGTCTATGTAGGATCTCATACGAACATTCTTTGTAGTAGTGATATTTTGAGGTTGTTTGATGATTATCTCAAAAGCTCTGAACACCTTTAGGTGCCTAATGTCAATTTGTTCTGCTAGGCTCAAACCTGGTACAAGGTCTTCATATTCATTTTTGTTGCTAGAATATGAAAATTGGAATAAGAAAGATCTGACTGTCTTCTTGTCGCTTGGGGGAGTCAAGCATATCCTATCTTCTACATTGGCCTTACATTTAGCACCATTGAAGTGCAGCGACCACAACTCTCTGGTTGAAATGCCTTTGGGTTCATGTGTCACTTTTGGGATGGCTAGGTCTTCGTTATAAAAGACATAAGTCCCTATTCCAGTGCCATGATAATTGCCGAAGGGGTCGTTATTAATGAATTTTCTTAGGAATTTTTCTTGATCGGTTTGATCTCCGGTGATTTCCTCATCTTCTAGAAGCTTTGTGCAATACATCTCTTCCTTAGTAATGGAGGAGTGAGTGGGCTCAAAGCCCATCTTAGCCTTGTTTGCAACATGTTCCAAATGCAAGGGTTCAGACACTAGCTTCATTTTGGCTTCACACTTGGTCCTTATAATCGAGTGTGACCAATCTAAGGGAAGGCATCCACCTATTTTAGAAGTGAATTCCCTAGACAATCACATACCAAATATTGGAGGAATATCAATGATCATGGTATCTTGATTGACTGTGATATTTGGGCAAGAAAACATAGTTAATGAAAGGTCCTTAATGATCCCCATAGTATTAACCATATTCCCATCTAATTGCATAACCCCTTTTTCCAAAGGTTCATAGCTTAATCCTAGGTCCTCATCTATTTTCTTGGGCATGATTGTGGTGTTGGCACCAGAGTTAATCATGGAGCTATGCAGAAATTTCTTACCCACGATAAGGGTTAGGAAGAACGGCTTCGGTTTTAGTTTTCCTTCACCGACTTTGACTATGCATTTTTCCTTTTGATCCTTAGTAGAGGCTTCCTCTATAGTATTTGTGAGAAATTTTTCCAGAGGTGGTTGATCAATAGTCTTCTCTTTAAACGATTTCTCCTCTGGTTCTGTAATCGGATCTTCTTGGAGAGACTTCTATAGCAATGTATTTCGCTTTGGAATGGCTAAGATTTCCCATAGGGATACGTTAGTGGATGATTTTTTTAATTGTTACAATACATCTAACGGTGGTAGACTTGGATCCTTCCGCTCCTTAGTTCTTGTTGTTATGATCTCCCTTTGTGACAGACATTGTGGTATCACTGCAGAGGCACTGGGTTTGTGGCCAAGGGTGCTTTTAGGCTATAGAATGACTAATTGTGGGATGATTTTTTCACCTGTGAATCTCCCGTTAAAGATATTGTTGTAATTAGAATGCACTTGCGGGGTTTCTGTAGTGGGTGTTTCTAATATGAATACCGCTTCCTCTCCTTCCATCCATGAGAAGAGGGTGTGGTCGAGAGCTATATCGATCTCTTGTTCCAGAGAAATCCCTTGCATTTGAGCGGTGAGTACCATATTTTCCATTACAGAGATGTATATGCATAACCCCCATTGTCTGATATTGTGCCTTAGCTGCGTTGCTCTACCACCTTCTGTTGTAGATTGCTGCATGGGTAGTTTTGGGGCATATGTGAATCAATGCAAGGGAAACACCAAGGGTTGTCATCATCAACCAAATTTGTTTTCCCTACTGTTAGCTCTCTTCTTGAGCTTAGGTTGGCATTCTACAATGGAGTGGGTACCGGTACTATTTGATTTGTTGTTTGCATATGAGGATTTGTACGAGTGCCTCCTTGGAACTAGTTTTGTTGGTAAGAGGACCTTCTACCCTAATAATTCTGATAGGTCGGCTTTGGAGGAGTGGCCTAGTTGCGCTTGATCGTAGTTATCTTGTTGGCCATGGCTCACAACATTTCCTTTATGTCACTTATCTTATCCTTCGAGGCACTGAATGTTGAAAAACTGCCCTACGGTATGCTGATGTATGTGTACATGGCTTAAGGAGGAGTAGCACGTGTGGTAGGTGGCATCGCCTAGGAAAAAATTAGTAGCTCGAGGAATATAGGCATGATGGGCTCAGGTGGAAACTTTCCAGCATCAATCAAATTGTTCTCTGCTTTAATTGCGATGCTGTATGCATCCAGTAGAGTGGTTCCACCGAGTGACTAGAGCATCATTAAAATATTGATGTTGATGGACTTTAGGTAAAAAATGAATGCCAAGTCGGGTGGTGGGCGGATTACAACGTGAATTGTTTGCCAAGTTATGTGGAACCGAGCATTGAAGTCGGTCAGGGCCTCATGTGGAGCCTGCTTTGTGATCTCTAGCTAGTGATACTGGGAAGACCTATCTCTATCATTCAAAAATCTTTCATAAAAGGGGTCTTTGAGCTGATCCCACGTGCCGATCGAGCTAGTTGGTAGAGTATGATACCAGTCTGATGCTTTTCCTCTGAAAGAAGTTGTGAGTAACCTTAGCGCTATGTTTTGGTCTATAACTCCATGTACCAAACATAAATCCACCACATCTTGCAAATGTTCGGATGGTGTTCTTGAGTCGTCTTAGGTAAATTTAGGAATAGACTTGAGGGCAGAGACTAGAATGGGGGCCCAAATGGCAGATGTGACTAGGGCAACAAGGGGACTCCCGACATCCCAAGCCACATAGTTTCGGTTAGCGATAGGTAACATGGCTAGTAGAGGGGTCGGGATGTTTACATGACAGGTTCTAGTTGGTGTTGTTCCTAGCGGTGGTACCAACAAACTAGGGTTGTTTTCTATTTGGGATCTTGTGATAGGTTGATGGCTCATATACTTGCATAAGGCTTAAGCGCATTTCACGGTCCCACTGGGTGTGCCAGGAAAAATAAAAATTGTTGATGCCAAAAAATGACAAGGTAACAACCCTTTGTGGGAAACTCAGTTAAAGGGGGTGACCTATTGTGCTAAACTGAGTAACCTCTAGATTTTAAAGAAGCTGAATTCTTCTATAACTATGGTTTTGAATGGGAAAAGGAAGCAGATATAAAAATAAAAGTTCTAACTAGGGCGATGCACCAAAAATTAGATGTAAGGCATGATAGACCTATCTTGTAGATGTTGTCTAAGGCCTCGTTCAATAATGTTCTATGTCTCAAAATAACAAACATAAAAAAGGACCTTAATAATTCATTTCATGACATAAAATAATTTGCATAGAGATTTACTAAATAGAAAGAGTCAGAGACATGGTTCTAAATCAACGTTCTATTCAAGTAATTGTAGTTGCAAACAAACTATTTAGGAACAGTAGAGTATAATGCTATCCAATAGTTAAGAAACAAAAAGACCAAATTACAAGAGTACAGTCTATGAGTCTTTACAGTTATCTAACACAAAAAAGGCCCGGTGTCTTCCTAATTCTCCTGTAGATATTTCAAACTTGTTCTTTGAAAGAAGAAGTAGTATATATAGCCAGGGGCTTCCACCACTTGAAGGACTATAACAAAAGAATATACTCCATCATGAATAATAATTCTCACAACAATGACTCAACACGACTGTTGTAATAGGAAGATTCCTAAGCATGAACCCAGTCATCCGTGAGCCAGATGAATTCTCTGCAAATGATGGCAATGGTCCTGGCTTACCCTGTGCAAACAAGTGTCACCTCCCAGCTAAGACAGTTAATACAAGTGGTAGAGTACGATAGCTTGGCATTCGCACCACTCCTTTTAATGAAGATGTGCCAAAGGGACACATGGCGGTATTTCACAGCCCATGGTTCATCCTCCCCATTATTTGATGATAGCTTGCGGTGAGAAGACATGTGGTAGCAGCCTTACTATCGGTGCCACTTGAGGGGCCCGCCAAAAGTTTGCATGGGCAGAGGCTACATCGCTGGTGGTCGGGGCTTGAAAGAGAGTTATACGAAAGAATGCCTAACGTGCCTGATCTATTGACATGTAGGGGCAGAACAAGGCTCAAAATATAAGGGAAGGGAAGCTCCCCTTCCGTGAGCGATTAGGTGACATGTGGCGGCAATGAGCTGAGATCACCAAAAAACTAGCATTAGGACTTTAAAATCATTGGGCATGGTCGAAAGTTGAGCAAGACATCAAAACAACCCAAAGGGAGCATGGGGGTATATTAAATATCCACAACTTTTTCAACATATACTTCATACCTTTGTATTGCTTCCTATAATAACATGATCTACCTTTGTAAAAAAAAATTAGAACATAATGTGAAACATGAAAATGTTTCACATGTTATTCTTCAATACATGTGTGGCACCTTGAAATCCCCATGACATAGGAATTAGACAAATATACTATAATTATAGTATATAATAGATGGAAATTAGTAACCTTTGATGAATTTTATAATTGTGTACTTGATCGTTTAGTTATCTTATGTAAATTCAATTTCATATTAGAATATAGGATTCATAATCATATACCCACCTCAAAAAACCTCCTCACTTATCTCAACATCTTCATGATAACAAGTTACAAGTTGAGAGAAACCATTAAAAGGGGTAGTCACCTTTTTCATCTTAAACTTCTTTAGAGAGAGATGTGTCTCAAAAAAAAAAAGAGATATAGGAACATTTGATAAAAAAATATTTCTTATTAATTTTATACTATTATCGTTCATACCTTTAGAAGAAACACACAAAGTCAATTCATGGATGAAAAGTCTACATGAATCATATTTATAAATTTCATGAGACTATAATGTTTATTTACCATATGACAATATTCTTGTTAATTATGTCTATATTCACATAAATACAAATCTATTCAAGAGTACAAAGAGAACTAAATACTTGTAAGAAAACCTAGGATAACATAAATACATATAAGATTTACACTATTTTTTATAAACCATAAAAAATAAGTGAATTCTTTTAGAGAAATTCTTGTTAGAATATGATAACATAACGTTTCTTTTGGAATGTCCATGAAAGTAATTTTTTTCCAATATTTGACTCAACCTTGAATTTCCACTAGTTGACTCATGTATCAAATTAGAATTTTATACTAGCTAGCTAGTGGTAACACTAGACAAGTGTAAAATTATTAATATGATTGAATTTACCTTTGAGTGCACAACCTATGCTAAGCTTAACACATTAGGTACTATCAATGTACAAGGAGTTATCCCATTTATTTTATAGGTTGAAGTATCAAACTAATTGATGAGACTTATCTTTTATAGGGAAAACACATACATGATTTAATAAGAATGGTTAAATTAAATCTTATCCTACCAAGTTGCATGCCATGCGATGCCATGGGTTTCTTGACTAGATTTCATAGAAGGTAGTTTAATTGAAGCTATCTTCGATCAAACCTGTGTGATTTTGAGAATGACTCATTTTATCCCAAAAGTGGGAGTGACTTATGTGTTTTACCTAGTAGATGATATTTTTTCTATGTTTCATTCTTTGGATAATTAAGAGCATAAAAATGCTATGAATATAAACATGTTTACGATAATTCAACATCTAATTTTCCTAA
Source organism: Sequoiadendron giganteum (assembly GCA_007115665.2). Lineage (NCBI taxonomy): Eukaryota > Viridiplantae > Streptophyta > Pinopsida > Cupressales > Cupressaceae > Sequoiadendron > Sequoiadendron giganteum. The sequence goes on from CM021103.1 coordinate 68,619,928, forward strand.
CTATATAAATTTTAAATATGTTTAATTTAGGTAAGCACATAAAATTAAAAACTAGCGAAAGTAAGAATCTTGGTTGATTATGGTCTATATTGTTATGATATAATAGTTTGATATTGTTCTATCCTTAATAATTATTTTTTTAACTCAAGATAATTTTTTCTAGGATAGGGAAAATCTATCAATTGTGGGAGTTAAGTAATTATGAAAAATCTAAAATTAACCAAATCTAAATTGTGATTTATTCAATTAGTCATTTGTTTATTTCAATACAACTATAAGATTTACAAAGAAAACAAACAAATCCAAGATCTCAATGACAAGGGCAAAAAGATGATTACATAATACAAAATAATAGCTCTTTTGATAAAGATAAAAAAAAAATTGCAACCAACCCATGAATAGATATAAACAATACAAATATATAAGTCTTATACATAAAAGAATTGAAATGATAAATGTCTAAAAATTTATGAGTTAGCATCTAATAAAAAAATAATTAAATTAATTAATTAGACAAAAATAATGATGAAATAATTGTAACACTTAAACCTCAAATCAAAAACTATACATCATTAATAACCATTTTATTTAATAAATGTATTCTCTTGATAAATACCTTTCTAATAAATATATTTTAAATATATACATATACAATAAAATAAATAATTAAATACAATAATACATCACCAACAACAATTAAAAGAAGAAAACATTATAATACAAATATAGTAAGGCTTTATATTTAAGAGATATTGGTCTAACCTACTTTCTGAACTTATAACTTGGACTCGAGTGAAGCACTATAAGATGATGTCCTCGTCAAAAAATGATATAATAATTTTAATAGTATTAGATGAAAACATATAATGTAATAGGGAATCTGCGTTGGAGTTCGGCAAAGACAAAATATAATATTCGGAAAATCTATATTTATGAACCTTATTATTAGGGAATATTTATATACACTACAAAAGGAATAGTGATAACTTTTATAATGGAAAAGTTGTTACATTTGTATGTTTATATAATTTTATTTATTTTGGTGAAATGTTTTAAATGTAATTGTATATTGATAAATGTTAGATTTTTTATTAAGTTTGGTTTATATTTTATTTTCATTTTTTTTTATATATTTAATTTTATTTATTATATTTTTTTCAATCATTTTAATACATTTTTTCTGATATTATTATGTGACTATTAGATTTATTTTTACAATATGTGAGAACAAACTTCAAATTTAAGTTTTTAAATTCAAATTTCACATTAGTAATAATCATTGTGAGTTTACTTAACATATGTTTGGGTGACATGTTTCTATGTCTTTGTATTTAAAGACATTTAATGTGTCAGAATGTCAAATTTAGGAATAAAAATAATATCAAGGACAAATTTTGATTTTTGAAAGAATAAAGAGCCTCATTTGTGTATGCCTCCACTCACATGGTGATATGGAGGATTTCATATCATACAGAAGATTGTTTTGCTATACAATATGAGAGCAAGCCTTGGGATAAAATATCTTCGGTTAAGAGTCAAAGACTGATGGATATTCGACAAAGTCACCCAAAAAACGATCCTAACATCATCTCTTATGGTGTCAAGGCCTAACACTCAACAAGACTTTACCTCAATATGATTCATTCAAAAACATTCAACTTCACCACCAAACCAAGAATCCATTAACGTTGTTGAATAATTACTCAGGATCCTAACCTCATCTCTTATGGTGTCAAGGCTTAGCAATCAACAAGAATTTATCTCTAGTGGATTCATTAAAAAACATTCAACTTCACCACCAAACCAAGAATCAATTAATGTCATTGAATAATTACTCACGATTCTAATCTCATTTCTTATGATGTAAGGCCCAGCACTCAACAAGACTTTATCTTCCGCGGATTCATTCAAAAACATTCAACTTCACCATCAAACCAAGAATCCATTAATGTCATGGAATAATTACTCATGATTCTAACCTCATCTTTTATGGTGTCAAAGCCTGACACTTAACAAATTTTATCTCCAGTAAATTCATTCAAAAACATTCAATTTCACCACCAAATCAAAAATCCATTAACGCCATTGAATAATTACTCTTACACTATAAAATAAACTCATGTAAGAACTTGTGTTAGGAGTAGTAGACGTAACAATCTAACAGATTCCCTAAAAATGACTCTTAGAAAATACAATCTTAACAAGCTTATACAACATAAAAAATCAGAGCGGATAGGTTTCAAAAGTCATTTTGTTGAGAATTGTGTCTCAACCTTGCAAGCTTTTTCTAGAAAATTCTAGAATTTGTTTGTGGTAGTTCTCCACATGTTTATGTGTTGGAAAAAGGTGTATGAGTTGTTAGAATGTGCCTTGTCCCTAGTAGAATATAGGAGGGCTATTTTTAGAGTATAAACAACTCATTGTATGACTTTTATGGGGGTCTAAATTAGAGGACAAAATTAAGGACGAAAATGCTATTTTAACTTGGTTGTTTTCCCATCTTGGAGTTACAAATGACAAGTGGGTAACATGTGGCATGGTTGTTTTGCCCATGGTTTTGTAAAACCACAAATGGTTTCCAGGTTGTAAATCACTATATAAGGAGGGCTTGGGGAGGAGTTTGAAGGATGGAGTTTTGCTTGCAAGGCTGGGTGCTAGAAGGATGCTAGTGATATCTCTCCAAGTTTGAGTTGAGGTGATGCTCTTGTAAGAACTTGCATTGCAAGTGTATTGTAATCATTTGTTGATTTGGTAATACATTATGCAGATTTTAGAGTGTGGGGTTTTTCTCCCGTAAGGGTTTTCCCCACGATAATCATTGTGTTATGTGCTCATTGTTTTATTCATGTTCTTGTATGTTTCTTGAGATTCCTATAATTAGTTAAGTTAAAATTTGCATAATCGTTCTCTCAAGATTAGCGTAGGAAGCGATTCCGCACACCTTTGCTTCCTTACAAGTGGTATCAGAGCCTGGCCAGGTTTGGTTCTGTTTGTTGGGTACAAGGTTTTTTGAGCTAATCAAGGTTTGAGTGGGAGCTTGTGCAGAGTATTTCATTTTTGTATTGCAGGATCGTAAAGATGGCAAGCATGTCGCGGAGGATTGATGTAGAGAAGTTTTCGGGCACGAACTTTGAGATGTGGAAGCTGAAGATGGAAGATCTATTGATTGATCAGGATCTATGGGATGCGGTGGATGAAAATATGTCAAGGCCTGCAGATCCGACTTTAGCTGCACAGTATGATGTGATCGACAGAAAAGCTAAAGGTCTCATAAGATTATGTCTTACAGACTCAATTCTGATTAATGTGCATGAAGAATCTACTACAAAGAAGCTTTGGAAGAAGCTAAGTGAGATCTACCAAGCAAAATCCCTTGTGAATAAGATTTTCTTGAGGAAGAAGTTGTATTCCTTGAGAATGGAAGAAGGTGGACGAATTTTTGAACATTTGGAAAGCTTTAATATGTTGGTGACTCAGTTGACCTTAGTTGGGGTGCCAATGGATGAAGAAGAAAGGTGCCAAATCTTGCTATGCTCGTTGCCAGAGTCATGGGACAGCCTTGTCATGGCCATAGGGAGCACTTCAGTTGTCTTGAAGATGGAGGATGTTGTTGGTTCTCTACTTTCTGAGGAGATGAGAAGGAAGGTCTCTCTAAATGCCAAAGAGGCTTTGAGTGTTTGAGGAAGACCAAAAGAAAGAGGCAAGAACGAAAAGCAGCATGGCCGTTCCAAGTCCAAGAATAAAGGGAGATCAAAATCCCCTGGTAAGTCCAAGGTAATCTGCTGGAATTGTGGAAAACCCGGGCACTTCCAAAAGGACTGCAAAGAGGAAAAGAAGAAGAAGAAGAAGAAGCAAGATTCAGATTCTGAGTCCGAGAAGGAAGATGGAGATGCTTTTACCGCAGTCTTGGCCACTAGTGCAGGTGACAATGTATGGTTGATAGACTTAGGTGCATCTTTCCACATGACTCATAATAGAAACTGGTTTAGTAAGTATGAAAATTTTGATGGTGGTAAGGTGTATTTGGGTGATAACTCTGTTCTTGATATTGTTGGCCGTGGAAGTATCCGTGTAAAATTTTTTGATGGTAGAATTAGAAGATTTGATGGTTTTTTGCATATCCCGGGACTAGTAAGGAATTTGTTATCTGTTAGCAAACTAATAGATGCGGGTGTGCATGTACAGTTCTCTAAAGCAGGTGTGAAAATGGTAAGAGGTGCTATGGTGATAGCAAGAGGAAGCAGATTGGGTACATTGTACCAGCTTGATGCATGCACAGTTGAGTGCAATAGTACTTCTGATAAGATTGTGAAAAAGACTACTCTGTTGGAAAAGGAGAGGGTTTCTCTTTCAACAGATGGTCATGGTTTTGGGGTACCCAAGGGTGCTCTATCAAGTGAATCAAAGTTGCCTACAGAGAAGACAATGTTATGGCACCAACGACTCGGCCACATAGGTGAGAAGGGTCTACGAACCTTGAAAAATAAGAACCTCATTGATGGATTGAATGATTGCAATCTTGAATTTGATTTTTGTGAGCATTGTATTTATGGAAAACAAAACCGCATTCAGTTTTACTCGAGTTCTCATAAGTCTTCATGTATTCTGGATCTTATCCATTTGGATGTATTTGGTCCAGTTGATGTTTCTTCTATTGGTAGATCAGTCTATTATGTTTCTTTCATTGATGATTTTAGTAGAAGAACATGGGTTTATTTTCTTAAGAGTAAAGCTAAAGTTTTCAGTCGTTTCAAAGAATTTAAAGCAATGGTTGAGTTGCAGACTGGAAAGAAGATAAAATGTTTGAGGACAGATAATGGCGGTGAATATTGCTCTAATGATTTTGATACATTTTGTAAAGATTGTGGTATTAAAAGACAAAAGACAACTCCGTATTCTCCACAACAGAATGGAGTTGCAGAAAGAATGAACAGGACCTTGATAGAGAAGGCTAGGAGTATGTTGAATGGTGCTGGACTAGAACAAAACTTTTGGGCTGAAGCTGTAGCCACTACCTGCTACCTAATAAACAGGTCTCCTACATCAGCTCTTATTGATAAGACACCAATGGAAGTGTGGTCGGGCCACAAGCCTTCACTTAGACATCTAAGAGTGTTTGGTTGCGAAGCATATGCTCATGTGCCAAAGGAGAAGCGGACAAAATTGGATAACAAAGCTGTTAAATGTATATTCATCGGATACAGTTATAGTGTGAAAGGATACAAGCTTTGGGATCCTATTGCACAAAAGGTATTTTATTCCAGAAGTGTTATTTTTAGAGAAACTATGCCTTCTTCTGTTACAGCGTAGCCAGAACAAACAAAAGAAAAGGAAGATGTGATTCAACTACCTGCTACACCAGAGAAAGTTGAATCGAGGCCCTTAGAAAGACAAGAAGTCGAGGAGAGCTCTACGAGTTCTGAATCATCAGAGGAAGAAGAGGTACCTGAACCTGAACCTAAAAATGAACCAGATCTTGCTCGAAGGTATACTAGACAAAGGAAACCACCTGAAAGGTATGGGTATTCTCCTGATGATTGGAGGTGCATATTTGCTTTGAATGCTAATATTGATGAACCAAGATCTGTGAAAGAGGCTCTTGGTATGAATGATTCAGAGTCCTGGAAAACAGCCATGGATGAAGAGATGGCAGGCCTTAAGAAGAATGACACATGGGACCTTGTACCATTGCCTGAAGGACGGAAGCCTGTTGGTTGTAAATGGGTGTTTAAAAAGAAGATGGGTTCAGATGGAAGCATTGAGAAGCATAAAGCACGTTTAGTTGCAAAAGGTTACTCCTAGGTTGAGGGAGTAGATTATGGTGAGATTTTTTCTCCTGTAGCCAAAATGACATCCATTCGATTTTTGCTTTCTATTGCAGTAGCTTATGATCTAGAGATTGAGCAAATGGATGTGAAAACAGTTTTCCTTCATGGAGATTTGGAGGAAGAAATTTACATGACACAACCAGAGCACTATGTGGTGAAAGGTAAAAGTCATTTGGTCTGTAAGTTGAAGAAATCCTTGTATGGTTTAAAACAAAGTCCGAGGATGTGGTACCAGAAGTTTGACACATATGTGTTGAGTTTGGGATTTGTGCGGTCTAAATCCGATCATTGTATATATTTCAAATCTAATAGTGATCGTTTCCTGGTTATTGCCTTGTATGTTGATGACATGTTATTTATTGGCAAAAAAAAGGTTTGATTGCAGAATTAAAATCTCAGCTCTCAGCAAAGTTTGAAATGAAAGATCTTGGTGTAGCAAGACACATTTTGGGAATGGAGATTATAAGAGATAGACAAAGCAGAAAGCTTTGGCTAGGCCAGAGCAAGTATGTTGGTACTATTTTGAGGAGATTCAATATGCAGGATTCTAGACCATTGGGTGTTCCTGTTACAATGGGAACAAAGCTTTCTAGCTCACAATGTCCTACATCCCCATTAGAGATGGAAGAGATGAGTCGAGTACCGTACCAAAGTGCTGTAAGAAGTTTGATGTATGCTATGGTTTGTACAAGACCAGACATTGCCCAAGCAGTGGGAGTCCTTTCCCGTTACATGTCTAATCCAAGAAGAGCACATTGGGATGCAGTAAAAAGAGTTTTCAGATACTTGCGGGGTACTATAGAGTACTCTATATGTTTTCATGGAATAGGAAACAAGCATTCCTTGGATATTTGTGGCTATGTGGATTCAGACTGGGCTGGTGATGTCGATAGAAGAAGATCCACCAATGCATATGTGTTTACATTATTTGGTGGTGCAATCAGTTGGATGAGCAAGCGATAGGCTGTGGTCGCTTTGTCCACTACAGAGGCAGAGTATATGGCAGCTACTCATGCCTGCAAGGAAGCCATCTGGCTCAAGAGATTGTGTTCAGATATAGAGTTCAAACAGGGTGTAGTGACAATATACAGTGATAGTCAGAGTGCAATCTGCTTAGCGGATAACCCAACATTTCATGCCAGGACCAAGCACATTGATGTACAATATCATTTTGTGAGAGATATGGTTGAGGATGGCAAGGTGAAGCTGGAGAAGGTAGACACTTTGGTGAATGTTGCTGATGCATTAACTAAGCCCGTGAGCACAGAGAAATTCAGATGGTGTTCATAGTCTATGGGCCTCTCGGCCCCTAGCAATTAAGTCCATGACACTTTGGATCCCCTGACTCTTGCAAGGTGTTCGACAAGTGGGAGAATGTTGAGAATTGTGTCTCAACCTTGCAAGCTTTTTTTGGAAAATTCTAGAATTTGTTTGTGGTAGTTCTCAACATGTTTATGTGTTGGAAAAAGGTGTATGAGTTATTAGAATGTGCCTTGTCCCTAGTAGAATATAGGAGGGCTATTTTTAGAGTATAAACAACTCATTGTATGACTTTTATGGGGGTCTAAATTAGAGGACAAAATTAAGGACGAAAATGCTATTTTAACTTGGTTGTTTTCCCATCTTGGAGTTACAAATGACAAGTGGGTAACATGTGGCATGGTTGTTTTGCCCATGGTTTTGTAAAACCACAAATGGTTTCCAGGTTGTAAATCACTATATAAGGAGGGCTTGGGGAGGAATTTGAAGGATGGAGTTTTGCTTGCAAGGCTGGGTGCTAGAAGGATGCTAGTGATATCTCTCCAAGTTTGAGTTGAGGTGATGCTCTTGTAAGAACTTGCATTGCAAGTGTATTGTAATCATTTGTTGATTTGGTAATACATTATGCAGATTTTAGAGTGTGGGGTTTTTCTCCCGTAAGGGTTTTCCCCACGATAATCATTATGTTATGTGCTCATTGTTTTTTTTTCATGTTCTTGTATGTTTCTTGAGATTCCTGTAATCAGTTAAGTTGAAATTTGCATAATCGTTCTCTCAAGATTAGCATAGGAAGCGATTCCACACACCTTTGCTTCATTACAATATTTGATTGTTGCTTTCCTCCATTTAACCTCCTTTTTTGGCCACAGGATCTAAAACAATTTATGGAAGAGACCTGACTACATCATGTAAGGAAAGATACTATCATATTCATGAAGGTGGTCTTGGGAGGTACTTGGAAGAAGTTTTACCTCCAACAAATCCATATCTGTATATATGACATTTATTGTAAAATAATTTATTTCATGTCATCTTATAAATAAATATGATTTTGCTTGAGCCAGCCTGTTAATGATAATTTATACTTATATTAAATTTAATATAATTTTCATAATTTTTATTTTTAAATATCTACCTCAATATATTCAATATTCAATTTTCTTTATTTAATTGACATTTAGGTAAACATTTAGGTTTTTTAAGTATACATATTTTAAAAATCAATTATATTAGAATGTAACTTTATTTTTAAGATTATAGTTTCTCTATTTTTTTGGTAAGTAATTGAAATTTGTAAGTTTAGATTTAAAAAAAAATAAAATTATTGTTTAAAATTATAATATAGATATATATTTGAAAAATAAAATAAAATTTTAATGATAAAAATAGTTTTAATTATAATTGTGTGTGATCTTTTATATCAATGTTTCATATCATAACACATTCTTTTTTCATTATGATGATGAATCATAAAGTATAATCTAAAAGGATGTTAAAAACTCCCACATAATTAGAACTAGAAACATTTTTGATAACTAATATGGATAATGAAAATATTATGTCTCTTAATTATATTTTTATTAACATTAAATGAATGTAAACACATTTTGAATTATTAAGAATACTATTATTGTGGAGTGTTTGTTTGCAAATTTGAGAGTTTTATTGTTCTATTATGTGGAGTTTGTTGGATAATGACAACAATTAAGAGAATAAAACAAATCTTATCTTATCTTATAAAAACTACTTATTCTTTAAAGATAATCTATAATTTTTTGAAAGGAAAAATCCAAAGCAATTGCAATAGCAACATTCATGTGAATATTGTTATTATTCATCTCAATAATAAGGGTAGGGTTCTATGGAAGTTAATGGTCTCATGAATTTTATTATTTTGCATATTCAATTTGACATTTTTTTTTCCTTTATGGGACCCTACTCCAAAATAGATCTTGAAGCCCCCTACCACGAGACCATACAATAAGAATATTGATACTTTGTTTGTGGATGTTTTCTTAGCATATTGTCAAGGTTTTATTACATAAATATGTGTTTTGTCTAGTATTTCTATTTTATTTTCTTTATTATTTCTTCACAACTAATTTGTGTTGCAATATTATTTAATTTTGTTTGTTTACATTTCAACTTTCACAACAAAGTTATGGTCTTAGGCTTGATGGGTCACATATTAATATAATAATCTAACATGGAACTCAAGATATATCTATCCTAAAAAGGGTATTTTACTTTCTTTGAAGGGAAGATATCACTCATGCTACTTTGACATCATGGATTGCATGTTTTCTTGAACTAAGATTGAGAAAATGCGAGAAGATTTACCATAGGCTGAAGATTGGTCTAGCTGATTTAAGGTTACTCTATAAAAATTTAGAGGGATTTCACCATGGATGAGAGATGATATATTCTTTTTCTTATTATTTTTTCATTGGAGTATGTAAGGGGTTATGGATGTATGGTTGCATGCGTGAGATGTGACAAGTTTCAAAGTTGGATGATATGACATGTTTACACGTTGAATAATAGGTTTTTGAGATGGTTGTTGATTTTCATATTGAAATAGATATTTGTATTTTAAATGTTTATTTGGTGAAGAATACAAGAGTTTTATTGTATTTAGAAGATGTAGACTCTTACCTAAAAAGATTTTCTCACACACATCTTGTGTTGCTTCTTTTTAGCATATGACATTTTCTTTTTGCATATTCTTTTTTGTCTTTTCTCAATAATTAGCTTAACAAATCATATATTACGAAAACTTTAATAAAATAGAAAGAACAAATACATAAATAACTAACAAATTCATAATTATCATAAAAGTTAAGTACGTAACACAAATAATAAATATGAAAATGACCAAATGTAGGTAGGTCTAGATTTGAGAATCCAATTAGAAACTAGCCAATTGAGCTACACAACAATAAACACACTCATATGAACAGTTGAACGAGACAGAAAATTGGATGGAAAGCATGATCATCTCTTTGAATAGCAAATGAAGTTGTTGGGTGGTTACAAGCTTGGGGTTTCTTTTTCTAAGCCCAACACGTTTCCCTCTAATAATTACGAATTTTTTGTTCCTCCTCTACCGGACTTGAATTTGTTTGTATAAGGAATTGGTGAAACTACACTTGTGCGTGGAGTGTCGGCGTCCACTCAAGTCCCTTAAGTCTCTCAATGAAACCTGGACTTGCACGCAAAGTATCTGCTTTTTTCCGTTAGATACTTAAAAAAGGGATTAGCTATGAGCTCTAGTTGAGAGATGGTGGCCATGGCAGCAGGAACAGCAGGAAGAACACTCCCTTGCCTGCAGCTTGTCACTGCCCCTCCATCCCAGTTGAGGAGGAGATGTCTCCACTTGTCCTCTCAGTCTTTGGGCAATAAAAGATTGTTGGGTGATCTGCTTCAATCCCAATTAAGGCTAAAGAAAAACAGATACCAGATAAAGAGGTCATCCTCTAATCAAGTGGTAATAGAGCTTTGTTAGATCTCTTCTCTGTGTCTCTGAATCTCATGTTCTAATTGTTTCTTATTATAGTTGGATTTTGCCTTTTGGTTTATCAGGTGGCCAGATTATTTGGGCCTGCAATATTCGAAGCTTCGAAGCTCAAGGTTTTATTCCTAGGAACTCATGAGGAGAACCATCCTGCACATCTCCCAAGGACATACACGCTAACACACAGTGATATCACAGCCAAGATAACGCTCGCCATTTCCCAAACCATCAATAAGGCTCAAGTGGGTTTCAATTTTCAGTTAATCTTTTTATATGATATTTTCATTAGTTTTATACCTTATCCACATCATATTTAAAATAACGATTCATAACAATTCATTTTATTAGTTTATATTTGATATTACTGGTCCATAAAAGTCTACTCTTTTGTACTATATTTCATGAATAATAGTATATAAGAATCCACATTCCCTGAATGATTCGCAGAAATCCATCTCATAAGCCTTGATTATAATTTATAAATAATCCATTTTGTTTTATTGTATTTAGGTGATGCAGACCAAAAAAAAGAAACATCTCGTCTTACTAGTATAGTGCAATACTCTGTAACCAGGGAATTTCACATACAATCAAACCCATTTCATTTGAGGAGAATTTAAGTAGTCAGTGAATTGTAATTTCCATTTTAATTAAAACAAAACTAACCAAAAACCAAATCTCTGTAGGTGAGTCTGCAAGTCTGTCTACTTGCAAAACAGAGGTTGTGGGTTTGAATCACGGCTTGCTACTCCATTCAGTTTTGTTTAAATGAATCATCACTTAATTTGACATACTGCAAAAACATCACTTTTATGAAAACATATAGATCGTGAGAACATTTCTGTGCATTGAAATTTGTGGGTGGGCATTTGCAGTTGGAGGGGTGGTACAATAGGTTACAGAGGGATGAAGTGCTTGCACAGTGGAAAATGTCTCAGGGCAAAATGTCACTGCACGTCCATTGCCATATCAGTGGAGGGCATTGGCTCCTGGACGCCATCGCTAAGCTCAGGTTTTACATCTTTCGGAAGGAGCTACCCGTGGTATGCTTCTATCCTTGTTCTGCTGTTATTACTGTCTATGGGCGAGTATAATGATTGGTAGTTTGTGAATTCAGGTGCTGGAGGCATTCAGGCATGGGGACAGAGCTCTTTTCGAGAAACACCCAGAGTTAGAAGATGCGCTGGTTTGGGTGTATTTTCATTCCAACGTCAAACAATTCAAACGACTCGAATGTTGGGGATCTCTCAATCAAGCTTCCCAGGTTTGATTTCTCAACATTAGGAAAACCTGAGTAATCTCGATTGTTTCTTGGTTATCATTGCATCTTGAACTGGGGAATTTAGTTGTTCCTATTAGGTCTGTAAACTAGAACAATTATTAAAGGGCAGCTTGACACGTATTTGGAAGAATCAGTGGAGAAATAATTGTTAGGGCAAGTAAGGGTTAGGCGGATTTTGGTGCGTTGTGTGATCTGGGTTCCACATAAACAGCAATATATTGACCGCAATACACGGCTGTTAAGGGCAACTTTTTCCGACTCCATAAGATTTTGTTAGATGGCTAAAAGACAGATTTGTGGGGTAAGACAGGTCTGTCCAGTCCCCACTACTCATGGAGACATTTTGAGTCTCTGTCTTATCGAAAGAGGATTTGTTCTAAAGTCAAGACTGACCCGGGAGGTTGGGGAGCTCAACCAATCAAGAATTGAGCCACTATTTAGGGGACTACCTGTTCAACTTCTTATCCTTAAATTTTTTGGGGTGGAGTAATATTTTTCTCACTTCAATTTGAATGAAAATTGAAGCCAGATACGTGAATTAGTTTGCACCCTTTTTCTTCAATGACAGTCAATTTTTTTAAATGAAAGAAGAAATTTTGGACAGACTGTCCAAATTTTGGAGGAGGAGAACAGGTCCTTATATGCTGTCTTTGATTTTTTCAATAACTATGATCTGTTGACTGTTTGAAGGGCAATGATGAGTATCACAAAAAAAAATTGTTTGACAAGTAGAGCTGTATTGGAGTTAGATTCAATTAAGTGGGGTTGAATTGACAGTATCCAGTGAAATATAAGAAACAGGACTTTTTAGGGATAACTGTCTGTTGGATTTTTGGTCACCTTCACAGAGTATGATCCCAGTGATGTATCCTGATAGGGTGTGATCCCAAATTCCAATCTGTATTAAACAGAGATTCAAAAACTTGTGTAATTTTTTATTTTCTATTTTTTTCACATAGTATATGGAGCTTTGCACCATATAGGATAGGTTGTGGCGGCTGTGAGCATCATCCACCCGAGAGGATGCAGAGGAAAAGCTTAAACAGTTGGTGAGTTTAGCTGCAAAGTTTCTCATTTGATTGTGTGAATTTATTTTGCATCAACGTTTCGGATCACATTCCGTGATTCATCATCAGTTGATGCAAAATAGACTCATACAATCAAATCCAGAAACTTGCAGCTAATCACTATGGATTGTGGAAACCTGCTATCATTAGTTGACGAATTGTTTGTTAATTTAGAAGTCAAAATTTCTTTAACCTTCAAAGTAATAAACAACTTGAATCATTTAAATTATGTAAACAAATAATTAAATTAGACACAAATAATGTTTGAAAATAAGAATCTAAGTATTTCTTATTTTTGAAATGAATATAAATTTGTAGAAATTACACACAAATATTGTTTGAAAATACGTATGGTTCTAAAATCATTCTGATTATTTATGTATTTATGTATGTTGGGTGGTGACATCAGGGAGCACCTCATGTTGTGGAGAAAATATTAGAAGAGGAGAGTACAGAGGAATGGGAGATGCCAAGACATTGCCCACATCCCTGTAATTGTTGCTTTCCTCCATTTAGCCTCCTCCTCTGGCCACATGATCCAAAGCAATTTATGGAGGAGAGCTGACTTCATCATGCAGAAAGACTCAGTTTTACCAGTCTTCTTACCATTAAAAGAAAGATACTTTATGTATAAGATAAACATACATTTTTCTATTTTCTAATTAAATCATATTCTTGAAAGGTAGTCTTGGGAGGTACTTGGAAGAAGTTTCTCCAGCAAATCCATCTGTGTATAAATGACATTTATTGTAGTTATATTTTATTTCAGGCGATCTTACAGCTAAACATGATATTACTTGACAGGCCCTGTCAATGACAGTTTATACTTCTGTAAAATTTAATACTATTTTCATATTTTTTATTTTTAAAATTCTATTTCAACCTATTCAATATTCAATCCTCTTTGTTTTATCCACATTTCGGATAAGCATTTAGATCTCTTTTTATGCATACATAGTTTAAACTTAAAAGGAAATATACAGTAACAAGTATGTTTTCCTACTCAATATGTTTGGAATGCAACTTTACCATGTAACTCTATTTTTATGATAATCAAAATTATAATAATTGTATTTTATTGTTTAAAATTATAATATATATATATTTAATGATTAAGAATGTGAGGTTTTTATCAATATGAATGAATAAAATGATTTTAATCACATTCATGAAATCAAAATAGTCTATGAGATTATTAATTGCATTGGTTGCTACAACTACTCAAAGATTCATGGGATACATGGGATACATGGTGTCCTTTAGAAGGATGCTCCTCTTACTAATTTCAATTGGTAGTTAGCCTAAATCTCATATTTAGCTTGGATGTCCTTGTACCTTAGGCATTCAAAAGTGAAATGTGTCGCATTTGTCATAGTAGGCATGATAAGGATATCTATGAAAGAATAAAGAAAATTTTAATGAAGAAATATATGCCAAATTTTAATGAAGAAATATATGCCAAATTTTAAATGATATTCATGAATTGAAGGGAGACAAAGAAAGAAGACACAAGGACAGCATGAAGAATTAAAGGCAACACATGATAAAATTTTGGTGGTGACATAAGATCTTGTTTAGGTGTGAACGATAAATATCTTGCAATCAAATTAATGAGTGATGGAAAAAATGCCAAGGATAGAGAGGGGAGTATGGAAAGATAGATGGGGAAAATTCAAACTTGGTATGGGCATCTATCAATGCATAAATCAAAAGTTTGGTGGATGTAGGCATGCAAGGTATGGACATCCACCAAAACATAAAGGAGAGGAATTGTGTGGGGACTCCGACTTCTTTTTAGTATGCAAATAGAACTCCACATTAAGTAGGAAAGCATACAATTTATTTATATCCCTATAGGTGAATACTAGGTCTTAAGTTTCTCATACAACTCTCTCTAATCAACAAGACTCAAACTCCAACCAAAATATGGTTTTTAGAGGTATTTTCCAAGCATAGGTTCTATTTGATGTAGAAGGCATTTTTACAAGCCAAGGTGGCATTAATATGTTTGTTTGTGATGGTGATGGTTTCAAGGGGTACCATTGACATGAGAGAGTTCAAGATGTTTGGTTAAGATATCACAAAGACCCATGATCATCTCATCATGGGTCGTCATGGAGAGCCACATCAAGTGCTCACAGAGGCCACAAGTTTTTTGTGAGAGGAGAAAAATAACTTAGAGTTTGAAATCCAATGTGTTTGCACAGTTGTTACACCAACATATCATTTTTAGCTATTTCTACCCTTCAATTGAGCAACAAAAGAGTTGGGAGGTGCAAAATAATTTTTTGGAAATCTACCAACTATACTACGATAATGGTTGGGTTGTAGCCAAATTATATTGATGGAGAATTGAAGAAGATTTAATATTTGATGCAACTTTATGAACAACTACCTTTTGGAGAATGTGTTCTCTATCATACTTGATCCCACAAGAGGGGTATCAAGGTGATGGTTATTCAAGAGGCATCCTATGCAAAGGGAAACTAATTCCTTGTTTAACAATGCCTTGTGTTTTAACATGAACATAATCTTGAACACATTTTAGCTTTGGCTATAGTTGGGAGGTTGGATAGACTTTCTACACTCGTAATCAAGAGAGTGGTAGTGATCTCAGATTTATCTTCAATGTACTCTCATTTTTAGCCATAGGCTAGCTATCATATATAAGTATATAATGTCATGTGTCAGAAAAATTGGTAACATTTGTTGGAGGTTAGAGTGTAGATCCTTAAAATCCTTCTAAATGAAATGCTTTTCTTAAAAAGTCAAAGAGATAAAATGTTGAGCCCTAATTATAAATAATTTAAGAATGGGTTATAAATCTTGACATTTGTTGGGTATGTAACATGATGTAACTTTTATTGTTACGAATTAACTCCTACAAAACTATATAAGTGGAAATTAATATGGTGGGTACTTGTTCTAGCTATAGAAACTCTTTTTTTTTGTGCAAATTTCATGAACTTAGGAATTGCTACCCTTCTCATAATGGATATTCATAAGAAATATCACAAATCTTAGGAATTATGGGTGATTACCTAAAACCATTATCTCCTTGGAGATTTAAATCATG
>CM021103.1:69236054-69621832 GCA_007115665.2 Sequoiadendron giganteum
TATTGGTGCATATTTGTATGTTTTTAATTCTTCTAAAATTTTATTTGGTTTTTATGTTTTTATTTTTATAATGATTTTTTTATTTAGTTTTTTTGGCTTTTATGTTTTTATTTTTATAATGGTTTTTTTATTTGGCTTTTATGTTTTTATTTTTATAATTGTTTTTTAATTAGCTTCTACAAATAATTTATGTTTTTAGATAGATGAATTTTAAGATTAAATTATTTTTAATTTTATATAATTATTTTTTTGACAATTTATATTTTCATAAAACGTCAAATGAAATGCATTTAAATGATCAAACCGTCACAAAATTTTCATATGAGAGTGGCTGTCAAATTCCAATTTTGATTCCAAGCCTAATCACCCCCCTTGATTTTAGATATATTTTCGACAACTAACCATCATAGAACATTTCAAAGCAGTACTGATATCTTCCATAGGATTTGAAGCTAAGATCATCCTTGATTTTAGATGTTTTTTCGGCAACCAGCCATCGTAGAACATTTCAAAGCAGTAGTGATATCTTCCATAAGATTTGAAGCTAAGATCATCCTTGATTTTAGATGTTTTTTCAGCAACCAGCCATCAAAGAACATTTCAAAGCAGTAGTGATATCTTCCACAACCAACCATCATAGAACATTTCAAATATTTTTTTTTTCACATATACAAGTACCCATACTAGTAGTAAGAATATTAGGTACCAATATTTTAAATGATAACAATAAAGTAGACTTTTAATACCACTCCCCTCTAATTCACAATTAAAAGTTAGCATTATACTTCTAGACAAATTAAACATAAGGATCCTTATCCATGCTATATATATTGCTAAAATACAATCTATTTAATCTTGACAATTACACTAGCATTAATAATTTGAATAATCTAAACCAAATGCATACATCTATTCTTACAAATTTTATATAATAATATTATTCAAATAATTCTTTTTATAATTTTAACATAATATAAATAGAATCCTACCATGATAAGAAGTTAATAATATAATCAATAAATTATAATCTGCAAACATAAACTAAATTAAAAAATGTAGAAGAAAAACCCAAATCATACTATAAAATATGTTTAATTATAGTGTCACTAGAAATAAAATAAGTAGCCCTTACACACCTATCTTCCAATGAAGAAAAAAATCTGTTTAGAACCCCACCCAATCTACACTCTAATGCTGCTTCATCATTAATTATATATTTTAACCTATGACTCAATATTGCTGAAATAATTGCATATTAAGGTTTGGCTTAAATCTAAAAACTCAAATAACTAACTCTCAGTGGCTATTTTAGATCTTTTGAAAATATAAAAAATAGAAATGATCTTTAAAATTGTAGTTTGCCTTGTTAATATATGAAAACCACCAAAATCACAATAACTCACTCAAAATGATTTAGAAGAAGCCAAAAATTGAAATATAGTTTTTCATACAAAATACTCAACCTCCATAAAAAATTGTAGTAGTATTCATAATGGTTGGGAAGATATGAGGATATAATGCACTTTTATCCAAATCAAAGCCTTAGTACAACTTCTGCTGATTTTAATATAGTATTTAACTAGCCCTATAAACAAAACACTATACAATGGAACATGTAGTAGACTATTGAGTATCTAAGAAAGCCACTTTGAGGAGGCGACCTGTAAAATTATATAATAAACACAAAGTTTCCAATGTGATAATATGAGAGAGCCTAGCTCTTCTTATTTATAAAAATATTTAGGTGGAATTAGACCCTTCTCTTCTAATAAAGTAAAGCTAAAGGAATAACTATGAATAGATGAAAACACAATTATTATGTGTTATATATTAGCCCAAGCATATCCATACACCCTATAGGCTAAGGATGTAGCCTATTACTAGGTCATTAGTTGTCATTGAATGCATTTGTATTTTTTATTGTATAAAGAATGTAAATCTACCCTATATTATTATATCAGTAGTTAAATCATAGGAATTACATAATTTTTGTAGCAAATTATTTATCATTCGTAAAAAATGATTAGTTATAATTGATGAATTCAACATCCTTCCTTATATTTTATAGTAGGTACTAAGATGCTTTTTAGCAAAAATATTTTTTTCAAACACGTGTTAAAGGTATTAATAGAAGACAAATACGTGTTAATTTTACTAGATCATATGGTATAATTGTGCCCCTGTATTAGACCATAGTCATGACCTAGTCCAATATTAGAATAATCTACTTCATAAGTTTATTGCATGCTCCATAATGCCAATTCATTATGAGATTCACAATTCTAGTCACTATTAGTAGTCAAACAACATAGTATTCATCATTGACAATATAAAAATCAACAAAAACCAAAAAATTTAATCCTCCTATTATCATTTTCATATTTTTCTATAATCTAACCAATTTTCATTTGATTGTGTTACTTTTTAGTCATTTATTTAAATTCTCAAGTTAAGCATATGATATGTTTTACTTCTCTATCTTATAATAGTCAATGAATTGGCCTCTTTGAATTAGAAAAATAATTTAAAATAAAATTCTTAAATAATATCTAATTTTGCTTAATAATTATATAATATTTATTTATTTAAATCACATTTATCCTTATTTCTTGCATAAATAATTTATTGATAATTTTATCACAAATAATTTAACATCATTGAATTTTTTTAATAAATATTAAATTTGAAAGTATTAAATAAATATTTGAATACAATATTTATATCTTTTAAAGCTCTTTTATTAAAATATCCACAATTAATTTTTAAATATAAATTTTAAAAACTTATATCCAAACAGATAATTTTCTCTTTATATATTTTCACATTTGACTAGCTATATGTTTAACATGAAAAATAAAATATTAGAATAATATTTGATAATTATATAAAAGAAAATTATTATTCATATAATTGTATGATGTAGAATAGACTTAAATGATATCCCAATAAAACTATTTTTGGGAGTTCGCAAATTTCAATTTTGACACTACCAACCTAAACCATTAATTTAACCTATCACCCATTCTTTACAAAGGTTGATAATTTATTTTTTTATATCAGCTCTAATATCATACCACAAGGCTATCAAAAGCTTTAAGTATCCTATGGATTGTAGATTTTTCTACTACATCTACACATCCATCTTTGAGGATAGAACAATAGTGTAGAAAATGGTATCCCTCTACATTTCCACACTTGTTTGAGCCCTTGTGGACTAAATGGACTTAATTGTGCCTTATTTAGGGTGTTGTAAAGTGTTTTATTACACTTTCACACTAATCTATGGTTTTTCACTAATTAATTGGCTTCTTTATGCCTTATTTGTCCAAGGCAAACCCCTATCCACTAACAAAACAACATTTTCCCCCTTTTTATTGTGTGATTTATAGGTCTAGGTTGAAGACACATTAAAGTGAAAGGTTGGAAAGAAGTTCGAAAGTGTGAAATTTTTTCAAGGTTGTCACCTTATTTACAAGATTACTAAAAGACATAGATACAAAGCAAAATTCAATAATTCAGACCCGAAAACCTAATTGAGATGATAGAGTGCAAATTGAAGAGTAGATTCAAATATTAATTCTTCAAAGAAGCCAAGAAAGACACATATGCCACTTTTGGAATATGAGTCCCAATACAAGAAAATTTTCATATTTCAAGATTTCTAGATTGAACACTGGCGGATTTTTGTTTTTGCCTAGAAACCTTAATCTAGGACTAAATTACCCAGCCTGGTGTATGAGTCCCATGTTGCAAGAATGAAATTGTTGTGGAAAGATTCTTGGTGTTATCATTGATTTCAACCGGTCAATTGGTTATCTAGTATTTTTTTTATGGTTGTATAGGTTGAGAATAATGAGAAAATTGTAATAAAGACATGTTGCATGCATTCAATGGTTGCTTTGGTTTTTGATCCGGATTTGATCCTATGGTTGTACGGTTCAAATATGTTGTTCATTGTTGTTAGTAGATGTTATATCCATGTTTTTGGTTGCTGATTAGTTATATAGTGCAAGTTGTGTTCATCAACTGTGAACTATGGTTTTCTATGTTTCTGGTTGAGGTCTAGGTGAAATGGTGTTGGTATGGATTTCTCTTTGATGAAGTCTTATGATTTGTGGTTCCCTAGTTCTATTGAAGATATTTCTTGTGTTTGGAATATTCATGCTTAATGGTTCTATGTGTTTTACATTGGATTGGACGACCTTGTATGAAATACTACTTTTGAGAACATGATGAAGCGTGTTGGATCTTTTTGGGTCCCTTAAAGTGTGTGTTTGGGTTGCCCTCATTCTAATTCCACCCTAGGATGTTTTGGTGTCAACCTAATTTGAATTTGGATGTGGATAGCCGACTTTGGATATTTTTCAAAGTTGAAGATGGTATAAATGCAAGATAAGTTAATGATGAAGATGAGATGCAAGAGTGAAGAAGAAGAGAGATAAAAGAAAAGGGAAAGTGTAGTTTGATGTGACATTGATTCTATTTAGTTAGAGTGTGTGTGTGTGTGTGTTGTGAGTGTGGGAGATTAGTGCGGAGCTTAATGCTGAGTTTTTGGATGTAGTGAGTAGAAGGTGAACTCTATCATTCATGCAAGTTGATCAAGTGACTGTGATGGAATCCTTTGTTGCATTATAATTTCTTTGTGATTAGTTGAAAAATGGATGATTTATGGGTTAACACATAGAACATCAGTTTTCTCCAACTAACATTAATAAAAAACTCCTTGAGATCTCACCCCAAGAGATGAATAGAGGTGAGAGATCTGCTAAGGGACTATCCTAAGATTTGATTTTAGAGTACAAAAGGGGTCCACCACCAGGTTTAAACTTGGAAAAGATAATGAAATGCAAGATGAAATGTAAAACGCTAATATGATGCAAACTCAAACTAAATGACTTAGAAATGCATATAAAACATAATAACAAGATATGAAACGAAATATGTGAACCTAGGAATTTGAAGATGAATGGAAGGAGCTCTGAAATGATGGAAATTCTAACTTTTTGACCTAGTGGGACTCATTCATGATTCTAGGTGAATCGGTCCTAATTCTATTTTTTTTTCCACAAAAAACAGGTGTCAAGCAAAAGGGTATCCAAATCTACAAGGATCTTTGAAAAACACCTATAGTGGGACTCATTCACCACTCTTGGAAAATGAGTTTAGTTTGGTATTTTTGGAAATTCAAAGTCTAGATCTGCTTTTCTCTATCTACTCAATTTGTTCCTCTACGTGCTTGGATTCAAAACTATGATTTCAGGGCTATAGATAACCTTTTAATGGAGATTATGAACTTGAAAATGGGAAGACAACTCCAAAAATATTTTAACCTAATCTTCTATGATCTTCAAGTATTCAAAGTGCCTAGATTTGCGATTACACAAATAAAGAGAGAAAAAGTGTTGACTGTTAGGGAATAGGGGTTTGCCTTGGTCAAACCCCTTTTAGGTAATTAAACCAAATGATGAAATAAGATAATGAAGCGTGAACATGAAATAATGAAATTGGAACCTTTCCATGATGATGGATCTTGAATTGTTGCAATAATTGATGAAGAATCTACCCTTGAATTCCTTAGAAATGATCTTCAATGCTATCTTGATGACTTTGTGAAGACTTGGAGTTCTTAACTCTTGCTTTCTTGACTTGATGACATGAAGGTATGATGAAATAATAATTTTAAATCTTGTTTATATAGGAAATCCACTCAAATGACCATTAATTTGATCCCTAAGGTTGACATAGGAGAAGTTTGAACTCAAAACCTAGTATTTCCTACTCAAACCTTAAAAATAGCTCAAATGAGACTCTTTCCATCCTGGGTGAATGAGTCCCACCTGGATGGGAATCATTCACATAAGGTGGTGAATGGGTCCCATAGGGGCTAATTTTCTCGCTAAAATGTCGAGGAGTAGAAAAAATAGGTTTATATGTTGATATTGTCAGAGTTTTGGTCAAAATATGCCTTGGGATGCATAATATGAGGTCATAGGGGCCTATTAATGATGGTATAAAGGTCATAAATGTAATAGGGTCCAAAATCCAATGTGAAAATGTAAATAAATACGCTTTACAACACCAAATTAAGGCAAATTTGGGTCTATTTAGCTTAGAAGGGTCGGGTATGTGCAGGATCATAATGGGCCAAAAAGTGGCGATATGTAAGTGATATGATGGCCCATGTGGCTGACAACTTTTTTTTACCCAAAATTGATGAAACAAAAAGGGGTTTTAGAGGAAATTCTCAGCTTTCCACCAATATAAATTATACTTTACTTTGAATTTAATAAATAATTATTATTTATTTTCTATTTGAATTATAACTAAAGTCTTGATTGATAAGATGATTGAAAAAAATCTATAGCTTTCAAACAATATCATTTTTTTGAATATGAAAAATGTGTCACATTATATGCTTCACATAGTATAGGATTTAAAAAAGAATAATTGAATTTCATGAAGTTTTGACCAAGTTAAGGTGGTTAGACGTACGATTTTTTCTATTTTTAAATTTTTTTTAATAAACAATTCATAATTACATATTCACTTGGAAAAAAATTACAAAAAAATATGGATCACATCGGGACATGATTCCTCTACTTATATCTAAAATATTTTTAAAAAATATTATCATTTTATTGTGCTTAGGGTGGTCAAACAGACATCTACTTCTTATTTTTTCCCTAAAATTTAAGTACTACTACAATTTAATTTCCAATTTTCACCAAATAGATTTTAAAAAAAGGAAAAAAAACTAGTAGTTTAGAAAGTACATTCAATTTTCTACAAATTATATTCTTACATATTTTTGAAATAATATAGATAACTTATTCAATTTTTTACGTCAAGTTGCCTAGCTCTGATTTTTTCAATTTTTATTCCCACTTAAGGGCCTGTTTTTTCCATGATGATCCTGCACATACCCGACCCTAAATCCCATTAGAATGTGTAAAACACATTACAACACTTGATTAGGTCCACTTTGGTTTACAAGCCTCTTAAATTTAATGTGAAGATTTAAATAAATACATTTTACAACATTAAATTATGGAAAAGTTAAGTTAATTTAGCTTAAAAGGGTCCCAATTTGACCTAATGTGGATGGGTAAAAGACCTCACAAAACTAGATCAAGGTGACATTAAGTCCAATTTATCATTAATTATTCCCAAATATAGTGTGAAAACATAAAGGGATACATTTTTCTACACTACATTTTGTAACAAGTATTTTTTGTCTTCTTTGTATCTCTGTGGTAGTGAGCCCTTTGGGTTGTAGCCCTATTGGATAGTGAGTCCTTGTTATGGAAAGTGAGTCCTTATTTCAGGTAGTGAGCCTTATTTCAAGTAGTGAGCCTTTTTGTAATCGGTTTTGATATTCTCTATAGTGTGATTTAATCCTCACCATGGTTTTTCCCTTATTGGGTTTCCCACATAAATCTGGTGTTATTGAGTTTATGTGTTGGATTTGAATTTCTACATTGGAATTTGATGATTAATCATTTAATAAATCTTATGTATTAGTTTTGGTGATTGAATTAAAGGTTAAAATTTGTGACAAATGACTCACCATTCCTCTTAGTTGTCCTATTCAAAATCCTAGTGTGCTTTAAATTCAACAGCTTTATCATTCCAGGTCTTCATTCAAGTTGTTACAGGGTTCTAGTTGCCCTTATATGATTTTCTAGTTTTCTATTATGTTTTTCTCCCATTTTTAGGTCATTTATTTAAGATTTGCATATCATTATGTTTAGTCATTAGGTTTTTCATATTCCTTATCTTTCCAAGCCCTAGCTTGATGGTGAACCCTCATTTATACTTTGATCATACCCTAGGACACCCTTTAGTATATCTCTTTCCTTCATTCTATCATTGGATTGATATCTCTAGGGTTTCCTTGCGTGAAACTAAGTGAAATAGGTCCCTTTTTCCATCTCTCAAAAAGATAGAATAAACCTATTTTCCTAGGTTTCATTTTGGTGAAACTGCATTTAGAATATCTTAATTCTAATTTGGAGTGCATAATAATCATAGATCTAGCTTGCATTAGTTGATTTTCATCTAGGGTTTCTAAATCTTGCATTAGTGAAAGTGCATATAGGTTGCATTTTTGCATCTTGCATCATTGAATCTCATCTCAAATTTAAATTTACACTTATCCTAGACATCATACAAACTAGAAAACATAAAATTCACACAAAATTTACTGAAAACAATGCAGAAACCCTCATCTAGGATTCATACACCCCTTTGGGCGATTTAGTCCTTGTATAAATGACTTTTCCTAAATTTTGGGTATTTTGTGGTGACTTTTATTCAACATTCAAACCTTTGAGAAACCCTTATTGGGATGCATATGACCCTCTGGGCGATTTAGTACCATTTTAAATTTAAAAACACATTTCTAGTATTAAATTATTTGTTTATGTGTTTTTATTTGTTGTTGTTAGTTATTTTATTCAATTTGTAGAACTTTTTTCTCATTCATTTCATTGCATTTAGCTTAATTTCATTTGCACATAGCATTTATCTTGCATTCATTGTCCCTTTCATGTTCTTTTCTACTTGGTGTCTTATTTATAATACTATAGTGAGATGTATTTCGAGACTTATGCCATCCCGTGATAGAAAAATCATGATAGATCCTGGGTTATCTAGCTCTTTCACTACTAGTGTTGACACTAGTTCACTAAGTATCTACCATACCCATAATAACACTCTACCTTCAAGTAGTGTGATGAATGTTGAAACAATGGTTGCTAGTATTTCGCAAGAAAACATAATACACATTCATGGAGACTTAGAAAACTTACAAAATCAAATAAGTATTGAAGATTTCAACCACTACTATCTCTACCAAACATAACATACATCGCATGATTGAAATTGAAGGAGGAGTTGATCTTATGCGTAACATAGTTCAAATTTTTGGTCCACGTCTTACCTCAACCACTAGTTTTACTTTACCTTCAAATTATGTCACAAGCCAAGGATGAATTCACATTCCTCCTACAACAATTGCCTCTATCCCTACCTATACCAATCCTCAAGTTTCAAAAAAACTACAACCTACTAGTAATGTGATCCATTCCCTAGGCATTCCCACTAGGATCCTTAGTACCTTTGTGGCATCACATTTCATATCTTCTACCACCTTACCTCCTATAAGCATTATATTCACTACTCCCTTGAACACATATACAACTCCACCATATCACCCCCATATCAAAACACAACCAATGAAAACCTTATAAATCATCTAGTGCAAACCATTTCATCCCTTCAAAAACAAGTTTCCACCATAAACCAAAATTAAAATGACCAACCTACATATTATGTTAAAATCAATACCTTATTAAGAACATTGATGCCACAAGGTATAGAGGTGCCTAGATTTGAGAAATATGGGGAAAAGGAGATCCTTCTAACCATGTTTCCACTTATACCGCCTTATATAGCAACTTTATTCTTGATGATAAGATCTTGGCTAAAATTTTTCCTAGATCCTTAAAGGATACTGCTTTAGAATGGTTTTCATCATTACCAAACAACTCAATTTGTTCATTAAGTGAACTTGTTGAGTATTATATAAACCATTTCCAAGTGCATATGACTCCTCATATGAACTTAGCCAATTTTATGAGATGTAAGCAAAAGGATGATGAAAATATTATTGACTTTATCTCACGATAGCAATTGATTTATTCCCAAATCGATGTAAATATTCCTAAACTTCACCTTCAAAGGATATTCATTAAGAGATTGAAAACTAAGATACAAGATAAGCTTACTATGATTAAGTTCCTCTCTTTCATGCACTTGTGTACTACCCTCCATGATTATCGAAATTCAGTTAGTATTCGTGACACAAAAGCCACCTCTAGCCAAGACCTAAGAAGCTTGAATATGCAAACCAAAACAATTACCAACCTTTTAGAAAATAGAATAACGACATACTTCAACTTAGTACCCCTCAACAACCAACCCAACCTATCAATACCCAAATAGTTTCTATAAGGAAGACAACTCCTTTCATACTTGGGGATACAGCTAGTCAATTCACTCCTTTACTTGATACCCTCCATAACATAATGCCACAAATTCTAGTATAAAATATTATCACCTTTCCTTCGGTTAAAAAACCCAATACTAATAATCCTATACCTATAAACTTTAGATCAAATTCTTATTGCCATTATCACTAAACAAATGGATATGAGATGGACCATTGAAAGTGTCTTAAACATCTTTTGCAAGATCTCATTGATTCTGGTCATCTCTCAATTGGAGGTGTTAATGATCAAGGAAATAAGTATGTTTCCCCTCTTAACCAAAACTTTCAAATCTTTACCAACCCCATTCTAAAACATAATATTTCATTTGTGAAATCTAGTGAAGCTTCAAAGAATGATGTGATGAATGTTGACAAAAATGATGATAGCATGGATATTGATCAACAAAATTCTATAGATCAAAATCTTATCGACAATTTGGTTGCATTGGTTGAAACACAACATCATAAGGGCTTGTAGAGAAGGGGGATTCACTACTCATGATTTATCTTCATTTAGAGAGCCTCACGGGTCGAACTGCCCTAAACTACCTCAAAGGACATCGGTGAGAGTTCTAGAACTAGAAAGTGTATATCACAGAGATTCTCTGGACAAATTGACAAGCTCTCGGCCAAAGGATGTCAGCATAGAATATGGATGACAACGCAGCTCATTGACATCCCTGAGGTGCACTGGCATCTCATATAGACCAAAGAGAAGGTTTATCCTAGAGAATGAAAAAGAGAATTCTTCTACTCTAATTTGTGAGAACTTCTAGAATGTGATAAAGAAAAAAATGTAATAGAACTGAAATAAAGTAAAGTAGAAATGACAAAGATAAGGAGAAGAAGAGAAAGGAAATGCTTACAACCGTGCAAATGATGAAGCCTCCAGCCTAAGAATGTATTCAATACCTAAACACAAGAAAGAGAGAAATTGTTGGGGCTGTATAGGGGTTTGCCTTGGTCAAACCCCCATTTTGGTGTTCCCACCTCCACGTACAACTAGATAGATAGAAAGAAATGTAGGAAATGAAGTAAAGAGCACTAAAGCACTACAAAATAGTGTTATTCTAGTCAACCAAATAATAGAGGAGATGAGTGAAATCTTACCACCTCCACCCAAAGGGCTCAAGGCTAGTGGGAGAGAAAATGAGAGGAACTCAAGCCTCTGTTGTCATGGTGTTTCATTCCACACTTTCTCTACTAAAGTGATGGAGTATTGATGTTGTTGATGTGAAGTGTAAAGTGTTGCTTGAGATTGAAGAGATGGTGAAGAAGATACTTGGAGCTTGTGGAGAGATTGTGGAAGGAAGAGGAGAGTCTCAAGATCCTAAAGGGATAGGAGATGGCCAAATGAATGAAGGAGAGGTGAATTTGAAGGGAAGAGTGAAGAAAACGGCCATATTTGGGTTGATCAGCTGAAGAGGGCATTACAATTTGACTTCCAATGGGAAATATAACGCCTTTATAGGGTCCATCTGCAGGAATCTATCAGGGATGTCTACACACCATGTAGACATCTATGCATCGCACGAGCATCCTCAAAAATTATTCCTCTGCCAATGCACAAAAGAATGCCAAGTGGAACGAATGCAACAAGCTTATGTGGAATTAAGCTTTCACCTTTGGTTTCCTAAAGTGTAATGGGGTGAAACGGGAATTTGCATTAGGGGTGAAAATTTGCTCCTATACATTTTTCCTCTACTTTAGTGAGCATGAACCTTGGTAAGTGATTTGATAAAGTAGATCAAAGAAGTAGTAGTGTTAGAAATGTATACCTAAATCTTCAAGGAATCATATCATGGTCTAGAGAACCTAAGGTTGCAGGACAAGCAAAGGACTTCATAGCTCTACAAAACTATGAAGTTGAAGAAAGGAAAAGAATATACTTAGGATGAAGAAGATGTAGATCTTCGATCTAGTATATACAATTGAGAAGAAAAAGATGGAAATGAATGAAAGAGTGATAAAATAAATCCCTACTCGAGGAGGGAACCCACATCATCGAGTAAAAGTGATAAAAGCAGTCCCCGCTTGATGAGGAAAACCCGTACCACTGAGTAAAAGTGATAAAAGAAATCTCCACTTGAGGAGGAACACCTGTATCACCAAGTAAAAGTGATAAAAGCAATCCCCACTCGAGGAGGAAAATCTTATCACAAAGTAAAAGTGATAAAAGCAATCCCCACTCAAGGAGGAAAAATCATATCATAGAGTAAAGGAGCTCTACAGGTTCTTGGTCTCATAGAGCAAGTAAGAAGATAGTCACAAGTACCATCGTCAAGTTGAAATAATTTCAAAGGAGTCCCTCAAGAACCCTTCAAAAGGAAGAGGGGTCCAATCAACAGATGCACTATTTGAAAAGTGAGGTCTAGTCAGGCTACCCCCAAGCTAGACGCAAATATATGAAATAGGTCTAGTCGAGCTGCCCCTAAGCTAGACACAAAGATAGGAAGTAGGTCTAGTCGAGTTTCCCCCAAGCTAGATGCCATAGAATTAATTTTGAGATAGAAGATTTCAAAGGGGTTCCCTCGAGAACCCTTCAAAGGGAAGAGGGTCCACTCAAAGGATGCTACATTCAAAATTCATAGTGAAGAAGAGGGGGTCCTTAGAAGGATGCACACCTTCAAAATGAGTTATCATTGCCCCCAACATATAGGGGGGAGAACCATGCAAGTTTACTAGAATAGGTGCATCAACAGGAACCTGAATCACGAAGTTGTATTTTTTCCTTCAAGGCCTTAGATTCGCTAGTCGAATGACCAAGCACTCAATGGTATGCATAGAAAGAATGTTTTACTTTATCATGTTTATGAGATTTCTTGTGTGTAGGAGGAGGAAGAGTAATTAAGCGGGCTTTAGGAAGCCACAAAAAAAAACACTCTTGCTCAGAAAAAGGATGAGGATCAGGAAGAAACCCTTTCTCTTGTGGAGAAAATTTTGACTTCTCACAAGAAGAAGATATGAAGATAGAAGACAAAGGAGGATGGACCAATCTGTGAGAATGAGGTTGAGTGGAAACCATGTCAACATTCAAGTGTGGTTTCTGTTCAGATTTTTAATTCGAGCAACCAAGCCCCAAGTTACGCTTACGAGGTGTGAATTCTATAGGGACCTGAATGCCTTGTTCATTATGCCCACAATCTTTACGCTCATAGCCATACTTAGAGACAAGCTTAAAGTCGAGGCCATAACTTGTTTGTAAATCATGAGAGGAAGGAGGATCCTCATAGAGAGCATTATTCCAAGAAGGGGGAACATACTATTCTATGGGATATCATCATCCTTCTTGATAGGACTATAGGTATTATCCTCCATGGCAGAAGCGTAATCATCTTCCTCAGAAAAAAGGATCAATTCTAAGGACATTGTAGTTCACATTCACATTATCCCGTGATACAAAAGAGTAACCATCTTCGATAGAAGGTGTGAATGATTCCATCCAATGGTCTAAGTAGATCGGGTCAACTTTATATTCCTAAATGAAGGAATCTATAAATTCTAAAGGACCCTAATCATCACCAAGGCATGCATTCCTTTGAGAAGAGGTAGAAGGAAAATACTTAAGATTTCTCGCTTCAGAAGGTACTTCCTTAGGGACATCTACCTTAATTAATATGAGTAGGAAAAACCGAAGCTTGACCAACAACTTCCATTTCACATAAGCACATAGCATCAGGGTCAACCTTGATTGTGACTACTTTATTATTACAACCGAATTTAATATATTTATGCAAGTTAGATGGGACTGCACCCATAGAATGAATCCATGGTCTATCAAGGAGAAGGTTGTAAGGTAACTTCTCTGACATAACATATACAAGGGTAGGTATAGTAACAGGTCCAAGCTGCAAAGGTAATATTATTGTACCTAGAGCTTTTCGCCCAACATTATCAAACCCACGAATGTCAATAGAAGAAGCATTAATAGAAGATGGATCAATAATAATCTTAGGCAATAGATCAATGCTACATACATTAAGTGTTGAACCAAGGTCAATGAGAGTACGTCTAATATTGATCTTATTAATGTTGACTATAATCATTAGAGGATCTTCTTTCTTTTGTACTTCCAGAGGCAGGAGTTCTTGATAGAATGTAATATTCGTCGAATCTGCACAAATATGAGCTATCAACACATCAACATCTACCGGCCTAGCAGAAGAAGGGAAGAGGATCTTTTGCAAGGCTTCTTGAAGCATACCTTGGTAAACTGGAGTAGACTAAAGCAAGTCTCACAATGAGATCCTAGCCAAAGCAAATTGAAGTTTCTCAACAAGATCGTAAACAGTAGGTGCTTTAGTCGTAGGTTCAGGTGCTTGAAGAAGGCTTAGTTTTTAATTCATTCTAGTATCATAGGTATGGGCTACCACTCTATAAGAGGGAGCCTTAAAAATATCAAGGGAATCACTATCAAGTGGAACAACATCAATAGAAAAAACCCTTTTAGAAGGAGGACTAGCTGGATTCACGTAAATGACTGGTCTCCTAGCCCTGTGAGGGGCAACAAAGACATAGACTACATTTACAAAATCATCACAACTAGTGGGATAATTATTCGAAGAGAGGGCATTAGAATGAAGATAAGGTAGAGTAACATTAAGAAAGGTATCAATGATTTCATCTTCTTGCAACAAGATATCCTCTGAAGCATGAGGACTCTCATGAAAAGGATAAAAGACATCGAGTGACATGGGTAAAACCAACTCACCATCACATGCATGAAATGGAACATTATTAACATTTTGAACAAAATTAGATACTGAACTAATAAAAGAAGATATTAAATTCATTACAATTTTTTTCGTAAATTTCTATCTTCTAGTAATTCACATTTTCGGAGGTCTTTAGAGTGGAATTTGGGTTCGGAGCTTGCGTCGATCTCTAAAATTCGATTGTTGAAGGAAATTTTATTTTAGGGATTGAACAATTTCTCTAGGAGACCTTTCTAATGGTGCAAATGATTCTAAATTCCGAGCACTAAGTCAGAAGTTACGACCTCACCAACTAGGGGTAAATAATTTCCTAGTTTTTCGAAGAACACTGTTCTTCACGTTAGGTTCACCAAAATTTAGAGAAGGGGGATTCAATACTCACAAGTTCTCTTCATTTAGATATCCTCATGGGATGAACTTCCCTAAAATATCTCAAAGGATAGTGGGGAGAGTTCTAGAACCAGAAAGATCAGACACAAAGATTCTCTAGACAAATCGACAAGCTCTCGGCCAAAGGACATCAATGCATAATACAGATGACAACGCGACTTGCTAGTGTCCCTGAAGTGCATTGGCATATTGTACATACCAAAGAGAAGGCTTATCCCAGAGAATGACAAAGTGAATGCTTATACTCTAATTTTTGAGAACTTCTAGAATGTGATAAAGAAACATAATGTAATAGAACTTAAACAAAGTAAAGTAGAAATGACAAAGATAAGGAGAAGAAGATAATGGAAATTCTTACAACCATGTGAATGATGAAGCCTCCATCCTGAGAATTTATTCAATACCTGGACACAAGAAAGAGAGAAATTTTTGTGGCTGTATAGGGGTTTTCCTTAGTCAAACCCCCTGTTTTGGTGTTCCCACCTCCACGAACATCTAAATAGATAGAAAGAAATGTAGGAAATGAAGTAAATTTCTATCTTCTAGTAATTCGCATTTTCGGAGGTCTTTAGAGTGGAATTTGGGTTCGGAGCTTGTGTCGATCTCTAAAATTCAATTGTTGAAGGAAATTTTATTTTAGGGATTGAACAATTTCTCTAGGAGACCTTTCTAATGGTGCAAATGATTCTGAATTCCGAGCACTAAGTCAGAAGTTATGACCTCACCAACTAGGGGTAAATAATTTCCTAGTTTTTCGAAGAAAACTGTTCTTCACGTTAGGTTCACCAAAATTTAGAGAAGGGGGATTCAATACTCACAAGTTCTCTTCATTTAGATATCCTCATGGGATGAACTTCCCTAAAATATCTCAAAGGATAGTGGGGAGAGTTCTAGAACTAGAAAGATCAGACACAAAGATTCTCTAGACAAATCGACAAGCTCTTGGCCAAAGGACATCAATGCATAATACAGATGACAACGTGACTTGCTAGTGTCCCTGAAGTGCATTGGCATATTGTACATACCAAAGAGAAGGCTTATCCCAGAGAATGACAAAGTGAATGCTTATACTCTAATTTTTGAGAACTTCTAGAATGTGATAAAGAAACATAATGTAATAGAACTTAAACAAAGTAAAGTAGAAATGACAAAGATAAGGAGAAGAAGATAAAGGAAATTCTTACAACCATGTGAATGATGAAGCCTCCATCCTGAGAATTTATTCAATACCTGGACACAAGAAAGAGAGAAATTTTTGTGGCTGTATAGGGGTTTTCCTTAGTCAAACCGCCTGTTTTGGTGTTCCCACCTCCACGAACATCCAAATAGATAGAAAGAAATGTAGGAAATGAAGTAAAGAGCACTAAAGAACTATAAAATAGTGTTATTCTTGTAAACCAAATAATAGAGGAGATGAGTGAAAGCTTACCGCCTCTGCCCAAAGCGCTCAAGGCTAGTGGGAGAGAAAATGAGAGGAACTCAAGCCTTTGTTGTTGTGGTGTTTCATTCCACACTTGCTCTACTAAAGTGATGGAGTGTTTATGTTGCTACTATGAAGTGTAAAGTTTTGTTTGAGATTGAAGAGATGGTGAAGAAGTTGGTTGGATCTTGTGGAGAGATTGTGGAAGGAAGAGGAGATTCTCAAGATCCTTAAGGGATAGGAGATGGCCAAATGAATCAAGTAGAGGTGAATTTGAAGGGAAGAGTGAATAAAATGACCATATTTGGGTTGGTCGGCCGAAGAGGGCATTACAAGTTGACTCCCAATGGGAAATGTAATGCCTCTATAGGCTCTAGCTGTAGGAATCTATCAGGGATGTCTGCACACCATGCACATGTCTATGCATTGCATGGGTGTCCTTGACAATTATTCCTTTACCAATGCACAAAAGGACACCAAGTAGAACAAAGGTAGCAGGCTTATGTGGAATTAAGCCTCCACCTTTGGTTTTCTAAAGTGTAAAGGGGTGAAAGGAGAATTTTCTTTAGGGGTGAAAATTCTCTCTTATATAGGGCCGAACTAATAAACCTCTTGATATTGCTTTTGCATCTAAATATATACTTAAACATGCACTTGATGGTCCTCTTTACATAGCCATCTGAACCTACGATAAGACCACTAATGGGATATTAATTGATCCTCTCTATGGAGAGAATGTGATCACCGAGGAATTCTTACCGGTGCATGAACTCTATGAAGACACATATGATAAACTGAAAGATGGATAAACACACATAATGGTTTTGACTACCCTATTGTAGTGTCAAAAAATGTCGTTGGTGACATATTCACACTTGTTTGGGCCCTCCTTATAAAATTGAGCAAAATGATGCCTTGAATTAGTGTTGGAATATGTTCAACACACTCACATTAGGTCTTGGGCCCTAGTGAATTAAATGAACTTAATTGTACCTTATTCAAGGTGTTGTAAAGTGTTGTAACTGTAGTGTAGAAAATTGTATGCTCTAAAAAAGGGATGCAATTTCACACTTAATTTGGACCTATTTTGGCACCCTTACATTAATTACCCTTTTAAATCATCATTAATAGGCCCCTAAGACCCATTATTTTGGATCTCTAGGCTTATTTCACCTAAAAACTTGATAAAATCATCTAAAGCATAAAAAATCTTGAAAACCCACCTCAAAAATCTAGGGTGCGGCTCATTACCCGCCTTGGGAAAATGAGTCCCCCTAGGTGGGAACCATTTGCCACTTGGGTGAATCAGTCCTATTTGGGGTCTTTTTAAGTTTTGAGCAGGAAAATCAATTTTTTTAATTCAAATTTTTTATGGATGTTGGCCTTTGAGATCTAAATAATGGTAAATTAGGTGGTCATGCCTATATAAGAAAGTTTTAAAGTCATTTTTCATGAATATAAGCAATTGAAGGAGGAATATTTCAAGATGAATTTCAAGAGACAAGCATTAATAATCTTCAAGCTAGAGCATTCAAGTTTTAAAAGAAAGAAAAGTTGAAGTCTTGAAGCAACATTAAAGTGCTTTTGCAGGTCTTCAAACTCACTTTCATTCAAGATATAGCATTTTGAAGGGTTGATCATGGTTGTCTATGGTGAATCATGATGGATTCTAGGTTGGGGAGATGTAACTAGCCATCAAACCAAGCCTAAAGATTTGTTTCCTCAATGATTCCATCCTCCATTATCACTCTACATTTAGCCTAAGGAAGGTACAAACATCATTAGAGCTCATTTGGGGTGATTAGAGATCTCTCCAAGTGAGTTATCCATCTTCAAATTTCCATTTATGCATCATATTCTTACATATTAGAATAGGGTTGCATTGCATTTCAAGTTTCCTAATCTTAGACACACTTAAGGTTAGGTTTTCCATTTATATTATTCCATTATTTCATCAAGGTTTAATTACCAAACTAGGGGTTTGACCAAGGAAAACCCCCATAAGAAAGTCAAGTCTACATTCTATTTTGCAAGTTGTTTCATAGATTCAGATCCAGAATTCAAGTTGGAAGGAAAGAGTAGGTGTTGAAGTGCAAATCAGAACCTTAAATTCCTGAAAAAAGTGGAATAGGATTGATTTTCCAAGAGTGGCGAATGAGTCCTACTATAGGTGTTTTTCAAAAATATTTACAAATTCAGATACACTTTTTCCAGAAACAGGTCCTTGTGCAGAGATCCAGATCTAGGACAGATTAGTCCAGATTGGAGAATGAGTCCCAATAGATCAATAAGTTAGATTTTCTAGCATCTTAGAGCTCCTTCCAGTCATTTCCAGATTTAGATGTGCACACAATTCATCTTACTACTTTTTATTCTATTTTATTTACATTTCTAAGTCATTGCATTGAATTAGGGTTTAGTGTGGCATCTTACATTTCATTTATCTTTCCAAGTCTAAGCTTGGTGGTGAACCCCTTATTAGCTTATATTCAACCCGTAGAACACCCTCTTTCAAGATCTTTTTCTCTTTTGAATTGATATCTTAGTAAGGGTTATCCTTGAATCTTAGTTGGAGAAAGGTGGTGTTCTATGTCTTAAACGG
Organism: Sequoiadendron giganteum; assembly: GCA_007115665.2. Taxonomy (NCBI): domain Eukaryota; kingdom Viridiplantae; phylum Streptophyta; class Pinopsida; order Cupressales; family Cupressaceae; genus Sequoiadendron; species Sequoiadendron giganteum. The sequence continues at coordinate 69,255,233 of CM021103.1, forward strand.
GTGATCCCACAATATTGGTTTGCAATTTTTGGCCAAATTGGACACTAAACTGATTTTTTCTAACTAAATCTTCACTTTCGAGCACCTATAAGGGCTAAACAATGAGGAATTTGAAGATGATGCAAACTAGCGATTTATGAAATTTTGTCTATAGATTCTAAATATATTTTTCTCAATTTTTTTGGAATCATATTGCACTTCTTTTTTGATCTCCTTCAAAAACTAGCTTTTTTCAGTAAACGCCATTTTTAAGGAGTGACGCTCACTATATAACACATGCATTTTTTCCATGAAGGATAAAATTCTAATTTTTTCGAATTTATATTTTTAATTACAATATCTAGTGCTTCCAATTTGTTTCATGGTGTTTTATTGAATATTTTTTCCTTAATCAAGTTTCGAAGTCAAACCAATTACAATTCAGACATAGGAAGACCATATAGCACAACTTTTTTTGTATGCATCAAAATTCAATTTATTTATCTTTTTTGGATCAAGGACTTCAATATTTGGTGCACTCATATTTTTTAATTTTTTTTTTATAATCTACTATTTTTCCACATGTGCAAAACAAAGAGCTTGATTTTCGGTGAAAAACCTACATTCACAAGAAATAAAAAATAAATTAAATTTATTTAAAATTATAATTTTTGGGAAGCTTATAATAAGGACTACATACTTATATATTTTTTTAAATGAATTCATTTGATCCCCCAAAAGGTACAAATCAAAAGTGGTTTTTTATCAGCATTTTGATAGGTGTAAAGGAGACTTCGTTATAGGTATGGTTTCAAACTAGTGGGGTTCTATCCAAGGGGGTTTGATCTAAGGTGGTTTGATCAAAATCTCTTCAATTTTAATCCTTCAAATGGAACATTTTAAGGCTTAAATCATTATATTTTCTAAAAATGCAAAAATCAGAATCTCCCAAAAATTATAAACCAACATTATGGGATCACCCAAACCGTAAAGCATCCATTTTTCAACTAATAATTTTGGTGAACCTACATCTAGAACATCATAATTCTAATTTTGAGTGCATTATCATCCTAGATCTTTTTGGCATTAACATTTTATTAGGATTTAGACTAGTTAATTGGCATTTTAGAGTTTCTAATTTTTCATTAGTGAAATCTCATATAGCTTGCATTTTTGCACTTCATGTAACTGAAAATCATACAAAATATATATTTTCACTTAAAATTCAGATCATAAAACATAGAAAGAATAAAAACAAATTTATTTTTTTTATTTTTTTGAAAAAAATCCCTATTGGGACTCATTTTCCACCTTGGCCGAATCAGTCCCTGTCCAAATTCTAAACTACATTTTATAGAGTTGAATTCCCTATTTTTAAGCTTTTGTTTGTTGTCAAAAGTTTTTTGTTTCAATTTGCATAATTTTTTTTACATTAGAATCGTTAGAAGTAGTCTAATTTACATTCATTGCAATTTTGGATAGAATTAGATTCTTGCACTTTTCATTTTCAACATTAATTCATTTAGATTAGATTAAATTTGGCATACATTATAAAAAAAAAATCAAAACAAGATCAAACACCTAAACCACTTGGAGAAAGTATAGTTATTTGACTATGTCAAATCTCTCTTTCCAAGTTAACCTAACCCTCAAGCCTTTTAATAGTAATTATGAATTTGACATGCTATATGAAGCCCTTGAGGATTTCATCTCACAAGGTTAATCCACTAAGGTTCATCCATTATACAAGTGTAAGAGTTTTGATCTGGTGTAGAACAAATGTGTTGAATATTTGGCTAAGTCGCATAATCTAGTTTACAATGTACAAAGTATCAATTTTTAGGTCCATATTGATCCACATTGAAGAATATTGGTTTGTGGTTCTAATGAAATTTTGGCATATGTTGGTGGATCTTAAATCCAAATTTTAATGTCTTGATTCCCTTTGATTTAAAAGTTATGATTGATAGAATAACAAGTTATCCAATGATAGTGTTACTAGTACAAAGTACATGTTTGGAACGGTCCACATTCCACTATGAAATAATTTTTGGTTATGTAGTTTTGTGGGATTGTTTGAAATTTTTAGTAGCATCTATGATCCAAGTGGTGATTTTGTTTGAGGTTTGAGTGTTAGTTTATTCATTATTAGTTGGTGTATTTTAGTGTTACTTCACCAACAGTGCCAACCCAATGAGTTTGGGATTGTGCAAAGTTACAGGAAGTGTCGATAAAACTTATGGGGGTTATTATAGGTCCCCTCTAACCTATTTGGATGTGATAAAAAAATTTAATTATGGTGTGAAGCGTGTTTGTTTGAATCTTGAGCCAAGTTATTGTATTGCACGTTTCGTCTAATTAAGCCAACCTAATTGATGTTGTAAGTGTTTTTGGATGTAATGGGTATAAATGTAAGATCATTTTTGGTGTTGATGTGATTAGGTATGTAATTTAATGTGAAGTGTGTGAATATAGTGTGAATATGATGTGAATATTAGTAGAGAAGAGTGTTGAAGTGGTGTAGTATGAAGTGTGTTGATTCATTATTTCAAGCTCTAGTAGAGCTATATCTCCTACATATTATAGATGCATTATTAGCAGTTCAAATATTGATAGTGATCTACCCCTTTTCTCTATTTATCTTATTCATTAGACAATGAGTCTTATATTGTGAGGTAATCTTCACTGTGGTTTACCCTTTTGGGGTTTTCCACTTAAAAATCTAATGTTCATGTGTTATGTGCTATGATGATTACTTTCATGGTTTCTTTTCTTGCTACAAATTGAATATGATGTTTCAAATAGATGTTTAAATTTTTAAGTGGTTTTAGAGAATACTAATTCACCTCCCCTCTTAGTATTTTGGGTGTTCAATAGGACTCTAGTCTACTCTTGAAGATCTAGATGAAGAAAGAACATTAAATTTGAAATATGAGGGTATGGTGAAAAAATATACGGAGACTGTAGACACTAAAAAATTATCTTGGTCTTCTTCCTAGCATAATTAATTAATTTTAATTATTTAATTAACCCATTTCTTGATCTTTATTCTCCTTTGATCAATTAAATTATTTATTTAATTGTGTCGCTAACACTCTTTCCTTCTATAATTAAATAAATTATTATTTATATAATTATTTTCTCTTCATTATTCCTTTATAGTTAAATAATTATTCCTAATTATTTATCTATTCATTGATCCTTTTTAGTTATTCTATAATTAAATAATTATTAAAATTATTTAACTCCCTCTTACCATTTTTCCTCTATTAAATAATTAATTTGACTTAATTATTTAATTCCTCTTTCTTCACTTGCCTCTATATCAAATTAAAATTTTTGCATAATAACTTTTAATTTAAATATTCATTTTCCCTTTCTCCATAAATAAATAATCTAAAATGATTATTTATTCCTCCATATCTTTTACCAAATTTAAAATATTGTCAAAGATTCCTTCTCGTGAATTAAATGATTTTAATTTTTAATTTCTCTATTATCTCCCTCCACTATTTCATTTTTGAATCTCAGTTGTCGATTGAATCTGACATCTTCTCAATCTTGACTATTCATTTCATAATCCCCATTCCTCTATGTTACATGTCCTGTCAACCATTGCTCTTGGCATCTTTCTATAAGATTGATCATGTCCATCCGTTCAAGATCTTTTCTATAAAAGAAGGTCTTCTCTTCCATTTTTTTTTTACAACCACATTTCTCCAAAGTTCTTGCTAACTTGTCATTATCATTTTTAGGTATTCCAACACTACAAATCTGAGGGAAAAGCTTTGTAACTTGATAAATAATGGAGGAGAGACAAGCGAAGTGATTCAAGTTCAATATGTGGAGTGTTTTCAATTTGAATGCTTTTGTTCTTCATATTTGATTTTTTTCTCTTGTTTTAGATTTGGATTTTAGCTTAGGTATTGTTGTGGTTGTCACTTAGTCTATGCTATCTGATTTTTTCCCATCTTACAAAGATAATTGTCAAATTTAAGGCACAAGCTAGATAATCATAAGAAGAAATTAGAAAACTGAAAGCTCAAATGGAAGGAGGTAAAGGAAATGAGACTAAACTCAAGGAGGAGGAAGATGTGATCTCTAATTTGAAATTTAAGGTTGAATAAGGAAATATAATTGATGATTTCTTGAATATCAAGCTCAATAATAAAGAAACTAAATGTTCAAAGCATGAGGAAGAGATTGCCACTTTAACAAAAGAATTAGAAAAAGAAAAAGAGCAATTGACAAATATTTAAAACTGAGAGGAGGTTCTGAAATTATTGATGAGTTGATAAAATTTAAAAATCCATTAAAAGAGAAAATCAATCTTGCTTTTGAAAAAGGAAAATTTCCATCATCTAGTACTTTTGTAAACCTATATGAAAATTTTAGAGAAGAGGCAAAAGTCTGAAACAAAGGAGGAGAAATCATGTGTTGAAGATCATAAGGAGGAATCCTTCAGAGATGGAAAGAAAAATCAAGACAACAAGAAAGAAAGTGGGTTCAATCCTATTAGGAGACAAAAAGGATTCAAATGTCGTCCACTATCTACACAACATGCTCCTACAAGGTTCAATCAATATTTTCAAGGCTATTGTTATTCTTACAATAATTTTGGACACAAGGTTGTTGAATGTAGAAGCAAGATGAGTTAGAGGTCATTTATGTCTCCAAGGTATGTAATTTTGTGAGTTCTCAATTCTTTAAAGTCTAGTGCTATTATTGCAACAAGTTTTTTGATACAGCTAATGAATGTAGAAGTAAAGTGATGAGAAATAGTTTCGTGAATAAGAATAATGCTATGATTTATTAATATTTATATGGTTACTAGTACACATGTAATAAGTTTGGTTATAGAGTTGTTGATTGTAGATCTAATTTGAAAAAGAAGTAACTATTCTCCACAACCTAGTATCACCTACTACAACTACAATAAAGCAGGACACATTGCAAGGTTGTTCGAGGGAAAGAATGTAAGACCTTCTGCTCCTCAAAAGAGGAATGGCACTAATCAACAAAATAAGGAAATGAATAATATATGGAAGAAGAAGGAAGAAAGATAAGAAAACAATGAATCTTTACCTCTTCCTTGTGTAGATGGATCCTTCAATAACAAGAATAATGTATTGTCTCAAAGGGAGTTGTAATTGCAAATCTTTTCAAACCCTTGTAATGAATAAAATGTTGAAGAATTCAACATAACGACTAATGGTGACTTGGATATGTCTATGTAGTGATATTATTGAATTTTCTCAAGGTTCCAAATCAAATACACTCTCTTTGAAATATTTTTCAATGACCATGGATCTCTGTGATATCACAAAACAATGAAAAATCCACTTGTGCCAAAAAAAAAAAATGCTTTTAATGTGGAGCAACTAAGGTAGGTGTGAAGAGTAGTTAACCCCTACTTGATCAAATTTGATCTCATTCAAATGATATAAATTATGTATATTGGTTGAGGAAGTGAATAAGGTTAAATTAGTAAGCTTTCATACAAACCCTAACAATAATATTTAAAGGTATTTCTCAGTTTTTCTTGAAAAATCTATGTCGCAAAAAAATGTATATTGGGACAATTTTTACACTCATTTGAGTCTTTCTTATGGATGTTGGTCTAATTTTTCCTATATTTAATGTTGTAATGTGTCCAGCACATTCACATTAGGTCTTGAACTCTTGTAAATCAATAAAAACTTTATGTTGTCCTATAAAGGTGTTGTGAAGTGTTGTAACACACTTTCACACTTTTCTAGGACCTTTCTAATATATTTCACTTAAATAACCTCTTTTTATCACTTACCAAGCCTTATTTAAAAGTTTTGTAAGGATCTGTAACAAACTCTCACACTTTTCTAGGCTTGTCATCAATAATTTAACCCTTTCTTATGTTTAAATAGCCCTGTAATGCACTTACAGGTCATACTTACAAGTGTTCTTGGGAATAATCTTGGTAAACATCATTAAATACACTTTAATTCTCAACACCCAGTAAAATTTCCCTAGTGGGGCCAAGTCACCACTTGGCGTGACTTAGTTCCATTTGGCTTAAAAATCAAAATTATTTTATAATTCTAGTGGGGTACTACTCTCTAGACCTTGAGGTCATCCTGTGATGAGGTATTTTGGGAATTAGGGCATAATCATGTATAAATAAAGGGTTTTCCCCTCATTTTAAACCCGAGTTATCTATCAATCTAACAAGTTGTCTAATTCATTCTCTCATCCATTCAAACATTCAAGCATTCTAGGAACTTCAAGCATTCATCTATTGGAGCTTCTATTTGTATATCTTTAGAATTCTACTTCAAGGATTTGGTGAGTTGTAGCATTTCATGTTGTTCATTCATAATTCTCTTTTCATTTCATTTCATTTTCAAGGGTTTGATTACCAAATTGGGGTTTGACCAAGGCAAACCCCTATTCTCTAACCCTTAACCCCTTTTTCCCTCTTTGCATGTGTGTTTTGTAGGTCTTGTATGCATATTTGTCAGAGTAAGGTGTTAAAAGGTGTCAACATCTCATCAAAGTCCTTCAAAGTCAACAAAACCTTAAAAGAAGCTTGGAGATCACCCATAGGTCAAAGTTTACAAATTTGGATCTAGATTCTTGTTAGGAGATGAAGTACAAATTGCATCTTCAAGATTATTGAAAGATAAAGGTGGACTAATTCACCATTAGTGGTGAATTAGTAACACTGCTAGGCCTAAAAAGTGATTTCTAGAGTTCTGGATACCCAGTTTCCTGAAACCTATTATGGTAGAATCTCCCTGAAATAGGACTAAGTCGCCTAGCTTGGTGTAAGTTTCCCAATTGGCTTCAACATCAAATTCTACAAGATTCCAAAGCCTCGTTACATCAAGTTCCGATTTCCAGGTGCACCTCTCAAGTCCCTTTCATTTATGTTATTGTTTGTTTGGAGTTTTAGGTCATTTTGGATATCATGTTGTGTTTTCAAACATCTTGCATTTCATTAGTTTTGCATTAATAATTCATCTCTTTTATCAGTTTATTGCATTGAGGACATTTCATTTAGGAATATTTCAATCATATTAGCATTAGTCTTGAGTGAACCCCCATGTTTTTGTGGAATACCTTTCTCCTTTTAGGTGAAAAACCCTAGAAGTGTAAGAGAGCATCCTACAAAAATTTGTGGTTCATTTTGGTGAACCCACCTTTAGAACATTTTTAATTTTGATTTGAAGTTAATTTGCACCCTAGGAATAGCTAGCATCAACAATGAATTAGGTCTTGCATTGTTTTTCATTCTAGGGTTTTCAAACTTGCATTAGTGAAAAGCTCATATAGCTTGCATTTTTGCATTGCATTTCATTAAAAATTCAAAAAAATTGCATTTTCATACTGTATCTGCATCTAAAAACCTAAAAATCATGAAATTCTATTTAATTTTTTTGAAAATTGTTAAAAACATCAGTACCTAAACTAATTCGCCACATTGGATGACTTAGTCCACTTGCACATTTTGCACTGTGATTTCTATCATTTCTAGAGTATTTTCTATATTTTTGTTTTTTGTTATTGCATTTCCATTACAGTATCTAGATTTACTATTTTAGTCCATTTCTTGCATTTACATTATGGCTATGTGTTTTAATAAGATTTGGATGTCAGTAAAATGCTTATTTGACATGTCAAGTTGTGCCTTCAGAACTAGTCCTAATGACATTGAGCTTCCTCATGCTCCTTCAACTCCTCATGAATGTCCTCCTCGTGATGTTGACATCATTGGAGAAGATGATGACAACATGAATAAGTTCCTAAATGAATGCTTTGAAAACCTCAAATCTATTGCATCTTTTATCCATCCTTGAAAAAATACGACCTTCCTATAGTACCACCTCCTAATATGTTTGGTTACTTACATCCTGAAATAAATGAAGGACCTAAGTTCCCTCCATCAGGTGGACCTAGTTCTTATAAACACCCAACCCCTCAACCATTTAATGATAACAAAATAACTAGTACTCCAATCAGCATTGAAGAAACCTATGGAAGAGTTTTTACCATTTTGAGAAAACAAGGATGTAACATAACAACTAAACATGACATTTATCAACTCTTAGAAAAAAATCCACAAAATGAAAACATGCCATGGTTAGGATATCAAGCTCCCCTTCATAATAGCAAGCCTCCTTGAGAATATCTAAGTATTTGTGATGATGGCACAATGATCTTTCATTCTCCCCATAATTTTAACATCCTTATTACTCAAGAGAAACCCTTAGTTGATAATTATAAGGAAGCTAAAATCCCAGTGGGTCCTCTTCCTCCTTATATTCGGGAACAGGGTGAATCTAGTAAACATAAGAGGCCTTACAAGTTACAAAAACTCAATTTTTCTCTTCATCCACCACCTAAATGTGAGAGGAAGTTGGAAATACTTCTAATCAAAGAACTCATCCTATTACCACCTATGAATAGGTTAGTCATATATCCTAAAGATGCTAACGTTCTACATTGCGCATATCATCGTGTTCTTGGACATAGAAGTGATGAGTGTCGCCAATTGAAAGACATACTGAGAAAGTATAATTTTGATGGTGATAATTGATATCCCTAGACCCATAAACTATTATCCAACACCTTATCATGTAATAGTTGTAGAGCATTCTGTTCTCACTATTACATGACTCTTCCCATCACCTAACTCGACTCATTTTTTCCTTACACTCAGTGGGGGAAAAAATTTGCTAGCCCTGTCCTAGTAATTCATTTGTCATTGTCCCTTAGCTACGTTATCCACCTTCCACTTATACCGACTAAGATTGGGAAGTGGATTAATTGCTAGATGATTGACTTGTATTTTCCTTACTAGTCTTTTTCATTTTCTTTTGTGTGTTTTCATGTGCATAACGTGTTCCCCCATGATGTTTTGTTTGATTTTCTCTCTCTATGTACCATTCCTCTATGTGTACCTTCATTTTTCTATATGTTGTACATATCTTTCACTTTTTCTCTTTTATATTTTATTGTTCTTTCCTATCAAGGATGACACAAGGCATTGAGACCGAAACGTCTCTTTCATGTCGACCCAAGAGACTCTTTTCCTTTTCTTTTCCTTTTTATTTTTCTTGTGCTTTCCTTTCGGGGATGATGCAAGGCATTGAGACCAAAATGTCTATTTCATGTTGAACCCAAAGGCTCCTTTTCTTTTTCTTGTGCTTTCCTTTTGGGGATGATGCAAAGCATCAAGACTCTCTATGTCTCTTCCATGTTGACCCAAAAGGATCTTTCCTTTTCTTTGTTTTCACTCTCTTTGTGTCATTCCTCCAGTTCTATGTATTTGGGGGATGATGACAATTTTGAGCTCTCTAAAAAAATTGCAGCAACAAACATACTGACCCCAAATCCATAGATCCCTTATATGTTTGGTGTTTTCATTTTGGGGGCAACCCCTCTTTTTTTTCCCTCACATGACATAGCTTTACTTGGAAACATATGACTTGGCATAGGGATTTTCAATTTGGCTCTCATGTCTTCCTTTCTTGTTTATATTTTTCATTTTTCTACTTTAAAGTAATTTATCATAGTATGGTGGGTAGCAATTCCTTTAAAGTGGGGGCATACATTGGCATTACTCATTTTCATTTTTTCTTTTCTTGGTTCTTATTGTGGCCTTCCTATTTCATATGATGCATTTTTCACTTTGAGGATGACATTGGGTGTAATTTCCTTCATGAGTGTGATCTATCTTAGCATATTATATTCCTCATAGTGGTTTGATGTGACACACTATGTCCCCTAAGTTGCGAATTTTCTATTCTTCGATCCGTCCTCTCTTGGATACATTAGGCACAATGTTCCCTAGGTTGAAGACCTCGCATGAACTAACCAAGACTCCTTTGAATATTATTTTACATGTTGCATTTTGTATTTGTTATATGGACACCTTGCATTACACAGCTTGCATGCCTATCATGCCATCTTGTTTGTTCATGAGCTCTAAGTATACAAATTTTTTCTTGTCTCGTGAAGCTTGAAATTTCATTTTCTTTTGTGGAACCTTATTAAAATTATCAGGAGGTGTAACTTTGGTATGGTTGACCAAGAAGCCCATTCTAAGGTATGACTTTTCCCATACCCACCTATGTGTGTGTGAGTGTATACTATTCATGAGTGTATGTTTCTCACCCTTTTGGGCCTTCTCATCTAGTGGACAGCCATGATTTCCATCACCTCAGAGTGATTATGTGTTTTATGGACAAACAACCTATATCTAATCCACAACGGGATAGAAAAATGATCGAAGCTTGATCTGACTCTCTCTTTTCCTTTTCCTTCTCTCCCCTTAATTTTTTTACATCACTTTATTGTGTGTTCCTTTGTGATAATTTTTGGTTTTCCATGGGATCTTGATCATCCCTCTTGATTATTTTTGTCTCATCTTTCCCACATGGGTGCATTTGGATCCCTCTTGATATGTATGTTGGGCTACTTTAGTGTGAGTTTGGAGCAAGTTCATCCTCTCACTAAAGTGGGGGATAAATGTGTCACAAAAAAATGTATCTTTGGACATTTTTATGCTCATTTAAATCAATCTGATGGATGTTGGCCTATTTTTTCCTATATTTGATGTTGAAATGTGGGCAACACATTCATATAAGGTCTTGAACTCTTGTAAATCAATGAAAACTTTATGATATCTTATAAAGGTGTTGTGAAGTGTCGTAACACACTTTCACACTTTTCTAGAACCTTTCTAATGCATTTCACTTAAATAACCTCTTTTTATCACTTATCAAGACTTATTTCAAAGTGTTGTAAGGATTTTTAACAGACTCGTACTTTTTTAGGCTTTTCATCAATAATTTGACCCTTTCTTATGTTTAAATGCCCCCTTAATGCACTTACAAGTCATAATTAGAAGTGTTCTTGAGAATAATCTTGTTAAACATCATTAAATACACTCTAATTCCCAACACCTAGTAAAATCTCCCTAGTGGGACCAAGTCACCAATTGGGGTGACTTAGTCCCATTTGGCTTAAAAATCAAAATTATTTTATATTTCTAGTGGGATACTATTCTCTAGACATTGAGGTCAGCCTGTGATGAGGTATTTTTTTGGAATTAGGGCATAATATTGTATAAATAAAGGGTTTTCCCCTCATTTTCAACCCTATCTATATATCTATATATCTATCTATCTATCTATCTATCTACCTATCAATCTAACAAGTTGTCTAATTCATTCTCTCATCTATTCAAGCATTCATCAATTGGAGCTTTTATTTGCATATCTTCAAATTTCTACTTCAAGGGTTTGGTGAGTTGTAGCATTTCATGTTGTTCATTCAAAATTCTCTTTACTTTTCATTTCATTTTCAAGGTTTTGATTACCAAACTGGGGTTTGACCAAGGCAAGCCCCTATTCTCTAACCCTTAACCCCTTTTTCCCTTTTTGCATGTGTGTTTTGGAGGTCTTGTATGAAGATTTTTCAAAGAGTAAGGTGTTAAAAGGTTTCAAAATCTCATCAAATTCATTCAAAGTAAAAAAAACCATAAAGGAAGCTTGGAGATCACCCTCAGGTCAAATTTTGTAGATTCAGATCTAAATTCTTGTCAGGAGTTGAAGTACAAACTAAAAGCTATAGATTGCATCTTCCAAATTCCTAAAAGCTAAAAGTGGACTAAGTCACCATCAGTGGCAAATTAGTCCCACTCCCAAGCCTAAAAATTATTTTTTGTACTTTTGGATACCCAGTTTCTCGAAACCTATTTCGATAGAGTCTCCACGAAATAGGACTAAGTCACCTAGCTTGGTGTAAGTGTACTAGTTGGCTTCAACATCAAATTTTGTATGATTCCATAGCCTCTCTACATCACATTCCAATTTCTAGGTGCACCTCTCTAGTCTCTTTCATTTATGTTATTGCTTGTTTTCATTTTTAGGTCATTTTGTATATCACATTGTGTTTTCAAACATCTTAAATTTCATTAGTTTTGTATTAATAATTCATCTCTTTTATCACTTATTGCATTTAGGACATTTCATTTATGCATATTTCAATCATATTAGCATTATTCTTGAGTGAACCACCAAGTTTTCATGGAATACCTTTCTCCTTTTAGGTGAAAACCCCTAGAAGTGTAACAAAGCATCCTTATACAAAAAAAATTGGTTCAAAACCCTAGTTTCAAATTTTTTTATCATGGATACACTAATATTTATTGATTTTTTTGATAATCCAAAGCCAAAATTTAAGAAACATTCATGCAAAAATATTGTGGCAATCAACAATGGAGTGTCTTCCCATGTTTCTATCAATGTGTTGCATTTTGAAGATTTTTGGTTCTATATTCACTCATATATAATTGAGTAAAAGCATCTAAAGTTGAAGCATTTCCAAGAAAACATCTCTTGGGTGATGATTTTTATCTCAATCCAGAGTATGAAAATGTAGAGGAAAAATGTTTAGATGTGTGGAAGGGTTTCCCCAGCTTTTTCTATAAAGATGAATGGGTCAAAATCTCCTTGAGCCATATCCATGAAGATATATTGTATTGATCAACCCTACCTAATCATAAAGGAGGCTATCACATTTTTTATTGGGTTATTCTCCACTGGACCAGTGCTAACACTATAATCCATGAAGAATGGAGAAGTTATGAATCTTATAGGAGAAAAATTTGGTAAAACAACCCTTACTTTGGATTACATATTTGCAATATGCCATGATGGGAATTGTATACAAGATTTATTACACAAACAAGGAAGGGCCTGCAACTGCCACCACCATCTACACTACTCATCAAATGGTGAAGGAAGGAAAGGAATATGATCTTTGTGAGAACTTATAGTAGTAATTGTTGGAAAGAACCAATGATTCATGGTACAATTTCTAATATAGCACTCTAATTATTTTTCTTATATTTTATTTCATGAAGGAATTTCCTGTTCTGAAGAATGTGATTTGGAGAAGGGATATTCTTGTTGCTCATCAGATTAGGGACCACAAGCATAGATTTCTAGATATTAAATAATGTGGTCCACAATGTTTTGGGGATTCTTTAAAATAATCCTAAATGAAATGAAAATGAGGGACATGATACCCTCACAAGTGTTAGAGAGATATAAGAATGATATAATTTTTATGGTGGATAAGGATAATTAATACATAGAGGCAATTGAACCAAGAACTTCATGGATCCTTTTTTTTCCTTATGAGGTTTTTGGATCAGACTGGATTACATATGTTGAAATCTTAATCAAAAAACCTAGGGATCCCACTGTTGAAATGTGTGGTGAGATAATGAACAAGATGATCAAGAAGAATATAGAGAAAAATGTAGAGAAGATGAAGAAAAAGTTGGAAAATATGTTTGGCACTCCTGAAGGTCATGCAGTTGTGCCACAAGCTCTTGAAATAATTCAAAAAACTCAACAAGGACCAAGAAAGATGAGTAGGCCTACCTTTGTCACTTCTACTCCTACAACTTCTAGACCTTCTAAACCACCTCCTAATAGAAGGAGGGTTGCTACTTTGGTACCAATACAAACTAAGACTGTAGAGAGGAAGAAACCAAGATCTAAGAAAAAGGAAAAAGGGAAAATATTAATCCTGTGAATGTGGATGATGATGAAGAAGAAGTGAAATATTTTTTTTTGAGGAGAAGAGAGAAAATAACAAGATAAGGAGAAGAAGAAGAAATATCTTATCAAAAAAATAAAGGAAAGAATATTGTTGAGGAAAATACTAAGAATAATCCTTTGGTCTAACATGAACCTCTAGATTTTGGTGCAATATTTAATGAAATTGTTAAATATGGTTTATGGAATGATACAGAGCTACATCTTTATGTTCCTTCAGAGGACAAGAAGACAATTGAAAAATAATTCATTGAATATATGTTAAAGAATAAAATTCCCTTTAGTTACATTATAATTAAAGCTCTAGATAGCCTAGTTGATGCCTTGAGACAAAGAAGATACAATTTCATTAAGGATGATGAAGAGCTCAAACCAAAAGCAATTTACAAGGCTAGGATTCCTATTTCCTAGGAAGAAAAAGAAAAGATTATTTGGAGACAAGCCAAGGAGATCCATACCAAAAGAAGAATAAATCTATTGGTGAGCATGAATGAAGGTGTCAAAAGGAATATTCAGAGTGAAAGTAAAGGTGCTAGAAAGAAAATCATTAATGAATTGCGAAGTGAAGTCATTATTGATTCATAGGAAATGCATGGCGCTGATGTTGAGATAAATGTACCAGTGCCTTCGATACAAATGAGCAAAACATATCTAATCACAAAGAAGTACAAGGACCCTCTAGACTTGAAGAACGAAAAGATGTCCCTAGTATGCATGATAAACATGAATTATTTGGTATGGAGACAGAAAAATAAAAAAGAGAAAGAAGAGGATAAGGAGAAGGAGAATGGTGATGAAAAATAAAGATGATAATCTTGAGAAAGTTCTAGATGCTATAGTGAAAATAGTTGAGAAGCAAGATGCTTCTATGGATATAGGTTAGGGTTCTTCATAATTAGATTCTTTTAAGGACATATTGACTTTACATATGTAGTTTCAACTTGTGTTAACACCTCATATTCTATAAATTCCTACTCATGATGGTCAAGTTGACTTGTCAAATATTTCTCCCCTTCATAAGTACAAACTTGGTGATATCTTGCATTCTTCAACAAGGAAATATTTTGCAAGAACATTTGAATAAGACCTGAATATTAGATAATATTGTAAAGGTAATTCAAGAAGGTTTACCATAGGTAAAAATAGACTCTTCCTTTCCTTCAGAACATAAATTGAAGCTTTTGATGGATTATTTTAAGGATCATTCTTCACACATTGAGAAGACAACAGAGTAAGAGACCATGAGGAAGATAATTGATAACAAAATGGCTCAGGCATTTGAACGGTGTGCTAGTGCACACAATAAATAGTAGTAAAATATAAAAAATGTTTAAGGATTGTGTTGATGAAGTCACTGCACTTTATCAATTTTTTTTGAAATGGCCTGTACTTTATCAATTTTTTTTAAAATGGCCTAGTTCCATTAAAAGCATCAAGGATCAGATTGACTTCATTGAGTCATAGATCACTCAACTAGATGAAACATATGATATTTCAAGAGATAAGGATGGATCCAATAGAGAAAAAAATAGAAAATCTTCATTTGCAGTTGTCATTTCTTCTAGACTAGAGAGAGCAAATAAAGAAAAAAACTACTCTGTTAAGACAAGTAGTTAATGCGAGGCTTGCATTATTATCTGGGTTGTTGTCTAAAGAAAATTAGATTGATTATAAAATGAAGGCCCCTAATAGTTTGGATGAAGTTGAGGATTTATTCATACAGTTGAAATGCCAAAATAAAATTGGGATGCAACTTTGGCACACCTTAAGGTAATTT
Source organism: Sequoiadendron giganteum (assembly GCA_007115665.2). NCBI lineage: Eukaryota > Viridiplantae > Streptophyta > Pinopsida > Cupressales > Cupressaceae > Sequoiadendron > Sequoiadendron giganteum. Next base: position 69,270,602 of record CM021103.1, read on the forward strand.
ACAAGAATGTTATACCTTCTAAGGAAGTTGTAAAGGTGTAAATAATACAATTTTTTCCTTGTATAGTTTTGTGGAGGATTGCAGTATCATTTTTGGATTTTGTTAAAAATATTTTGTACATAACATCATTTTTGGGGCATCTCCATCTTAGGGGGAGATTTTTTGGTAGGAATCATATAGTCAGGGGGAGTACATGCAAGTTTTTTGGGGGGGTTATCATAAGAAGGATACTTTATTCCCTTTGTCCTTGATGTCAAAATGGGAGTGAGTACATATAAAAGGGGAAAGAAGACTTGTAGTTAAATATGTGTTGCCATCAATGACGAAGGGGGGGATTGTTGGCAATATGTGTTGTCATTGATGTCAACTTGATGTTTTGAAATATGTGTTGTCCTTGTTGATGTCAACTTGATGAAAGTATCATATTTGTATAGTAATGTATTGATTACGTGAGACCAACATTTCCGAGAGATGGTTTGACATGGATGAAGACTTGGGTTCATCCAATGTTTGATTCAATTCAATCTAGAAGATGTAGTGGATGTATCCATAGCATAATGATAGTATGAAATTATGAAATGTATATGATTAATCTTGTAAAATATTGGCTCATGATTTATTCATAAGTAAAGTCACATTGAAATATGTCTACATGTTCAAGGAGTTAGATGAATGATGATTAAGTCTAGGTTCACACTTTTTGCAATGGGGAAAAGTTGTCTAAGGCATAGAATGCATATTTTCCTAAGTTAGTAACTCTGTATTTAGTCTACACTCTACCATATTGTGTGATCTAGTTGTGTAGTTGTGGAGTTAATTTTGGTATCTAGAAAAGTGGATATTTCAAGAATTTAATGTCATAAACATTTCTACAACTTGAGAGATATTTAATATTTTTCCAAATTGTAGAATAACATATTTAAGTGTATCAGATGTTCTCCAGATTTATTTGCATTCCTCAAGAGTGATAGATATGGTTGTTCTAACTTGGGGATATGTTTAGAGAGGTGTAAGGATTCATCCATATGTGTTTTAGATGTTTTGGTGAACTAAAATGAAATTACCTTAAGTGTTGATGTGTCATAGTCAATCCAAGAAGCTCTATTCTTATATGTTTAGTGGGTTTCTTCATTTGCACCAACATATGATGATCTATTACTTCAAGAGAAGTTGTAAGGATGTTGTTGACAACCTAAATTGTTCACATCTTGGTATGCATGTTATTTTTGTATCTCCTTGGTGGTGTTGATGTTGATTGGGTGGACCGATAGTCTAGTTTCCTTCATTTATGATTGATCCTGGTTAATTAATTTTTCTTTGGAGGATGTATTATGATTTTTTGGGCTTAGTTATGTCTTGATTTTATCTGAAACTAGCTTTTCTTCATGGTGCATATGTGTGGATCCAACCTTTGTAGTATCACTCATTTCATTTTATTGGTCTTTTTGGAGCCAAACTATTTTATATTTTGAGTTATCGTGGAGGGTAATTATAGAAGAACAAAATAAGTTGTGAAAAAAGATGAGATAGAGTGTGTAGTATTTTGGATATGAAGTGTGTGAAGTCAGTATGATGAAGTAATTGTGCAAAAAATGGAATACAACATCAACATATTTTAGATTCTTCTATCATATCAGTTTGTGTTCATGTTTTTATTATCATTTTCATGTATCCTTATATCAGGCAGTGAGCCTCTTCAATAAGTCCTTGTATCTTTCCTTAAAGTTGTGCACCTTAGCCTATAGGTCTATAGGTAGTGAGCCTAAAAACTATATTATAAATTTTGTAAGCATTGAGATTCATATATTGTGAGTTAACTCTCATTGTGGTTTCTCCCTCATTGGGTTTTCCACATAAAAATCTTGGTGTCCTTGTATGGTGCATTATTTCATTTTTCTTCTTTCAGTTAATGTGATTTGATGTTTAATCTTCAAATGGAGTTGTTTAATTTTTAGTATATTTTGATTCACCCCCTCCCAGTATATCATTGTGTTCAAAATTAAGTACTTTCATTTTTTGTGGATAATTTCTCTCGTAATACCTAGGTGTACTTTCTCATGAAGAAGCCTGAATCCTTTTCTTTCTTTCAAGATTTCTACTAGTGAGTTGTATGGGAGATAGGTAAGTATATTTTTCTTCTCCACTTATATTGAGGGTGGAAATTCACATCAAAGGAGTTCTTGGCATCCCTAAAGCAGCATGACATCAATCAAAACTTGAATTCCCCTATACACCCTAGCAGAATGGCATTGCAAAGCGTCACAATTGAAATATCATCTAGATGGATCAGTACATTCTTTCCTTGGCTCAGTTGGAGAATCAATTTTGGGTAGAAGTAGTTTAGAGATAGATGGAATGGTTATAAGCCTACAATTTTTCATCTTAGAGTGTTTTTTTGTACTATATATATGCATGTTATAGCTAATAGGAGAAAGAAGATTGATTCCAAGTCACTCCAATGTATATTTTTAAGGTATAGTATAACTTCAAAACCTTATCATAACCTAGATCTTGAGAAAAAATATTTGTGAGAGTCATGATGTGATATCTAATGAGTCATCATTTGACTTCTTGACACATAAGTAAGATACACCCAACTCTCATATATTTCTCTTGCAATCAAATAATGAGAATGAATATTCCTCTCAGGAAGAATGTGAGCTACAAGGAGAGTTGTTTGTTGATCTTAGTCCTTTGAAATATCATTCCTCACATCCATAAGAACATCAATGTCCAAAATGGGTCCAAACCACCATCAGAGACTCCCATCTAAATTCTCCTCCAGATCTCTCATCAATAGTTAGAAAAAATCACATTCAAGAAATGACGTAAATCTTGCATTGATGAGTTCATTTTTTGGCAATATAACAGTTGATACAGTTTGAGAGGTCCTTAGTTGGTCACATTGGAAGAAGGCCATGTATATTGAGTATGATTCTTTGATAAAAAAATGGACATGGGAACTTGTTGATTTGTCTATAGAAAAGAAGCCCATAGGCTACAAATAGGTTTTCAAAATAAAAATACAAAGCAGGTGGATCCATCAAAAATATAAAGCATAAATTTTTGCAAATGGCTATTCTTAGCAGGAGGGTAGTGATTATGAGGAAGTCTTTACACCCACTATAAAGCTCAAAAAAATCAATTGTTTGTGCATTTTCATCTCATAAAGGTTTGAATATTCATTAGATGGATGCCAAGGGTTCTTTTCTAAATGGTAATATAGAAGAAGTATACATGACCCAACCAAAAGACTTCACTATTAGAAAATAATCCTAAAAATGTATACCATCTCATTAATTTTCTTTATGGACTTAAACAAGCCCCTAGGGAATGGTACATAAAAATCGATGTTCGTCTCTTGTAGCATGGTTTCAATCATAGCCCCTCATATCACAATATATATATATATACATATCAAGAAGATAGACACAAATATTTTCATTCTTTTTTTGTATGTGGATGATCTTGTGATCACAATAAGTTTAAATAATCTCATTGATGATGTAAAGATTGATCTAAAAGACTCCTTCGATATGAAATACTTGGGGCTACTTCACTACTATCCTTTCTTGGAGATATGATAAAAGATGCATCATATTTTTATCTCCCAAATAAAATATGCAGAGACACTCTTGGAAAAGTTTGGGATGTAAAAATATAAATCTATTTCCACTCCAAGGGAGAAAGGATTTCAATTATATTGATTCTAGGATTCACCTCAAGTAGATGCAGCTCTCTATTTTCAGCTTCTTGGGAGTTGAATTTACTTGAATTATACTAGACCAGATATTTTCTTTCTATTAGCTATCTATCTTGATTTATGCAGGAGGTGAAGCAATACCATTGGGTTGTAGCTAAGAATTTTTTGCAATATTCCTTAGGCACACTTGCTTATGGTCTAGGATACAAGAATAAATCTCAATTATTCTTGCAAGGATATGTCGAATAAAACTATGTTGGATCTCTTGATGACATGAAGTCAACCGCATGATATATTTTTGATCTTGTATCTGGGCCTATTTCATGTATTATTTAGAAGAAAATTGTTGTTGCTCTATTATCCATGAAGGTTGAATATCATATTGCACAAGGAGCTGCTATATGCTAAGTGATTTGGTTACATCACATCCTGGTTGACATGGATATTTATAATAAAAATTAATCTATAATTTATTACAACAATCAAGGAGTGTTGAAGCTTATGAATAATCCAATTTTTCATGATAGAACAAAGCATAGTGAGGTCCAATTTCATTGGTTATAAACAATGGTTCAAGTATGTCAAATATAAATAAAATTGAAGGGACACAAGCACAATTAATATTATATATTTGAGTCCTAACATGAATTAGGAGTACTTATGTTCAACTTGGGGATGGCGATTAGAAGAGTTAGAGATAGTAAAAATATTTTGTTGGGTTAGAGTAATTATGTGAACTTAGTGCTAGATAGATTTAGTATGTGAACTTGTAGACCCTTTTGTGTTCCTTTTTTGTGGGAGTGAATTTATTTTTGAGTAGCTCCCACATTATTCTAGTGATATGAAGGATATTTTTAGAGTATCTTATTTCAGTATTATTGGGAGTTTAATGTGTGTTATGGTTTATGCAAGAATAGTAATTTCCCACACAATCATATTCCTTATGCATAGAAAAGTACATTAGGATGAACTTAAGAGGGTATTTAGATATTTATTGTGTACCTCTAAGTACTTAAATTTTTATCATGGTAATTATAGAAGGGAATAATAATTAGTGAGTATTCATGGATAGATGGATTTAGATTGGGTTGGGGATGTTTATAGTAGAAGATCCACCAATGGATATATCAACACTATGTTTGGTGGTGCTATCATTTCGATAAGAAAATGATAGAATAATGTGTCTCTTTCCACTATAGAAGTAGAAAATGATAGCTACTCCTACTATAAGGAATAAATTTATCTTTAGAAACTATGATTAAATGTAGGAATGTGACTTTGAGATATTATAGTTTTATGTGATAGTTAGAGTGTCATATGTCTATAAAAAACCCAACCTTTTATGCAAGGATTTAGCATATTTATGTCTAATAATTTTTCTTAGTACAAGATATATGATGTGAGAGTGTTGCTAGAGAAAGTTAAACATTTTTATAATGTTTTTTATGGAATGATAAATCAAGTGACCTTGAATTTTTCTATGTGGTACTATAGATCTGTGGGTCTCTTGATCACACTTAATTATTTTGTACTCCCTTTTCTCTTGGAATTTTTTTTGGAAAGTGGTAGAATGTTAAGGAAGGTCTTTCAAACTTTCTCTTAATGTTAATTATTGTATCTTCATAAATTATCACCCTTGGCTATTGAACATACTAAAATGCTAAGAGGGGGGTGAATTAGCATACAATAAAACTTAAACAAATTCATTTAAAAATTAATTATCACATCACATTAATTGAAGGAAGAACAATAATGAAACAATTTACAACACAAAGACAACAAGATTTTTGCATGGAAAACCTAATGAGAGAAAAACCACAATGAGATTTAATTTACAATATATGAAGCTCACTACTTACAAAATTTACAATATTGTTTAAGGCTCACTGCCTAAGAACTTGCATAGTAAGGTTCACAACCTTAGGGAAAGATAAAAGGACCCGCAGAAGAGGCTCATTTCCTGATAAAAAGATACATTATAATGATAACATGAACATGGATTTTAGCAAGAGAAGCATCTATTATATGCTAATGTTGTAGTCCCTTTTTCAAACAATTAATTTATCATACTAACTCCACACACTTCATATTTAAAAACCTACCTAATCTCTCATCAATCAATTAAAAATTATTTTTTCTTCAATAAATACCCTATAAAACAACTCAAAATCCCAATTAGGTCATCTCTAATATGACCTTTAGATGATACATACAACACTACATAGGTCAAATTCACATATATGTATTATGAAGAGAACATGAGTTGTAAATCAATACACAACACAACAAACCCCAAATACATCACAACACATCCTCCAAAGATAAAAACATTAATGAGGATCTACCATAGATGAAGAGAACAAGATTATCGACCCAATCAACATTAGCACTACTAAAATTTCCAAGTGTTCATCTTTACACCATTGAGGAGAAAACAAAAAAATAATGCATCCTAAGATGTGAACAATGTAATATATTCACAATATATCATCAACCTTATTTTAAAGTATCTAATCATTATGAGCTAGAACAAGAAGAGAAATATATTAAAATAATAAAAATAGAGCATCGCAAAAAAATTGTAACACTTCAAAACTTAGGATATTGTATTGTTGTACACAACAACATCTAAGACTTTCAAGGATAAACCAATACACTTTTCTAAGTATATTTCCAAGTCCACACAAACAAATCTATCACTCTAGAGGAATATAAAACATTTCAATCAACCTTCATTAACACTTTACTCTACCCAATCTCAAACAAAAACTCTCACTTATAACTCTCATTTTAGAAGGTGTAATGAATTGAATTCTTGAATATAACACCTTCACATCTTGACCATCTTATCTTGTGAACCAAAAGATAAAATCTTTCCTTGTGGAAGGATGTAGAGAAAAATACCATGACTATGTCTTAGAGTATACATTATGAATTCCTTAGAAAAACTTCTAAAATGTATCTCCATGTGTGGTACACCAAACTAGAATGGTGTCAATGTAAACATGTTGTAAAAATATTAGAACATTTGTATTTATCTCTACATTATTCTTAGACACTAGACTAAGCACCATTCTTTCATATACTATATTTTTTATTGTATCAATAGATTGCACACCAACTGACTCTGGAGTATTATACAAACTTTAACACAAAAAATTGACATCAATGACAACCAATATTGAGTTGAAATCAATGAAAACACATATTTTCAATTACATACCCCTTTGTTATTGATGGCAACACTCATTTATCTACAAGTCTTATCTCCCCCTTTGGAATCAAGGGAAAAGGGCATAAAATATTCTACCTATAACAACCCAACAAACTGTATGAACCCCCCCTTACAGTATGATTTCTTAAAAATCTCTCCCCGTAAGATGAAGATACCCCAAAACTAGTGCTATGCATAAAATATTTTCAACAAAAACCAAAAAATATATTGCAATACTCCACAAAAATATACAAAGAAAAGATTTTATTATATACACCTTTCTAACTTCCTTAGAAGAAAGAATATTCTTGTAAATTACCTTAAGTTGTTCTAGAATTGCAACCCAAATTTATTTTGCTGAGGTGAGAATATGATTTTAGCATTCAAATTGCATACATAAATTCTCAACCTCATCCACATTGCTTGGAGCCTTCATTTTTTGATCAATTTTTTTGCTTCATTAAGTAACCTAGATAATGAAGAAAGTCTCAAGTTGATTTATTCCCTTAGCTGGCCATTTTTTTTCTTTATCTACTCTCTCTAGTCCAAAAGTAATAACAATTGCACATGAATATTCTATACTTGAGCTCTTGTTGATCCATCCTTATCCTTTGAGAAATCATTTTTTTCAGCCATTTGAGTGATCTATTACTTAGCGGAGTCAATATGATCCTTGATGTTTTTAGTGGAATTAGGCCATTTCAATTTTTTTTGATAAAGTGAAGCGACTTCATCAACACAACACTTAAAAATATTTATGTTTTCCTATATTTTATTCTATGTACTAACAGACCAATCAAATGCTTCAACCATTCTCTTATTAGTTATCTTCCTCAAGGCCTCTTTCTCTACCTTCTACTCAATGTGCAAAGAATGATCCTTAAAAGAATCCATCAATAAAACATCATCTAATATTTTAGTCTTCTTCAAATGTTCTTGTAGAATATTTTTCCTTGATGAAGCATGAAATATATTTCCAAGCAATATCTTATGGAGGGAAGAAATATTTGACAAGTCAACTTATCCCTCATGAGTAAGAATTTACAAAATCTGGGCTGTGACCATAGGTTGAAACTGCATCTTTAAGGTCAATAGGTCCTTAAAGGAATTTGATGATGAGGAACCCTAACCTATATCCATAGAATAATTTTTCTTCTTATTTGTCTTTTCTTTTGTATCTCAAACTTCCTCAAGATTATCTTCTCTCATCTACTCATCATTTCTTGATTTTTGTGGAGGAGTAATATTATGCTTTTCACTAGAATTAGGGTTTCTTAGAGGAGGGAGACCCACTTCACCTTGATTTCCTACACCTTGTGCACCTGTATTCTTTAGAGGAGCAATATCCTCAATCTACTTGTCATTTTTCTCATCACCACCTACCACATTACCCTCAAAATTTGATAGATCTATGTATTGAGTAGACACGTGAATAATATCCTACAAGATAGTATCATATGGAGGAACTAGACCCTCAAAAGTCACCTCAACCTTCTTCATTTATTCAAGAATCTTAGATTTATTTTTCTTTTATCTCTTTCTCCTCTTATTTATCTTTTTATTTTTCTATCTTCATACTAGAGACTTCATGTTTATATTGTAGTCCTAAGACATATTCTCCTTCTTGTCAACCAGATATGTTTTTCTCATTTGTATTTTCCATAGAAACTTGTGAATCAACATCAACTCCACTTTATAGTTCATTAATGATTTCATTTGTAGCATATTTAGGTTCACTTTGAACTTTTATTTTTACACCATCATCCATGCTCATCAGCATATCTATTCTTCTTTTGGTGCAGAGCTCTTTTACTTGTCTCTGGAAAATATTCTCCTTTTCTTCAAGGAAATAAAAATCCTAGCCTTGTTAGTTACTTGAAATTTCACCTATTCACCAGCCTTAATGGATTCTTCTCTCCATTGTCTTAAAGCCTTAGCTAGGCTATTCAAAGCTTTGTCAATAATGTCTCTGAAGGGAATGTTCTACTTCAACATATATTCAATGACTAATTTTTCGCTTGTATTATTATCTCCTAGAGGGAAATTTGGATGCAACTCTATTGTATTATTCAATAAAACCATATTTAACTATTCTATTGTAGATTGCACCAAGATCTAGAGGATCATGTTTGACTACAAGAGCCTTCTCAGTCTTCTGCTCAGCAATCTCCTGTCCTTTATTTTTCTACAAGGAGATTTCTTCTTCTTCTCTTTGCCTTGTAGTTTTCTCTCTTCTCTTCAAAAAAAAAGATTTCACTTCTTCTTCTTCATCCTCTTCATCATCATCCACATTTTTTAGATTAATCTTCTCCCTTTTTCCATCTACTTAAATCTTGGTTTATTCCTTTCTGTAGTCTTAGTGTGTGTTGGTACTTCAATAGTATTTTTTTTTTTTCTAGAATTTGTTTGAGCAGGTTCAAAATATTTAGAAGAAGTAGTAGTGACAGAGGTATAGCTACTTGTCCTTCTTGTCCCTTTTGGAGTTTTTAGGTTGGTGGCAGGATCTTGTGGTACATTTGCATGACCCTCAGGAGTTTCAAACACCTTTTTCAACTTAGACATCATTTTCTCCACATTTGACATCTTCTCCACCTTTTGTTCTATCTTCTTCTTGATTAATTTATTGTTTATCTCATCATATGTGACAAACCTCTCAATAGTGGGATTGCTAGTTTTACTAAGAAAAATGTTAGCATATGCAATCGATTCAAGATTGGAGACCTCATAGAGCAACTTTGTTATCCATGAAGTACTTGGTTCAATTGAATCCATATAAAAATTATTCTTATCCACCATAAAATTAATAACATCCTTGTATCTTTCTACAAATTTTGAGGGTATCCTATCCCTTATTTTAATTTCATTTGGAAGGTCTTAAAGAATCCTCAAAACATTGTGGCATGTTGTTTGGTCTCCAAAAAAATATGCATATGTTCCCTAATTTTATGTGAAATAGGATTATCATTTATCTAGATCACATTCATCAAACCTGGTAATTCCTTCAAGAAATAAAACATAAGACAAATAATCAAAGACCCATATCAGAAGTTGTAGTGTGACTCCTTGGTTCTATGCAGATTTTCATCAATTGCTACCATAAGAGCTCACATAGATCATAATCCTTTCCTTCTTTTACCATCTGATGAGTAGTGAAGATGGTTGTAGCAGTAGCAAACCCTTATCAATTTGCGTAATAAACCTCATATACAATTCCCATTGTTGCATAAAAAAACCCTAGGTTAGTGATGGCATCCATAGTTAGGGTTCTTTTGTTAAAATTTTCTCTAGTATGCTTCATAAATTTTTTATTCTTCATGGCCTTTAGTGTTGGTGTAGGTCTGGTAGAGAACAACCTAGTCACATCTCTAATTTCATTCTTTGTGATCATATAGGGTTGATAAAGGAACAAGAATTCCTCATGGATCCGGATCAAAATGATTCTAACCCATTCATATTCAAAGAAAAAGTTGGGGAAACTCTTCCACACATATAAACCTTTTTCTTCCACATTTTCATTCTTCGATTTGAGTTAAAAATCATCACCCAAGAGATCATTGTATCTAAACTCTTTCAAATTAAAATGGTCATACTCTTTTAGCTACGAGTGAATATAGATGTGGACATCTTTTGAATGTAACAAATTGATAGGAACTTGAGAGAATGCTCCATCCTTTTTGATCATAATGGATTTGTATGAATGTTTCTTTAATTTTTTCCTTGTTTTTTCCACAATATTCACAACCATAGGTGTTGACATGATATTTTTTTCTAAAAACTTAGGGTTTTATAAGAATAAATGAGAAATACCTATGAATACTATCGCTAGGGTTTTTATTGAAAACCTTCTTCTCTTCCTTAACTCTCACACACACTTGATATCTTTTGAATGAATTCACACCAACCCTAGTTTCTTCTCATTAAATGGATTTTTTTACATAAGCAACTTTTTCAGTGTTCTATGATATCATAGGGATCCTTGATCATCCACCAATCTTCCACAAAAAATGTATTTGGTTTGAAAATTTGAGAAAATGCCATATCACAAGCCAAACATGTCCAAGTCACCATGAACTATTATGATGAAGACTTCAGCATATTATGCATTACAAGGCTTTAAAAATATTTTCAATTACAAATCCCCTTGAGACAATACTTTCTTTTAGTTACCAGAGGATCCATCTATACCATACAAAGGTATAGACTCATTCTTTACTTCACTTTATTCCTTCTTCTATCATATCTTGTTCATTTCCTTCTTTTGTTGATTAGTACCAATCTTATTTTGAGGATCAGAAGGTCTTACATTTTTTTCCTTGTATAAACTTGTAATATGTCTTGGTTTATTATAATTTTAGGAGGTGATACTAGTTTGCAAAGCATAATTACTTCTGCTCACATTAGATATATAATCAACAACCCTATGAAAAAACTTTTTGCATGTGTAGAAGTAACCATAGAAGGATTGAGAATACATAGCATTAATATTCTTGATCACTTTAGTTTTGCACTCATTAGCCTTATGACCAAATTTATTACAACCATAGCAATAACCATGAAATGATTGAGATTTCATAGCATTGTACCTTGGAGGCCTAAATGAATTATGAATCATCTTTCTTCTACATTCAACAACCTTATGACGAATATTATTACAAGCATAGAAATTACCATTGAACTTAGTGGGAGTAAATTTTTTAGGAGTAGGCTTTATTAATTTCTTCTTCTTGTTCCAAAAATAAAGACAACAAACAAAGAACATTTTTACTCTATTTGTCTTAAAAAAGAAAGATAACATATAGTAGCCTAACTCCCAAGGTCCTGGTAATTGGTTCTCAACTGTTTGATTTCACTCAATTGGCCAATGCAACTTTTATATTCAAGGGGCCTTTGTTGGTGATAAGGAATACAAACAACAATGGATTCATCAATATATGTTTAATGGGGGGCTTTAAATAAATAGAAAAATATAGATCAAGGCATAGATAGGTAAAATATGAACAAAATTCTCTAACATCTAGACATATATTCTTAAAAATAAATGCTTCTTAACAAATCAAGGAAACCATAACATGATGCAATTCACAGAACAATCCATACCATTGCATACATTTACAGTGCTTAGTTTAACCATCACAATCATTCATCACAATACTTTAAGATTTAAAAGAACAAACTCTTGATTCATTTCCAATAACATAGATCAACAGACATGTAACAATTCCATCCATAGACAATTTAATGAAATAATCTTTCAAATTTGGATTCTCCTATTGATTCATATCAAATAAGAAAAAATTATGCACACCAAACTCACTGGCATATAGACTGATTATGGTTCATTAACCTCATCCAAGAAACTCAATTCCAACATAACATTGTATAAAAGTGTATCTAAATTCAACTAAACTTAAAACAAGGTATCTTTACTTAAAGCTACAAATTCCTATCTACTATCATTAGGTGGCTAATTCTACTTTCATCAGCCGACCTTTACAATATGGAGTTCAAAAATACATATAGGCATGCTAAACACAAATCCCTCTCAATAAAAATTGAGATCCACTACTCAAGGAATTGGAACCTCCTCAAAAACTTAGACTGGTTGATCTCTAGTTCCAACACTAATTGCCCTGTGAAATAGGAGAGAAAAGGGGGAAGTCAAGTGCCCAAAATAGATCATCCTAATGCCCACTCATTATTGTGTAGTCTTCTCAAGAAGGTACTCATCATAACTGGAGAAGACTTGTTGAAGAATATCCACATCAGGCCCTTTAATCTAGTTGTCCTCAAATTTAATTCTCTTCAACTCTGCAGAGGAGAATCCCTTAATATCTTTTACTTTCGTCAACTCTCTCCATACAACTTTCACTTCTTCCTTAACATCCATTACTCTATCTAATAATAGATCCTCTCCATCATCCTCTTTCTACATAACCTCTTGAAACCCATTGTCCCATTTCTCTTTTAGTTGATTCAGAGGCATGCCCTCCTTAATCAGTATATCCACATTAACTAGAATGGATACAATAGCTTCTAGTTCATCAAGCTGCTCATTCAAGTCTTTACTAGCATCTTGAATTTCATTCCTATGCTTGTATATAAAATCAGATCTAAACCAAATTATTCTTGAGGCTTTTTCTAAGAAATCTGCATTGTCTTCCTCGAGGATTGATTGATCAAGAAGAGTTGACTTTGGTAATTTATTGATATCCTTTATTTTCTGAACATACCCCCTATATTCCTCCTATTTTTCTAAAGCTTCAGTGTGGTTACTCATTTCCTATATTAACTCCAGTGTTGTCTTATGAATTTAAATACTGGTTATCAAAACCTCACCCACTTCCTAGTTAAGCTTATCTATCCATCTATCCATTATCCCATACTTACTCTTCATTAGCACCAGATCATCAACTTCTCTTTTGATGAGTAATACTAGTGTTTCCAAGGAATCATTTTGTTGTGACCTAGGGATAGAAATATCCCTTAAGAAAGTATGCAGCTGATCCAACTGATCCTTGATCTCATCCTTTCTTTGTTTGTCTTTCATCATTATGGAGTTGGTGGATGAAGCTACAACATCAATAGGATTCATCTGTTGATTCCTTGTAGGTTCCCTAGATTGATAGTGCCCAGTTGGTAATTAGTAACTTGCATGTCTCCTCTATCCTTATCCACTACTGGAATTGCACATTCTGCAATAATTTCCCCTACCTCGGTGAGTCTTGTGGAATGAAGAATTATGGCCTTCTTCTCGGGTCTCTCCTTTTCTATCTCCTTCACCATCTCTTCCCAATTAAGAGGTTGTGGTGGAGCTATTTTTTTCTTTTCAAGATCAAGCTTCAACCAGGTAGGAGCACTAGGATAGGTAGCCATTACTGTAGAGGAAGAGGCAGCCGTTGTAGAAGATAGTGGCTGTAATAAATTAACTTTAGGTTGAGAATCAACCTCCTGCACATTTTTTTGTTCTTTTTTTGCATTCTCTTATGAAAGCTTCTCAGCCTCTTCCCTATCCTTTTGCTTCTATAACTTTTTATCTTCTTTGTCCTTTTTCAATCATTCTTGCTTCAACTTCTTTTCTTCAAGAAGTTTGTCTCTTTCTCTTTCCAAGTCCTTGAGCTTGTCCCATGCTTCCTCCTCCTTTTGTTGTTGCTTAACAAGCTCTTCATCATCCTTTTTTTTCTGCAAGCGTTCTTCTTCCTCTCTTTTCTTATAGGCCTCTTCAATCATTTTAAACTTAGCATCAAGGGCCTCCCTTTCTCTTCTCTATTTGACCTTCTCTTCTTCTAGCTCATGTATCTTTTGCACCATCTCCAATATGTCATTTTCCTCCTTTTTTTGTTGTTGCTTGATCAGTTCACCAGCTTTCTACTTGGCCTCTAATTATTGTTGTTGGATTACTGAATCATCTTGTGCTTTTGTATCCATTTCCTTTTTCTTTTCCAAAGCTTTAGCATGTGCCTTGACATCTAATTCCTATTGTTTTTCCAAAGCTTCAGCTTGTTCTTAGGCATCTGATGCTTTCTTAGCTTCCTCAAATATTTCTCATTGATTCTTTGTTGTAAAAACATACTCGGTTTCATCAAGAGGCATCTCCTCTTGTGTCTCCTTATCAGACAAAGTACCCTCAGAGTCTATTTCTATATCATGAATTTCCATCTCAAATTCCTTTCCCTTTAAAGTCTCAACTTCCATATGAAGGGTTCCCCTAGGCACTTCTCCACCTGGTTGTACTGTAGGAGGGAGTTGAGTGGGAAACTCATCCATAACTGATGTTGAGGCCATAGGTCCTGTTGGGACTTCTTCTTCTTGTGCTTTAGGAAAATCTTAAGCCGGAGCTTCAAGTTCAAATTCCTCTATGTCTGGAGGGAAGAATTCCAAGGGCTGCTTTGGAGGCATTTTCCACTTCGTTCTCTTGTACCCTTTTGTGGTACTTGCACCTTTTATTTTCTTCGATTTTTGACCCCTAGGCTCCTTGGTTCTCAGTACAAACCATTGGATACTTCTATGCAACACTTGTCTTGCTATTTACTTAATATCAATTGTCTCCTCTACATCCCAATGTATAAGATCTAAATTCTTGTTACCTACATCTTGTGCTTCATATAAGGGATCCCAAACTACACCATCATCTAATAGTGTTTTAGGAATGTCCACTTTGATCCCATATTCCACCATGAGTGGGATAGGCAATATTTCATAGTTCCTCTTCCTCAAATCATATTCATCCCAAAGATCACTCCAGAAGTCCTCCAACAGATTGAAATATATATCAAAAATGGAAGGAAGCAAGGAATTCATCTTCTTCTTTGGATCAAAATTCTTCCTAGCGGTATATAGGCCCAATTTCAGATGGATCACTTCATTGCAAACAACCTTAGATCCCACAAGGTGTCAGCAGCTATATTCACCCAACTACATGGGGAACTTATGGCAACCAGACTTATGATTTATACAAAATTTAGCATTCACCCTTAAGGCTTGGTAAACAAACTCCATTAAGACCATCATTTTGCTGCAGCATCTAGGGAGTAAGTGAGGATGACCATCAAACCTAGCCAGCCTTAAATAAGTAAACTTGGGGTATTGGATAAACCAATATCCCCACTCTGTAATGAATGCCATGGCCTCCTAGCTCAATCTATACCTTGCATCTCCATTAACCTAGTTAATAATAACATACAAAAATGCATCATTAACTCTTCTATAATGTATTTCAAAAATCTGCAAGGGTAGCTAATCATAATGGTTCCATACTTTATTTTGTCCATCAGCTTCTCCTAATACCCCCACTCTATTTAACCATCAAAAAATGCCTCTTCTTGCTACTACATAAATGACATAAGAGTTCATAAAGAAACTCTTGGTTTCTCTTACTCTAACCATTTGATTGTGTATTCTTTCAGACACAATCAAGGGCCAATCAAACTGTTTCCTACCATCCAAGATTTGTTTGAATGAATGGAAACATCAATTCTTTCAAGTGAAAAGCATTCCTCTTTCCAAAGACTCTAGATAACATCATTATTATGTCCCCAATCTCCTTGTAGAACTCTACCCTTTTAGGCTAAGCTTGAAGCTTGATTGGAGACTTATTCTCAGTCCTCATCCATTTCCTATTCAAATGAGCCTTGTTGGCTTCCTTACGGTTACTATACATTTTCAAAGCCTCCGCCTCATTGAGTTGGCTACGATTCCTTGGATTGGGGACATTGAACATAAATTGGAACATTTGGGGATTCAAATCAATGATGAAATTGCCTTTTGAATCCACACATTGTCTAGTAGCCAGATTATAGGCTCCAGTTGTTGTCATTATTAGTTCAGGGCATTGAATTGATAGAGGAAAAATAGTGTATGACTCAATCCTGATTCAACTACCCTATGGGTCCTCCCTATCACCTCTTCAACAAATATTTCAGAGTACAACTCCTCATAATGGAATGGACCTAGATTTGTATCAGTTATGTCTTCCCAGTCAGACTCCACCTTGCTAGTAGTGATGATAGGACCCCGATGATTATACCTCAAGGTATAAGTGAGTTGTTCAGGTTTAACCTTTTTAGGCTTAGTTGTTGGTTTTGAATTTTCTACAGGTTGAATCCTCTGAGAAGCCTCATCCGATGCTCCTAACATTCTTTGGTTTTTGCAACAAAAACTGCAGATTAGATTTACAAGAAGTATAACAAAAACCCAGTTAGATATCTTACCCTTCATACACACCGAAGATGGGACCAGGTAGAAGACATCCCTAAAAATCCTTTTTAAAGCACCATCAGATTCGGGATCGGAATGGGCATTGAACTCACAATAAACCACATGGCGGGGTTGGAGTTAGAGTTAGAATAGTATTCGGGATCAGAATCGGGATGGAAATTGATTTGGGTATAATGAAGAAATTTCAAACCTATGTCTTGTTCCGCTTCTGGTTTTGAATATGTGCACAACATTTTGAAAAATCTATAACTTATTGGAAGCGAAATCGGAGACCGATTCGACATCCATTATAGAGCAAGGTAAAAGACCGAAATCAATTCTAGATCCGATTCTAGTTTAAAACAATCGTGATGTCACTAGAAACTTCGACCGGGTAACGAATGAAACCATAATAAAAAAAATGAGGTCAGTTGACAAAATAAAGGGGCTTAAAAATAACATTTCGATACCATCCCCATATGACCAAGAGAAAACCTAGCAACTAGGGCATCATTTTCTAATTTAAACATAGTCATGCATAAAAATCCTTCAACTCAAATAATTAGGGCACAAACTTAACCCTATTCGAAACCAATGAACTGATACATAGAAGAATTAGTAGATAAATAAACGAATCAAAGAACACCATAAAGATAATGTAGCAGATGATCGAAACCCCCAAAAACCTAGGGCACCATGGTACGGGCATGAAGAAAATGTGAAACAACCATAGAAAAACAAACAAACGAGAAAACAACAAATAGTAAAATAAAAGACAAATCAAAAACAAGAAAAACAAAAGAGAAGATAAGCAAAACAAACAACAAGTATTTTAAGGCACAAGAAAGAGCTATGAACCCACATGAAGAACAAGAAACCAAACAAAATACAAAGAATAAAAACCGAAGAATATTAACCCTACCTCCAAACGCAATCCAATAGGATGGTCCTTGATGCAAATCCATGTGAAAATGTCTCACTTTTGATTGAATCACACTCCGGAAAGCTCTACTGTAGCTTTGGTTTGATTTTACTTGTTAAACAGTGATAATAACCATCGATTTACCATTAATTAAGGTTAAAATAAAATCTCATACATGGGAGGTGCCTATCATTAATGCCATTAATGTGGCAGGTCGAACACGAAATTGTGATGGGAACAAGCACAAGACCATTGTCTGACTGAAGTAAAGTTAGACAACAAACGAAAGGTGGGACCGAAGATGGAATGGAAACCGATTTGTAAAGTTTGTCCAAGTTTGGAGTTTGGTTCCGCCTTCAATTCTGGTTCTGACAATAAAGAAAAAAGGAAACAAAGAACAAAAAGAGAAACACCAAGATCGAAACAAGAAAACCTATCACTGATCTCAAGTCCAAACAAACAAACCAAACGCGGAGGTGGAGGCAGGATGGAAACAAGTTCGAGACTATTTACAAAACTCAGACCTAATAACCATTCTGACTCTGGTTCCGGTAAACAACAAAGACAAAATTTGAAAAGACCAATGAAGAGACCAACGAGACCGGAATCGAAATGGAATCCTCAAAACAAGTTTCAAACTAGATTCAGTTCTGGTCCCGGTTCCACCAAAACAAAAGGAAAACAAAGTATTGGAAGATGCTCATTGAAAATACCTAGATCAATTTCTCTCCTAGGTCCTATAGCATACTTTGCATAACAACCCCTTTTCTTGGAATGGATAGAAATGAAGATCCCCAACAAACAAGAAAAAAAAAAACAAAAGAAAAAAAAAGAAAAAGAAACAAAGAAAAAAAAATGACACAAAAATAACAAAAGAAAGAACTAATTACATATAACATAATATAGTACAGTTATTCAAAACATCGGACCTTCATGAGCCAAAATAATGCTTATTAAACTGACCATTAACTAACAATGGAATAGGTTCTCTTGTCAAGGTACTCAAATGAAAAGCATTCTCACCTAGTATCTCAGCTACTTGATATGGACCTAACAAGAGTCTATAGAATTTCTAGTGATCTCTCTTCTTCTCTTTAGCTTTGTCTCATAGTAACACAAGATCTGATATCCTAAAGGCCTTTACCTTAGCCCTCTAGTCAAAGCAGCGTTTGGCAATAGCTTGATGTTTAGAGAATTGTTGCAAAGCAACATCTCTCTATTCCTCCATGTTGAGCAAGTTGGTTAGTCTGACCTCGATCTTATCATCCTTTGTGTAAAATTCCTGAATAAACTTGAGGATAGGTATTCGTAAATTCATCGGGAAGACTAAGTCTTGGTCGTAGACTAATTTGAGTGGTGAATTTCCTAGGGTGGCTTTGATTCGAGTTCGTTCTTCCCATAGGGTGAATCGTAGATGGTGTGCCAGTCTCTAGGATTGTTTTCTAACAATTTTTTAATTACCTCCAACAGATTTTTATTAGTGGACTCAGGCACTCCATTTCCCTATGGGTAGTAATTAGACAAATATTTCAAAATTATTTTATCTTCATAATCCCATTGAATAAATTTAGTTGAAGAAAACGCAGGGCCATTATCACATACCAGGGTAAATGGTACTCCAAACTTGGTGGTGATGTTCTCGGCTAGAAACTTAATAACCACCTCTATGGTGCTATTTTTGCAGGGTTGAGCCTTGGTCCAGCATGTGCAATAGTCAGTTGCAATCAAGATGAACTTGTGACCTGCAGAATAGTTTGGATTAATGACACCTATAAATTCTAGTGCCCATTGAGCGAATGGTCTTGCCTCATACACTGATTGCAAAGGCACTGCTAGATTTCTTTCCCTAGGTGGAGAGGTCTGGCATACATGGCATGTCTAGAAATGTTGGTGTGCATCTCAAAATACGTAAGGCCAATAATAGCCTGATCTAAGAATTTGATGGTCCAGAGCATCTGCAGATCCATGTAATGTACCATGTAATCATTGGAACTTAGCAATGGCATGCTTAGCCTCTTGCTGATCCAAAAAATGCAAGTAAATTCCTTGAAAATTTATTTTGTATATAGATCCACCCTTTAGCATATAATGAGCACTCTTCATCCTCATTTATCTTCTTTGAGTAGCATTCATCCCTTTTGGGCATCTGTGTACTAGGGATCCTTAGTAAATGATTGCATAGTGTACTGCTGACATGTGATATTCTTGTCCACATCTGCCATTGTCTTCGATAAACCCTACCCTCGAATGAGTTTCATTGGATGAATCTTTAATTCAAACTCTTACAAAATATCCATCCACTTTCCTCTTCACTCTCCCAATTTTCTTTGCATCAAGAGGGATTTTATAGCTAGATCAAGAACTATGGCAATTACCTGACTTAGAAGAATGTAATGCCTGCATTTATTTATTGCTTGAACTAAAGCAAAGGCCTGCTTCTCAAGGGGCAGGTATTTGACTTATGCATTCTTAAATGGAGAGCTCATGAAGGCAATAGGTCTTTCCTCTCCCTCACCTCTTTGTTGTTTTAAAACAGTTGCACATGAATGGTCAGACGCAAAATAATAGATATAGAAGGGCTTTAGATAATCTAGGTTTGTCAAGACAGGGGCCTCAGATATTAATTATTTAATCTATGAGAAAGTAGTTTTTGCCTCATTGCTCCATTCTATTTTTGTATATTTTTTCATCATCTCATTAATGGGTTTGATAATTTCTACAAACCCTGCTATGAATTTTCTAACAAAATTAATCCTTCCAAAGAAGAGTCTCATTTCTTTCTTACTTCTTGGCCTTGTCAAGTTTAAGATGGCCTCTACTCTACAAGATCTATGGATATCTCTTCTTCTGATATGATGTGGCCTAGGAGTTTCCCTTTAGATACTCCAAACACACATTTTTGGATTGAGGGAGACACCATAGCTTATACACTTTTTGAGGACCTTTTCTAGATCTGCAGCATGGTCTCCTCAATTCTTGGAGAAGATAGTTAAGTCATCAACATAAATAATCATAAAATTACCTATTAGATCCTTGAATACTATGTCCATTGCACATTGAAAGGTTTTCCCAACATTGATAAGGCCGAATGGCATCCTCTGATAGGAAAATGTGCCCCACTTGGTGGTGAAGGCAGTTTTCATTTTTTCCTCGTGACTGACAAGGACTTGATTATATGCAGAATAGCCATCCAAAAATGACATCATTTGGGACCCATTAACTATTTGTAATACCTCATCAAGAGAAGGCAGTGGGTAATTATCCTTCTCGGAGGCCTTATTTAAATTTTTGAAATCAACACATAACCTAATCTCACCATTTTTCTTGCCCATAGGAACTAAATTTGTAACCCACATAGAATTTCTGACTAGGAATATTATTCTTGTAGATAGGGTTTTTTTCACCTCCTTCTGAATCAAGGGCTCAATCAAAGCATTGATCGGGCATTGTTTTTGATGGAAGGGCTTGGTTTCTGGCTTAAGAGGTATGTATGTGTGATTATTGAAGTGTCAAAGGTCTTTAAGTTGTCATAACTCCAAGCAATGGCTGAAATGTTCTTCTCCAAAAAATTAACTATCTTGTCCTTAATTTCTTGAGGATGAGTCTTTCCTATGAGAACATACCTTTTAGGACCTGAGTGAGTCAGATTAATAGATTCATACTTCCCCCCGTCAATCTCTATGGGCACCCTTTGACGAGCATGTGGGTCAGAGTCAAAGATTATTTCTAAAGCTACCATCCCATTTGGAATACTATTTATTTTCAACTCCAGTATCCATTCCATGTCACCATTCTCAAGATTCCAATCTCCCCGATCTCTCTCAGATTCATCTATTATCTATCCTTCAAAGACATGCAAAATTTCCAAGAATGACAATATATGTTGGTCATCATTGAATACCTAAAAATTTTGAACATTATCTAGAACAGTTGGGACTGAGACTAATTGAACTGAAAATATTTTTAGTTTAGAGTCTTGCATAGGCTCCAAGGTGCTAGCAACGATGGAAAGGGCATCTGCAATCTGATTAGCTTCTCTAGGAATCAGAGTGATCCCAAAAGCGTCAAAGTCTTCATTAAAATTCAAAATTCTATTTTTGTATGCAACCAATCTTTTTTTATGACAAGTATACTGGCTACATACCTAATTTATATTTACTTCGAAATCCCCCATCACCATGAGAGTGGTGACCTTCTTTTTATGGGAAAACCTAATTCCATGAGTGAGTGCTTCATATTCAGCCACATTTTTCGTGCAACCAAACTGCAACCTGTAAGATGCAAAGTAATTCTTTCCTTTCAGGTTGGTTAGTTCAATTCCTACTCCACTTCCTACTTTGGACTTAGAGCCATCAAATTTAAGACTCCATAATTGATCTTTAGTTGGGAGCTCTTTATTTTTTTTTATAACAAGAGATGACTTCCTTGAGATGGGTGGTTGCTCAGACTTATGGTGGCCATCAAGAGTTGAAAGTGATTGGGGGCCAGGTTCACTTAAATATTCTTCTTTATTTAAAGCATGTTCAAGAAACACTTTCTGAACAATTTCTTGGATCAAGTTGCAATCCCATTCATTTTTTATCATTTTTCTAGGCATTGGTAGAGTATCTAGGGTAGGGGTATTGGAGAAAGGCTGAGACACCTCAATCTCCTCCTGAATCTCAGAGCATAGAACCTGAGTCTGCTACAATGGTGGGGAATCGTCCCTTTGAGAAAGACTGGTTCTAGTGAGGATGGTAGTGTCCTTAGCTTAAAATGGGAATTCATTAATGGCTGCTTGAGCTTGATCTTGGCCAATCAGTTGAGGTTGGCCTATATGGTTTAACATATCTAGGAAGGGTTGAAATGTCAATTCAAAATGATTATGATAATGTATCCTACACCAATTAGAAAGCAACAAACTGCTCAAATCAGTCTCTTCTCCTAATACCAGCCTATCTTGTTGCAATTTTCTTATTAGAAATTGTTGGTTGACTGAGATCATTGGGTCACTCTACTCTAGGGGCAGTGCATCATTAGGATTCAGTACTAAGAAGGTCATGAATTCCTCTTTCTTGTAAAATCCTATCTCAGTCTCGAATTATGCTACTTCATTTGGAGAATCATATTATGTAATCATGATTTTGAGCCTAGGCTCACTCTTAATTCTAATCTATGTTCCTATCGCTTTCAAGGGTAGCCACATGTGAGAGAAATCCAAAGACAAATACCCCCCAATACTCTTCATTAGCTCCCAACTTAGGAGCATACCATATTTTTTTGGGATATCAGCCACTTGGATATCTATGTAAGTTTGGCTCCTTGGATCCGACCCAGCTTGTACATGCATATTTTTTAATTCTCCAACCACATTAACCTTAGTTTTATCCAATTGAATTACTTTCTTATTAGTTTGGGTGGGACATCCTAGCTTCTTTCAAATTGAAAAGGGCATGACATTACCCGATGCTCTAGATTCCAATAGACAGTTATGTAGATTCTTTCCAAAGATCCTTAAACTTAAAAGGAAAGGTGGGGTACTAGTCTTACCTTTATAGATGGCCGCATTCATCTCCTTTAATGGATTCACTTTACCTTTTCCTTTTGAATGATCCACCTCCTCCAGGGCTTTCAACACAACCTCCCGTTGGGCTAGGCACCACTTCATAATGTCAAATAATGGCAATGATGTCTTTTGTCTCTATATTTCTGCAATAAAATCAAACTCCCAATCATTCCTAACTTGATATTTAGGAAAAGAAGGTTGATTACCTTTATTATGAGAGTCAGAAGGTCCCTTCGGTGGTGGTGGGTTATTATCTACATTTTCATTAGGTGGGACCATGTTGTTTGGGGGTGGAGATTTAGTGAATGGACCCTTATTCTGATTTCTCAGGAAGTGACCAGCTTTGGACTGTAAAGCTTGGGCATCATACACATATTCTTCTTGTTCATTGTCTCCCTACATGGGCAATTGATATTTTTCCTCAATGGTCTCATAATTCATAGCATTACCTACTAACCCACTGTCTTGATTGGAATTTCCTTATGGAGGGTGGGTATCAGCTTGTGTGATTTTCATCATTTTTACCATCTCTGGGGAATTGACCTCAGAATTTTTTGCTAATTGTGTATTCTACACCAATTAGTCATGAAACTAAGGTCCACCGCATTATCAGTTTGTGGTTTATCCTCACCAGACTGATAGTTATGAGGAACTCCCCCGTTGTTGGGTACAGTGTTCCACTACCTATTGTTATTGTTGGACCTCTGATTGTATCCTTTGTTCTAATTTTGATAATTTTGGTTAGAGGAATTTTGGTTAGAGTAACTACCCTAGTTGTTATAACCTCCCTGATTCTGATAATTCTGGTTTTGGTTTTGAGGGGGGTTATGTCTAAGTTGTGCCATGTCATTGGACATTTGAGATAGAGTCTTTTTTAGAGTCTCTACCTCATTGGTTAGTTGTAAAGTTTGTTCATTTTGCACAATCTGCCCTACAGATGGAGAATGAACATGAGTTGACCCTCCCCATTGTTGTTGGTGTTTTTAGACTGTTGGGAAGAATCATGCATGCCATTAGCAAAAAAAGGCATGGTAGCTGAGGCTTGTAGCTCAGAAATAGGTCCATATTGGGAGTAAGACATCCCTAGGACCGTGTTGAACAATAGTGGGTTAGGCATCTAATAACCCATGGGAGGGAGATTTTCTCCTAAACTTCCTAATTACGGACTTATTTTCTATTGCAATTTAATGGCTAGATGATAAACCTTAGAAAAAGATTCAATCTCATTGGCAGCATAGGTTCTCTACAAGAATAGGCCAATCAAGGGATCAATAGCTCTTAAATATGCCTTAATGGAAATATTTTCAACCACTAAGTAGGGGTCTTGTAACATGCAAAACATTATTTGGAATCTAGTGTTGAATAATGGAAATGGTTCATGATGTTCCTTTCTTATGGTAGCGAATTGATGATACAAGATGGATGGGTCTACATAGACCCAAAACTGATTAATAAAAGCATTTTCTAAATCTGCCCAGCTTAGAATAGATGCCTGGGGCAGATTTAGATACCAGTTGTATGCCATGTCGCCCAAACAATAAGGAAAAAAACTACATACAATGTCCTGGTGAGCCACTTGAGCATGGGTATAGGCATCCTTGAATGCTTGTATATGTTCCTTGGCACTTCTTGATTCTCCATACATATACTTGGGGCAAAACCTTTCTCGATTCTTTGGTAGATCATGGATACCCCCAGGAATAGTCCCCAACAGAGAGGGGTTATTCATGAAGTAAGCCATGGGTGGTGGTGGGATTGGTTGAGTAGGTTGGACTAGTGGTGATATAATCTGAACTAGTGGTGACATAGGGTAGACTAGTGGTGATATAGGCCAAACCAGTGGTGACACTAGTTGGACTGTTGGTGATATAGGCCGAACTGGTGGTGACACTAGTTGGACTGGTAGATTAGGTTGATGGGGTGGTAAACATGGATTTGGCAAAAATCTAGGTGGAGTAATTGGTGGTGACTATGGTGGGATAAAATTTTTATGATCTTATGGTCTATGTCTAATCGGGGTTTGAAGTTCAATTAATGGTTCAGGGTCAGTAGAGGATCTAAAAATCCTCCCATACTTTTCTGATGAGAATGACCCAATCTAAGCCATCTTGTTCCATCAGGTCCTCCTTCTAGCACCAGATCTGTTGATGGTGAAAATGACACAAACAACATAAAACAAAATATTTCTACTCTATTTCTCTTGAAAAATAAAGACAACATACAGTAGCCTAACTCCCAAGGTCCTAGTAGTTGGTTCTCAACTATCTAATGTCAATCAATTGGCCAATGCAATTGTAATATTCAAGGGGCCTTTTTTGGTGATAAGGAATATAAACAACAACAGATTATCAATCTATGTTTAATGGGGGGGTTTAAATAAATATAAAAAGATAGATTAAGGCATAGATCAGTAAAATATGAACAAAATTCTCTAACATCTAGACATATATTCTTAACAATGAATGATTCTTAGCAAATCAATAAAAACATAACATGATGCAATTCACAAATAATCCATAACATTGCATACATTTACAATGCTTAGTTCAAGCATCATAATCATTCATCACAATACTTTAAGATTTAAAAGAACAAACTCTTCATTCGTGGCCAATAACATAGATCAACAAAACATAGATCAACAAACATGTAACGATTTCATCCATCCATAGACAATTGAATGAAATAATCTTTAAAATTTGGTTTCTCCTATTCATTCATATCAAATAAGAAACATTTATGCACAAAAAACTCACTGGCATATAGACCGATTACGGTTCATTAACCTCATCCAAGAAACTCAATTCCAACATAACATTGTATAAAAGTGTATCTAAATTCAACTAAACTTAAAACAAGGTATCTTTACTTAAAGCTACAAATTCCTATCTGCTATCATTAGGTGGCTAATTCTACTTTCAATAGCTGACCTTTACAATATGGAGTTCAAAAATACATATAGGCATGCCAAGCAAAAATCCCTCTCAATCAAAATTGCGATCCATTAATCAAGGAATTGGATTCTCCTCAAAAACTGTTTGGTTGATCTCTAGTTCCAACATTGATTTCCCTGTGAAATAGGAGAGAAAAGGGGGAATTCAAATGCCCAAAATAGATCATCCTGATGCCCATTCATTCATACGTAGTCTACTCAAGAAGGTACTCATCATAAATGGAGAAGACTTGTTGAAGAATATCCATATTAGGCCCATCAATCCATCTATCCTCAAATTTAATTCTCTTCAACTCTGTAGAGGAAAAACCCTTCATATCTTTTAATTTCGTCAACTCTCTCTTTACAACTTCCACTTCTTCCTTAACATCCATTAGTCTATCTAATAATAGATCCTCTACATCATCCTCTTTCTACATAACCTCTTGAAACCTATTGTCCCATTTCTCTTTAGGCATGCCCTCCTTAACCAGTATATCCATATTAACTAGAATGGCTACAATAGCTTCCAGTTCATCAAGATACTCATTCAAGTCTTCACTAGCATCTTGAATTGTATTCCTATGCTTGTATATAAAATCAGATCTAAACCAGATTATTCTTGAGGATTTTTCTAAGAAATCTGCATTGTCTTCCTCAAGGATTGATTGCTCAAGAAGAGTTGACTTTGGTAATTTATTGGCTCACAGCATCAGCTTCATTGTCACTGCTTATCACCTCAAGACTTACTCAGATCATCAACTTCTCTTTTGTTGTACTAGTGTTTCACCTAGCATCCCTTAAGAAATTATGCTGATTCCTCATGTCTTTCATCATTCTAGAGTTGGTGGATGAAGCTACAACATCAATAAGATCCATCTTTTGATTCCTTGTAGGCTTCCCTAAATTGACAGTGCCTAGCTGATAATCAGTGACCTTCATGTCCCCCTTATCCTTATCCACTACTAGAATTGCACATTCTGCAATAATCTCCTCTACCTCAGTGATTCTTGTGGAATGAAGAATTTTGGCCTTCTTCTTGGGTCTCTCCTTTTCTATCTCCTTCATCGTCTCTTCCCAATTAAGATGTTGTGGTGGAGCTATTTGTTTCTTTTCAAGATCAAGCTTCAACCAGGTAGGAGCACTATGAGTGGTAGCAATTACTGTAGAGGAAGGGGTAGTAGTTGTAGAAGATAGTGGCTTTAATAAATTAACTTTAGGTTGAGAATCAACCTCTTGCACATTTTGTTGTTCTTTTTCTGCATTCTCTTGTGCAAGTTTCTCAGCCTTTTCCCTATCCTTCCGCTCCTGTAACTTTTTATCTTCTTGCTCCTTTTTGAATTGTTCTTCCTTTGACTTCTTCTCTTCAAGGAGTTTGTCTCTTTCTCTTTCCAATTCCTTGAGCTTGTCCCACACTTCCTTCTCCTTTTGTTGTTTCTTAACAATATCTTCAACATCCTTTTCTTTCTGCAAGCATTCTTCTTCCCCTCTTTTCTTATAGGCCTCTTCAATCATTTTAAACTTAGCCTCAAGGGTCTCCCTTTCTCTTCATTGTTTGGCCTTGTCTTCTTCCATCTCATGTATCTTTTGTACCATCTCCAATCTGTCATTTTCATCCTTTGCTTTTAGTTCATGCTCCTTTTGTTGTTGCTTGTTGATAAATTCATCATCTTTCTGCTTGGCCTCAACTATTGTGGTTGGAGTACTGCATCAAATTTTTCTTTTCCAAATCTTCAGCATGTGCCTTGGCATCTACTTCCTGTTGGTTTGCCAAAGCTTCAGCTTGTGCTTTCGCATCTAATGCTTTCTTAGCTTCCTCAAATAGTGCCCAGTGATCCTTTGTTGTCAAAACATACTTGGTTTCATCAGGAGGCATCTCCTTGTGTGTCTTCTTATCTAACAAAGTACCCTCAGAGTTCGTTACTATATCATTAATTTCCATCTCAACTTCATTTCCCTTTAAAGTCTTAGCTTCCATATGAAGGGTTCTCCTAGGCACTTCTCCACCTTGTTATTTTGTAGGAGGGAGTTGAGTAGGAAACTCACCCATAACCAATGCTGAGGCCACAGGTCCTATTGGGACTTCTTCTTCATGTGTTTCAAGAAAATCTTGAGCCGAAGCTTCAAGTTCAAATTCATCTACGTCCGGAGGGAAGAAATACAAGGGCTACTTTGGAGGCATTTTCTTCTTCATTCTCCTATACCATTGTGTAGTACTTGCACCTTTTCTTTTCTTGGAGGTTTGACCCCTAGGCTCCTTGGTTCTCAGTATGACCCATTGGATACTTCTATCCAACACTGTTCTTTCTATTTTCTTAATATCAATTGTCTCCTCCACATCTCAATCTACGAGATCTAAATTCTTGATACCTACATTTTGTGCTTCATATAAGGGATCCAAAACTACACAATTATCTAATAGTATTTCAAGAATATCCACTTTGACCCCACATTCCACCATGAGTGGGATAGGAAATCTTCCATAGTTCCTCTTCCTCAAATCATATTCATCCTGAAGATCACTCCAAAATTCCTCCAACAAATTGAAATGCCTATAAAAAATGGAAGCAAGGAAGGCATTCATCTTCTTCTTTGGATCCAAATGCTTCCTAGTAGTATATAGGCCCAATTTTAGATGCATCAGTTCACTACAAAAAACCTTAGCTCCCACAAGGTGTGGGTAGCTATATTCACCCAACTGCATGGGGAACTTATGGCAACCAAGCTTATGCTTTATACCAAATTTAGCATTCACCCCTAAGGCTTGGTAAACAAACTCCATTAAGACCATCTTGTTGTTGTAGCATCTAGGGAGTGAGTGATGATGATCATAAAACCTAGCTAGCCTGAAATAATTAAACTTGGGGTATTGGATAAACCAATATCCCCACTCTGTAATGAATGCCATGGCCTCCTGGCTCAATCTATACCTTGCATCTCCATTAAGTTGGTTAATAATAACATAAAAAAATGCATCATTAACTCTTCTATAACGTAGTTCAGAAATCTACAAGGATAATTGATCATAATGGTTCCATACTTTATTCTTTCCATCAACTTCTCCTAATAACCCCACTTTGTTTAACCCTCGAAAAATTCCTCTCCATGCTGCTGCATAAATGACTTAAGAGGTCATAAAGAAACTCTTGGTTTCTCTTAGTCTAACCATTTGATTGTGAATTCTTTCAGACACAATCAGGGGCCAATCAAACTATTGTCTACCATCCAAGATTGTCTAAATGAATGGAAACATCCATTCTTTGAAGTGAAAATTATCCCTCTTTCCAAAGACTCTAGATAACATCATTATTATGTCCCCAACCTCCTTGTAGAACTCCACCCTTTTAGGCTAGTTTGGAAGCTTGATTAGAGACTTCTTCTCAGTGCTCAGCCATTTCTTATTCAAATGAGATTTGTTGGCTTCCTTATTTTTACTATACGTTTTCAAAGCCTCTGCCTCATTGAGTTGGCTAGTCTTCATTGGATTGGGGACATTGAAAATAAATTGGAACATTTTGGGAGTCAAATCAATGATGACATTTCCTTGTGAATCTAGACACTATCTAGTAGCCGGATTAAAGGCTCTAGTTGCTGTCATTATTAGTTGAGGGCACTGAATTGACTGAGGAAAAATAGTGATATGAGACAATCTAGATTCAACTACCCTGTGGGTCCTCCTTGTCACCTCTTTAGCAAATATTTTAGAGTACAACTCCTCATAATGGAATGGACCTAGATTTGTATCAGTTATGTCTTCCCAATCAGACTCCACCTTGCTAGCAATGATGACAGGACCCCGATGATTATACCTCAAGGTATAAGGGAGTTGTTCAGGTTTAATATTTTTAGGCTTAGCTTCTAGTTTTGAAGTTTCTACAAGTTGAATCCTCTGAGAAGCCTCACCCAATGCTCCTGACAATCTTTAGTTTCTGCAATAAAAACCCCAGATTAGATTTACAACAAGTATAACAAAAACCTAGTTAGAGATCTTACCCTTCATACACACCAAGGCGGGACCAGGAAGAAGACATCCTTAAAGAGCCTTTTTAAAACACCGCCAGGGTCGAGACCGGAATGGGCATTGAACTCACAACAAACCATATGGCGGGGTCGGAGGCGGAGTTAGAATAGTATTCAGGATCAGAATCGAGATGGAAAATGATTTGGGTACAATGAAGAAATTTCAAACCTATGTCACATTTCGCTTTCTGTTCTGACTGTGTGCACAACATTAGGAAAAATCTATAACTTATCAGAAGTGGACTCAGAGACCGATCTGACATCCATTACAGAACAAGGTAAAAGACCAAAATCAATTCTAGATCCGATTCTAGTTTAAAACAATCGTGACGTCACTAGAAACTTTGACCGAGTAACGAATGCCACCATAATCCAAAAATGAGGTCACCTAACAAAACAAAGGGGCTTAAAAATAATAGTACGAGACCATCCCCATATGACCAAGAGGAAACCTAGAAACTAGGGAATCATTTTCTAATTTAAATAGAGTTGTGCATAAAAACCCTAGTTTATAAAAACCCTTCGACCAAATAATTAGGGCACAAACTTAACCCTATTCGAAACCAATGAGCTGATACATAGAAGAATCGATAGGTAAATAAATTAATCAAAGAACACCATAAAGATAATGTAGAAGAAAATTAGCACCCCCAAAAACCTAGGGTACCACGGTACGGACGCAAATAAAACGTTAAAATGACCATGACAAAACAAACAAAAGAGAAAATGACAAACAGTAAAATAAAAGATGAACCAAAAACAAGAAAAACAAAGGAGAAAAAAATAGAAGACATGAAAAATAAACAACTTGGATTCAAAGGCACAAGCAAGAGCTATGAACCCACATGAAGAACAAGAAACCAAACATAACACAAAGAACAAAAAACGAAGAACATAAACCCTACCTCTAAACGCAATCCAACAGGCTAGTCCTTGATGTGAATCCACACAAAAATATCTCACTTTCGATTGAATCATGTGCTCAAATTCTCTATCGCAGCTATGGTTCAATTTTACTTGTTAAATAGTGATAATAACCAATGAGTTAACCTTAATTAAAGTTAAAATCGAATCTCATACATGGGAGGTGTCTGTAATTAATGCCATTAATGCAACAGGTCGAACACGAAATCACGGTGGGAACAAGCATAAGACCATTGTACGACCGAAGTAAAGTTAGACAGAAAAAGAACAGCAGGACCAAAGACGGAATGGAAACCGATTTGGAAACTTTATCTAAGTTTTGAGTTTTGTTTCACCTCTATTTTTGGTTCTGACAACAAAGATAAAGAGGAAAGAAAGAACAAAAAGAGAAATGCCAAGATTGAAACAAGAAAACTTATCACCGATCTTAAATCCAAACAAACAAATCAAAGGTGGAGGCGGAGGCAGGATGGAAACAAGTTCGAGACTATATACAAAACTAAAACCTAATATCCATTCTTTCTTCAGTTCTGGTAAACAACAAATACAAAACCCGAAAAGACCAGCGGGACTAGAATCAGAATGGAATCCTCAAAAAAAATTCAAATTAGATTTAGTTTTGGTCCCAGTTCTACCAGAAAAAATTGAAAACAAAGCATTGGAAGAAAGAAAAACTCCAAACTTTGTTGAAAAACAACCAAGGAAATGAAACAAAATGGGGGACCCATTTTGACCAAGGCAAAAGATGGGGTGGTTATGCAAGGCATATCAAGTAGGCTTTATTAATTTATTCTTCTTGTTCCAAAAAGGAATGAATCAACCTTTGGTGTTGCCACAATAGTGTATCTCACTTTGGGGATGTCCTACTTTTTCCTTAAAATCACTTATTTTAAAAAAACTAATGATTTAAGCCTTGAGAGGTTCCATCTAAAGGATTTTAATTGAATAGGGTTAGATAAGACCCCCTTAGATCAAACTCCCTTGGATACAATCTGGTGCAGATCACCTTAGACATGTAGCTTTAGGAATGCATATTAGGTGTTCATGTTAAATTTTTGAGATTTTGATCTTGGAATCATTGTAATAAGGTAAAATGTGACCTATTTTTTCATCTTTTAGAATATTTGTAAGGTCAGTTTGGGCATTGGTGGAAGTTGCACAAAGTTACTTTTTGCAACTTGTCCATTTTGCATGTCATGGAGAATGAAAACTCACTCATTGTTTCCTAGAATTGTAACTACTTTTAGGTTATTTCATGTGGGTTTTAGAGCCTCACAAACTTTGAGGCATCAAGGTTGTATTAATTTTGGTGAAGAAAAGTGAATGAAAATCTTCGTTTTATGAGTTTTAGTGAAATGTTTTTGTGATTTTCAACCTCTGAACAACCCATAAAGTACTGTCATGAGCTAGGATACTTGTGAATTTTTGGTCTAGGGTCCTTACCCTATTTTGGGTGTTATGTGTGGTCATTTTATCAAGTATTAACACTATGTGAACCAATTTTTTCTATACCACTTGAAAACGCTACCTTTCAATGATTTTGAGTGAAAATGTAAACTCTTAAGCCATTCCACCAATATAAGATAGGTAGGAATGATTGAATGGTGTTTGTATATGTTGATTATTATTTTCTTGGGTTTAGTGAATAGGGGATGGAGATTCATGTAGTTTTGATAAGACCCTAGCCTAACATCCTCGTGTGATAGGATAGGTTGAGTGGTGAAATGGATGAACAATAGTTAGGAAGGTTGTGTGACAACCAAAACTTGATCAAGGTGACCTTTTGAGACTAGTTTAAGGTTTAGGTAGTGTCCTTAGGATTTTGGAAGAAGTTTTTTTATACTTCCTTTGTAAAAGGGGCCTAAAACACCTAAACCTAAGCGTAGCAGACCTATTTTGAGCTCTTTTCTCCAAAACACCCAATCCTTTTGAGGATATATGTTGGTAAATTCCTTAATGGGTACTTGAAAAGGCCTATAAATCTTTGAGATTCAGCCTTCTCTAAAAGATATGCCAAATTATGTCAAGTAGCAGACTTAGTAGGGAAGGAGGGCTAGGTATTGAAAGTCACATATGTGGGAGTAGTAGGTGTTTGAATCTTGTTGTGTTAGACCTCCTTAATCTTAATCCATCATTGTTCTGCATTAGGTGGTATCAGATCTTAGGCTCTATATCGGTTAGGAGAAAGAAATATGTTGAAGTAAAGAGATTGCTAGTCAAAGCATTCAAAATGCCTCCAAAAGGTGGTTCAATTGTTGCTAGGGATATTAAGGCCCTAAGAGAGAGTCAAGAAGCTATGTTAGCCAGAATGGATGTAGTGGAAGTTAGAGAAATAAGATGAAAGGGGTACTGCATATGAGAGTGACTCGGAAGATGAGAAAGAAGGGGAGTGTGAGAACGTCGTACAAGATCTACAAGAGAAGTTGGATCCTCAAGAAAATAATTTTTTGAAAGTGCTCAAGGCTGCAAAAGGATATTCTCATGAAGTGAATATGAAACTACCTATGTATTATGGTAAGATGAGTGGTGAAGAGGTGATTGAATGGATATATGCCTTAGAGAACTATTTTGAATACAAGGAGGTGGAAGATGATAAGAAGGTCAAGTTTTCCAAAACTAAGTTGAAGGGACTAGCATTGACATGGTGGAATTATATTCAAGAGGAGAGGAAAAATAATGGTAATAAAAAGATTTTTTCATGGGATAAGATGGTGGCTAAGGTGAAAATCCAACTCCTATGGGTAGATTATGAGATTCAAGTGTTTAGGAGGCTACAAAACTTGAGACAAAAAGAATTGGATGTGGTAGCATATATTGAGGAGTTTCACAAGCTGACTATAAGGTTTGGACACTTTGAGAATGAAAAAGAGAAAGTAGCAAGGTAATTAAATAGTCTGAGATTTAATATCCAGGATGAGATAAGTCTCACTAAACATAGAACACTAGAAGAGTTATTTCAAATGACTAATAAGGCAGAGGAGAATATAAGGAGGCAAGAAAAATATTCAAGAGGTAGAGGAAATAACTTTAGTGGTAGAGGAACCTCTAATGGAAGAGGATCACAAAGAGACCAAGAATCAAGTGGTGAAGAAAGGGGAATTTTTAGAGGAAGAAGGCCAAATGGAAGAGGTAGATTAAATGGTCAAGGAAGAGGGTCTGAAACCTTCTTTGGAAGGTGCTATGGTTGCAACCACTATGGACATACTTCATGGAAGTGCCCAGATAAACAAGGTGCAAGTTCTCATGGTGGAGAAATGATAACTCAACTTGTGCAAGAAGAGGATGTTGAAAGTGTAAAATCACCATCTATACATGCTATACTAGAGGTAGGAGAGACCTTAATGATTAGAAGGACATTACTCAAGGTGCCAACTAGGAAGGAACCCCATCAGAGAAAGGATTTGTTTCAGACAAAATGCAAATATTAGGGAAAAGTATGCAAGGTAATTATGGATTCCAGATCAATAGAAAACATAGTGTCATTGGAAATGGTGGAGAAACTCAAGATGAAAATAAATCCTCACCCAACTCCTTACAAGATTTCTTGTCTTAGTAAAGGGTAGCAAGTGCTTGTTAATCATAAAGTTTGGGTGGAGTTTAACATAGATTCTTACAAAGACAAAATCTTTTGTGATGTTGTTCTAGTGGATGTGTGCCACCTACTCCTTGGAAGGCCTTGGAAATTTTATAGAAAGTCCAAGTATGATGGACACAAGAATGTGTATGTGATTGAGAATGATGCAGTTTCATACACTCTTACACCTTTGCAAGAAGACAATGGTGTTGTTCATGAACGACCAAGTGTGATTATAGTTAAGGAAAAGGATTTTTTGAAAGATTTAGAGGAGGAGAACATTGGTTATGCCATTGTTGGTAAGCCTATTTCAAATGCAGTAACAAATGGAAAAGAGGCACCAAAGGAGGTGTAGGTATTGTTAGATAAATATGAAGACATAGTGGTGAATGAGCTGCCAAATTCTTTGCCACCTATTAGAAATGTGAGCCACCGCATTGATCTCATATCGGGTGCAAGTTTTGCAAATAAGGTAGCATAAAAGATGACTCCTGGCCAAAATAAGGAGATCAAGAATCAAATTCAAGAGCTATTGGATAAGGGTTTACTAAGGGAGAGCTTGAGCCCTTGTGTTGTTCCTACTGTCTAGGCACCTAAAAAGGATGGATATTGGAGACTTTGTATTGACTCAAGGGCCATAAACAAGATCAATATTAGATATAGGTTTCCTATACCCCAAATGGAAGATTTGATGCATAGCTTATTAGGAGCTTGTTAATTTTTCAAAAATTGATCTAAAAAGTGGATACCATCAAATTAGAATAAGGGAAAGAGATGAGTGGAAGACATCCTTCAAGACTAATGAGGGGTTGTATGAATGACTAGTAATGCCATTTGGGTTATCTAATGCCCCAAGCACATTAATGAGACTAATGAATGAGGTCCTAGATAATTTCATAGTAAAATTTGTGGTGGTATACTTGGATGACATACTTGTATACAATAGAACAAAAGAGGAGCATTTACAGCAGTTGAATATGGTGTTGAAGAAGTTGAATGAGGAGAAGTTGATGATCAATCTCAAGAAGTGTGATTTTATGAAGAAGGAGCTTATCTACCTTGGATCTGTGATTCTATAAGGGGCCTTGAAGATGGATCCCACATAGGTTGAAACCATACTCAATTGGTCAACTCCAAAATTAGCATCAGAGGTAAGGATTTTTCATGGATTGGCTAGTTTCTATAGGAAATTCATCAAGAATTTTAGCCATATTTGTGCCCCAATCATTGATACCATTAAGGGTGAGAAGGAAAGAAAGTTTCAATGGACTAATTAGGCTAATAGAAGCTTTGAATATCTGAAGACTAGAGTTTCTAAGCAACCTATTCTTGCACTCCTTGATTTTAAAAAGTTGTTTACAATAGAATGTGATGCAAACAGTTATGCCATAGGTGTTGTTTTTGAGTCAAGAAGGGAGGCTAGTGGTATTTTTTACTAAGAAACTTAATGAGGCCAAAATAAAATAATCCTCATATGACCTTGAACTTTATGCAATGGTGAAATATCTCAAGAAGTGGTGGCATTACCTTCTACCAAAGGAGTTCATAGTATTTACAAAAAATCATGCTCTAATATTTTTGTATAGCCAAGATTGAGTCATAGGAATATGAAGTGGATGGAATATTTGTAGGCATATACATTTATAATAAAGCATAAGAAAGGTCAAGAAAACAAGGTTTTTGATGCTCTACATACGAGAGCAATGTTGGTTCAAGAGGTTCAACTACAAAGTGTGGGATTGGATGCATTGAAAGGTATCTACCAAGAAGATGATGACTTTAAAGATGATTTTTCTATTTGTGATCAGTCACAAGGTGTTTTCCATAGTGCACATTCTGATTTCATCTTGCAAGATGGTCTATTGTTCAAATGTGCTCAGTTGTGTGTGCCTAAATTCTCCATGAGATAAAATTTGATTAGAGAGAAGCATAGTGGTAGTTTGAGTGGACATTTTGGATATGAAAAGACCTTGGAGCAGGTCAAAAGGTTTTATTTTTGGCCTAGAATGCATTTGGATGTTAAACATTTTGTGGAGAGTTTTGTGGTGTGTCAAAGAGCCAAATGAACAAGCTCTAATGCAGGTCTTTACAAGACTTTTCCAAATCCTAACCGACCATGAGAGTCAATCAACATGGACTTTGTTTTAGGTTGCCTAAGACACAAAGAGGGCATGCCAGTATGTTGTTGTAGATAGGTTTAGCAAGATGGCTCACTTCATTGCTTGTAGGAGCACAAATGATGTATCTAAAATAGCTAGTTTTTTCTTTAAAGAGATTGTAAGGATTCATGTTTTACCTCTAACCATTGTGTCTGATAGAGATTTTAAGTTTGTAGGTCATTTTGGAGGACCTTGTGGAGAAAATTGGGCACAAACTTGACTTTCAGCTCTACCTATCATCCATAAATTGATGGGTAGAATGAAGTATTCAATATGTAATTAGGAAACTTTTTGAATTGCCTCACCAGAGAACATAACCAGGCATGGGATCTCATCCTTCCACAAACTGAGTATTCTTACAATGACTCAATCAATCAAAGCACAAGGAGAATTATTTTTGAGATTATATATGGCATGAGCCCTAGAGGTGTCTATGAGTTGAGAGATCTAAAAGGAATGGATAAAATGAGTGTATATGGAGAAGAATTTTCTATAGCTATGAAGGACATACATGATTAGGTCAAAGAAATTATGAAAAAGTACAAAGAGAGGGAATATTTGAGAAAGAGGGATGTTCAATTCAAAGTAGGGGATTAGTGCTTTCTCATCTAGGAAAGAAATGTTACCCAAGGGTAAATACACCAAGTTGATAATGAAAAATATTGGACCTTGCAGGGTAGTCCACAAGTATGGTCAAAATGCCTATGAGATAGAACTCCCTCATGGAGTAGCTATCTCTCTTCTTTTAAATATTTTTGATCTTTATCCTTTTAAGAACACTATGATTGTAGGTGAAGAAGAAGATTATACTAGAGTTGAAGATGATGAATGGATTAAAGACCTGCCACCCAACCAACCAATGAAGCTTGAAGCCATTTGGACACAAGAGAGGCCAAGAGGACTAGACACAAGGTATACAATGAATATTTAGTCAAGTGGCATGGATTACCATAATGAGGATGCTACTTGGATGTCAAAATAATTTTTGAAGAAACATGGAGTCTCTATTCATGAGCTCTCATCAGGAGAATGAAATATTTTTACCCTGATTGTATGGTGCATGGCACCTTAGACATGTAGCTTTAGGAATGCATATTATGCGTTCATGTTAGATTTTTGAGTTTTTAATCTTGGAATCATTGTAATAAGGTTGAATGTAACATTTTTTTTCATCTTTTAGAATCTTTGTAAGGTCAGTTTGGGCATTGGATTAAGAAGTTGGTGGAAGTTGCATAAAGTTGCTTTTTTCAACTTGTCCATTTTGCATGTCATGGAGAATGAATGCTCACTCATTGTTTTCTAGAATTGTAACTATTTTTAGGTGATTGAATGTGGATTTTAGAGCCTCACAAACTTCAAGGAATCAACGTTCTACTGATTTTGGTGAAAGTGAATGAAAAGCTTTGTTTTCTAAGTTTAATTACAATTTTTCTATGTTTTTCAACCTTTGTATAATCCGTACAGTACTGTCATGAGCTAGGATATTTGTGAAGTGTTTCTTCAAGGTCCTTACCTTCTTTTGGGTGTTGTGTGTGGTCATTTAATCAAGTATTGACATTTTTTGAGGAAATTTTTTCTATACTTCAAGGGTTTTGACTAAAAATTTGAAATTTTAAGCCATTCCACCGATGTAAGATACGTATGAATGATGGAATGGTGTTTGTAGATGTCGATTATTTTTTTCTTGGGTTTAATGAGAAGGGGTTGGAGATTCATGTAGTTTTGATCAGATCCTAGCCTAACATCCTCATGTGTTAGGCTAGGTTGAGTGGTGAAGTGGATGAACAGTAGTTAGGATGGTTGTGTTACTACCAAAACCTGATCAAGGTGACCTTTTGAGACTGGTTTAAGGTGTAGGTAATTTCATTAGGAGTTTGGAATAATTTTCTTTGATACTTCCTTTGTAAAAGTGGCCTAAAAGGCCTAATCCTAAGCGTAGCAGACCTATTTTGATCTTTTTTTCTCTAAAACACCCTATAAATTTGAGGAGATATGTTTGTAAATGCCTTAATGGGTACTTGAAAAGGCCTATAACTCTTTGATAGTTGGCCTTCTCTAAAAGATATTCCAAATTATGTCAAGCTGGAGACCTAGTAGGGAAGGAGGGATAGGTATTGTAAGTCACATATGTGGGAGTTTTGAGAGTTAGTAGGTTTTGGAATATTGATTTTTTAGACCTCCTTAAGCTTAATCCACCCTTGTTTTGCATCATAATCCCTCTAGTATTAAATTATACCCATAATGGAATCTCTTTCGCAACTTCCAAAATGCTGGGAGAGACATTTTTTATTTACCTTTTGATGGATTAAATAAAGTCATTTAGAAACTATATTTTTCAAAATCATAGCCCTCGAAGTGATCTTTCCAACAAG
Organism: Sequoiadendron giganteum; assembly: GCA_007115665.2. Classification (NCBI taxonomy): domain Eukaryota; kingdom Viridiplantae; phylum Streptophyta; class Pinopsida; order Cupressales; family Cupressaceae; genus Sequoiadendron; species Sequoiadendron giganteum. Next base: position 69,309,660 of record CM021103.1, read on the forward strand.
TATATTTTTTATATGTTATCATTTTATGTATTTATTTTTCTATTTTTACTAAACATAGGTTTTCATCAAACATCAAGTTATTTGTTGTATAAAGGTGGGAAAATAGTAAACCATTGTAAAAAAAATTAAAAAATACCTTTTCGCTAGTTATTGATGTCCTTGTTCCACAAAAAAAATTTAAAAAATTGATATATACACAACAAGTTATGTTGGAACATACACACCTATTTCCAAATTATAGTTTTCGTGACTTCAAAAATTAATTAAGAACAATATATGTAACAAAAGATTATTAAAAAATATCTATGCCCTAGATATTGATGTTAAGAATTTATATTTTAAAAATTAGAATTTTATGGTGAAAGCCTGCGATGGGAGGTAACAGTTGGATGTGAGACAATGTTGTGACTAGGTTTTCTCTTGTTTCTTGCCCACGAAGAAAGGAGCAATAGGAATAGGTGAGTGTGCAATGGCTCAATGGGGATGGCAATAATAGTATTAAGGATCGAGGAATAGAGAAGGCGGCAAGAATTGTGAGTGATGCAACAAGGGAAAAACAAAGTGGTGACGAAGTAAGGAGCAAAGGGTTTTCTCAAAGAAGCCAGAGAAGAGGGATTTTCATAGTAGAAGGAGGCGAGGGACCTCTCAGGGAATCTAAAGCTAGTTTGAGCAATGATCAAGTGGCTAGTTTTTCCATAGGATATGTTGGGCTTGAGGGACTTGGGGTGCTCAAGTCTGGGAAGAAACAAAAAGAACCCAAGCTGAAAATGAAGCTCTCAAAAATAAAAATGACAGGAAGGGAATGAGGGGAATCTATCTTTCCCCTTTCATCCAAAGCGATAACGATGGAACTAGATGAATCTTTGGAACAAGAGATGTTTTTTAATGAGAATTTTTTTACTGGTTTAGGTATGGTTGGGAGATTTAGGGGATTTTGGCCAAGTTTTCTGGATCTTCATTAGTGGAACTCTAGTCACTGTAAGCATGTTCTAGAAGGTTATTTAAAAATCTACCCTATGGAAAAAGGTGTCTTCATTGTTGTTTTTGAGAAGGAGCAAGACAAAAACAAGATCCTCTATGATTATCTCTAGGAGTGGGAAGAAAAATATGCATTTCTGCTAAAGCCATGGCACCCATCTTTTAATCCAACCACTGAAGTTTTTGAGCAAGCTCCTCTCTAGGTAAGGATCCCTAATTTTACCTTATAGTTTTGGTTTGATTCCTACCTGGAGGTTGTAAGGAACACTTTAGGAAGTTTTTAATGATAGATGAAGGGTCTTCGAATCTGTTGCACTCTACTTTTGCATGGATTTTGGTGGAAATGGATGTGTCTAAGGAGCTACTGAAAGAAATCTGGTTAAAAACTTCTAATGGTTGTTGGGTGCAGCCTCTATATTATGAGGAGATATCCTTTAGATGCAAATTATGTTATAAAACAGGGCATTTGGCTTCTTAATGTGCCAAAAATAGAGTAAAGAAACCTATCTCATGGTGGAAAGATGTTGCACCTCAACATTACACAGTGGAGATAGAGAAGGAGAAGCAAAAGTGGGGGATCCTTCAAATGAAAGATAGGGAAGAAGAGGGTCAGGTTTCAGGAGTGCTAGGATAGGACGAGAAAATTGGGGTAAATGGTGTTACAAGGGAGGAATAACAAAAAATCAATGAGGCCTCAATGCAGGAAGGAATTTTAATAGTGAATAATGATATTGTCGGTACACATTGATGAGAGAAGGAACCTAAGAACAGGGTTGCAACACTACAATGTCAGGAGAAAAAAGGTGGTGTGAGGAAACAAGAGAAAGAATCTGGGAAATAGAAGGCTGATGCACAAAGCCAACAAGTAACTCACTAGGGGAAAGAAGTGCCACAGAGCCCTCAAGACAAAATATTGAATTGGCAGGTGGTTGCAAGGGTTGAGGATGGTTGGAAAATAGTCAAAGGAAAGAAAGGAAATAAAATTGAGAAGAAATATTTTGCAATGGTCCTTCATTCTTAGATGAAGGGAATATCAAACATTCCATAAATCTTCTGAACTGATAATGGATTTCTTTTGAGGGTTATGGTATTTTGCTAGGTTTGCAAGGATGGCAAGTACAATTTAGTCTATTGTAATGAAACTTTTTTGAATTTGTTATTGGTTAAATAGAAGGTAGGGTTTGGGGGTTGTTGAAGGAGTTGGTAAAAAGATGTATCACAAACATATTTGTATTTTTCTTTTTAATCAATAAAATTCATTATCACGTATCAAAAAAAAAAATTATAATTTTATCCTTTATATAAAAAGAGTAATGTTGGATGACATAAACATTACTTAATGAATTTATTTTTTTCTATTTAAAAATAGTTATTAAAGGATACATTAAAAGATTCATGATTTATTTCAAAAAAAAATAAAATATATATATTAGAATCTACACACAAATTGCCACAAATCACTAGTTTGCAACATCTTCAAATTCTTAAAATTTTATTTGTTATATGTCTCAAAATGTGAAGTTTTGATTAAAAATATTGATATAAATTCTCATCTGGAGCAAAATGTGAGACACGAGGTTATTTCTTGTTATCTTGACCTATCTTTCCCTCTTTACAAGGCATTCTTCTTAGAATCTTCAGTGCAGGATTTCTCCTCCTTTATATCAAACTTTCCTTTTGCTTTGAAGTTATCATATAAGTTTACAGATGCACTAGTTATAAGAATTTTCCTTTTTTTCAAAACCAAGATCATATTTTTCTTTTGATGGTTTTTTAGAGTTAATCAACTCATCAAGAATTACAACACCTTTTAGTCTTAATCCTTTGTCATTTTTCTCTTTTTCTTTTTCTAGCTCATTTCTCAGAGCGACAATCTCTTCCTCAATCTTTGAACATTCAACTGCTTTATCATTGAGCTTGGTACTCGAGAAATCCTCAATCCTCTTTCCTTCTTCAAATTTGAGATCACATCTTTTGCCTCCTTGAGTTTAATTTGACATCCTTTATCTCATCCTATTCGATCTTTCACTTTACCAATTTCTTTTTTGATCTTTCAATTTGTGCCTTCAATTTGGCAATTGTCTCCTCTATTTTTTCAAGGGTGACCTCATATTTCATATTTAGTGTTCTTGCTTCATCCAAAAATTCAAGAACTGATTGGATTTCTCCTTCAAAGTCTACCTCAAAATCATCTAGATTGATTTTCCAACCTTTAGGTTCCATTTATTCTAGAACTAGTTCTGGATTAAACATGTAATTGACCATTTCTATAGATCCCATGTGTTCAAGTTAAGGATCTACCTCATATGTTAGGCTTCTAAAAGTAAATTTTCTTTGATACCAATTGTTGAACACAACAAAATGATGAGAGGGGGGTGTATTAGTATACACTAAAACTTAAACAACTTTGTTTCTAGATTAAACATCACATCACATTAAGTAAAGGAAGTGAAATAAAGACAAATAGGTTAGGGGATAAAAAATAATTGATGAAAAATGGGGGATGATGGATCTATTCTTCTTCATTTCATTAGGAAATGAGATCCACACAATGAAATGACTAGGAAACTTGAGGTGAATCAATTCAAAGTGTGAATCTACTGATTTCCTTTTTTGACAAGGACGAGGGTCCTGATCAAATTGAACTTTGGGGAGAAAGAATAAAAAATAGAAAAGTAACTCCAAAATGTAACCTCCAACTTAGATATTGAAGTTTAATATCAACACTAATGGAGCCAAAAATCAAATTATAGATCTAAGAGAGGAAAGATGATGTTTACCACTCACCAAAAGTGCTCTACTGAAGTTGATCTAGGACTCATTCGCCCAAGGGTGAATGGGTCCTGGCTTAGGTTTTTTTTGTATCTTTTGCAAGCCTCTGCAACAAATTTTAATCTCTCAATTTTCCCAAGTTTCAGGTTTAGAGTGTCAGAAATAAATTTTGTAATTAATTTTTTGTGAGATGACAATTTTCTTGATAACTTTTGGAACTTTGACAAGTTCTCTAGTTTTTCTCTATAAGAATTCTTGAAGATATCTTCCATTTAAATCTGAAAACACAAATCAAGAGGGAAAAGTGTTTTGTTCATGGTGAATGGGGGTTTGCCTTGGTCAAACCTCATTTTCGTAATGAAACCTTTTAATGAAAAATGAAACATGAAAGAATGATGAATGAACAAAGCAATGCCACAACTCACCAAACCCTTTTATAAACCTTGGAATGTAGATCTACAACTAGCATGAAATGGCTTCAATGGATGTGGATCTTGATCATGAAACTTGATTTGAAGCAATGCCTTGAATTCTTTAATGGATCATGAACTCTACACAAAAATATTATCTCCAATAACATGCATTACGTAATAAGAATCTGACATGATAATTGGATCGTGATTGCTGCAATAATTATTCACTAGATCTACTCTTGAATGCCTTCAAATTCTCTTGAAATTCATTTTGTAAACTCTAGATTTCTTAGATCAAAATTGCTCATGAAATTTCTAAGTGAAACACAGTGAAATGACCTTATATTTATAGGTTTGTAATGTTAATTTCCCAAAATTCAAATAACACAAGACGACATGTGAATATATATTTGAAATCATTAAAATATTGCCAAAAACATAATTTAAATTTAGGTCCTAGTTTTAAGTGAGGACCCATTTTCCCATGAGAAAATGGGTCCTAGGTCGCTTACCTAGGACACACATTACTCAATGAGAAGTTTTATGTTAAGGCATTAATGAATTTTGGGTTTTGCTCTTTGGAAATTCAAATTAATTAGAATTGACTTTGAATTAAATGGGAAAATTAAGGAAAATTAACCTTAATTAATAAAGCCCTAAAAAATTATGAAAGTGTAAAGAGGTACACTCTACAACACTAAAATAAGGCACAATTAAGTCCATTTTAATTAAAAGGTCCCTAAACTCAATGTGAATGTTTAAAATACATATTACAACACTAAATTGAGGCATAATTAAGTTTATTTTAATATTATTTCCAAATTAAGTGTGAAAAAGGGATACTTTTTCCTACACTACATTTAGCCCCCACTTTAGTGAGAGGATGAAACTGTGTCAAACTCACACTAAAGTAGACATTCAAGACACATATGTATGCAACAATGAAAAATACTCAATCATACAACATCAAAGACCTAAACAAAAAGGGAGGTAGACCAAGCCTTGACTGTCCAATATGATGTGAAACACGTCTCTATTGTTTGTCCAAAAATGTTCACAAGAAGAAATTTATGTCCACTATGAAAACAATGCATGCGCTCAGTCCAAGTGGTGCAAGAGCACCTAGAAAACACCTAGGAAACACTAGGCATAGGAAATTTTGTTTTTGAAGTTATAAGGTCATGTTGACCATTGCAATTGAGTTAGAGACTTAATAAAGTGCCTTGGTCAGGAGCTATCAGTAGTGGAAAAGTTGATGAGTTTAGATACTCACTTTTGTTAGCTTCTAAGAAATTGGCAAAAGTGGCAAAATGGTACATTTTGCACCTTTGCCACTTTGTAACCAACATGTCCAACCAAGGGGAAAGCTAACTACCTTGGGAAGACATATATAAGGTGCTCCTTGACCTGTGTGAAAGGTTGGAAGGCATTGGAAGTTTTTGTAGTTTTGAAATTTCACAAATGACAAGCGAGGATAGTGAGAAGATTGACTGACTTTTCTGTGTTTTTGCTCTTGGTAGTGTGTTAGTGGCATAACCAAGAATTGATATATGTGTGGAATGTAATGTAGTTAACTTCCAAGCATTTTTTGGGTCTGTAGGTAGTTGGTTTCATCATTTCAAGCTTTTTATTTCAGTTAATTAGTTTCTTTCTTTTGTTGTTCTGACTGGAAGACCATTAGAAATGGAGTTCTAGTCCACTCTTCCCCTATGCTTGGTGTATGGGCTCTTGGAAATAGTGGCTAGGCTCCATGCCTGTATCTATAGTAGAGGTAGGAGTCTTTAGGGGTCAATAATTCATGAAGGAAGTCTATTCCTAGGCGAGCTTGGCAGTGCCTGACTAGGAAGGACAAGGACTGCAAAGCACTTGGCTTGCATGGGTGACCTTTCCCTACCAAACCACATGGTAGAAAGTTAGATGGAGGCCCTACAGAGGCTTGGTTACAATGAGGAGGCTTCACCAGTTCGTTTGATGGGAGAACAAAATAACACTTCACCGAGTGGTTAGGAAATAGCTTTAAAAGAACTACATTTTCTAATTTGAAGGATAGGCCTGTGTACGGTCAAGTAAGGGTTGAGACCTTGAAAATATTGAAGTGTTAGGTGTCAGGACCAAAAACCCACAAAAAATATTTGGGGTTATTTGGAAGAGTTTGGTGAACCATCCATCTTTCTCGGGTTAGGAGGCTAATTGGGGCTCTAGGGCTTGTAGCCTTTTTAACCCTAGGTGAGGGTTTAACGTTAGTGATTCACAAAGGGAACAAGGTGGAGTTATCAGCATCAATTTGTGATGGTGGGAAGTTGTTGGAAGCATTCCCACACCCCTGCAAAGAACAAACTGAGAATTGGGAGTAATTGACCTTTAGGGAAGATTAAGGGTTAAGGAAAGAAAAGAAGCAAGGCACCAAGATTGGCTTGGTAGATGGAGAGTGAAATGATAGTAGGGTTGGCCAGTAGAACTAGGGTATCTTACATGAGATAGAACCTAAAGTTTAATGGTGGTAGAGTCACCTAGGAGTTCTTGAGAATGAGGACCCAGAGCATGGAACAGTGATTGTTCCATCCAACCCTACCCTATCAGATTGGTATCAGAGCAAGTTAAAGATTTGGGAGTGAATTTTGTATGTCAGACTTTGAATCCAGTGGTTCCACAACCATGGTGACCAACATTGAATTGGAAAAGACGGTTTAAGATCAGGAGGAGGATAATAGGAGGTTGAGAGAAAGACTAGATCAACTGGAGCAAGCATTGAACAATGTGCAAATCAAGGCCAATGAGCTCAGTGATAGATTGAAGCACAGGGAACCAAAGATTGAAGAGGTTGTAGAGGAAGAAAAGACCCCTGAACCTGACCCTGTTCTACAAGAGGAGCCTTTCTTAAAGGCATTGAAAGCTTTGAGTGGGAAGGCACTTGAAGGTATACCATTGTTTAGTGGAAAATTGGAAGTTGATTTGGTCATAGATTGGATAGAAGGCATGGAGAACCATTTTGAATGTGATGGAGTCACTGAAGCACAGAAGGTGAAGGTGGCCAAGTGTAGATTGAGAGGACCTTCCTTGACATGGTGGAAATTTATTTAGATAGAGAGGGAAAAGGAAGGCAAGAGGCCTATTTCAACTTGGAAAGGTATGGTGGCCAAAGTGAGAGTAGCTTACATACCAAATGACTATGAGATTCAGTTACACAAGAAGAGGAAAAGTTTGAGGCAAAGAGACCAGGATGTGAACACCTACACTGAGGAGTTTCAAAAATTTTGTATGAGGTCCAATGTCTCAAAAGATGAAAGTCTCAAAGTAGCTAGGTACCTGAACGGTTTGAAGTGGAACATCCAAGAAGAGATGACTCTTCTGAGTCCTAAGACAGTGCATCAATGTTATCAATTAGCTATCAAGATTGAGGAAAGAAGCAAGAGGAAACATGATCAGGCTTCTAAGAGTAGAGGAAAAGGCATAGATCAAAGAGATCAAAGAGGACATAGAGGTGGCTACCAAGGTAAAGGAAATGAGCAAAGAAACCAAGGTGAATCTAAACTCACAGAGCATGGAGGTGAAACATCTTCTAGAGGAGGTTATGGAAGAGGTGGAGGTTCTCAAGGAGGATCAAATAGAGGAAGAGGAGTAGGCAGGAGAAATTCATACTTTGCTACCATGAAATGTTACCATTGTGGTCAAGTAGGCCATCCAGCTTATAGGTGCTCGGAGAAAGCATCATCTTCAAATGCTGAGAAGAGGGTGGCATATGCACAAGAGGACACCATGAGCATCAAATCACCTGAGATTAGTCATATTGAATCTGAAATGGGAGAGAATCTGATGTTTAGGAGAGTTTTGATCAGACAACCGGTCAAGGAAGAACCAAAACAAAGAAGAGCTCTATTTAGAGTGAGATGGAAAATACTTGGGAAAGTATGCAAAGTCATTGTAGATTTAGGTTCAACAGATAATATTATCTCTGAAGAGGTAGTAAAGAAGCTCAAATTGGAGAAGGTACCCCACACTAACCCCTACAAAGTGACATGGTTAAACAAAGGGTAGAGTGTGCTTGTAAATGAGCAAGTAACGGTGGAGTTCTCTATTGGAGGGTACAAGGATAAGCTAATATGTGATGTATTACACATGGATGCATTCCATCTTCTATTGGGCAGGCCATGGCAGTATGACAGAAGTTCCATCCATGATGGAAAGGAGAACACAATTTCATTCAAGAAGGATGGAAAGACCTTTAAGTTGCAGTAATTGTTAGAAGAGGATGAAGGATAGTCAAATACACCGAGTGTTTTGTTGAGTAGTGGTAAGGATATCCTTAACTCCTTACATAAAGGAGGAGAAGGTTATGTGATCTTGGTGCAATGCAAAGAGGAAGAAAAGACTAAAAAACCAGTCATACCTAGAGTAGTCCAGAATTTGCTTGAGAAGTATAAGGATATAGTAAGTGATGGTACACCTGCAACTTTACCTCCTAAAAGAGCCATTAGTCATCAAATTGACTTCATACCTAGAGCCTCATTGCCTAACAAAGCAGCTTAGAAGCTTACACCAGATCAGAATTTGGAAGTGGCTAGACAAGTGCAAGAGTTGTTGGATCAAGGATTAATTAAGAAGAGCATCAGCCCATGTGCACTACCAGTGGTCTTGGCAAGTAAGAAAGGAGGAAAGTGGAGGTTATGCACTGACTCTAGAGCAATAAATAGGATCACAATCAGGTATAGGTTTCCCATTCCTAGAATTGAAGACTTGATGGATTGTCTTGGAGCAGCTTAGTACTTCACCAAGTTGGATCTCAAGAGTGGATACCATCAGATCAGAATCAAGGATGGTGATGAGTGGAAGACAACATTCAAGACAACAGATGGGTTGTAAGAGTGAAGAGTTATGCCATTTGGCCTCTCTAATTCCCCTAGTACATTCATGAGGCTCATGAATGAAGTTCTCAAAGACTTTACAGGGTTATTTGTGGTGGTGTATCTTGATGATATATTTATCTTTAGCAAGACAATAGAAGAGCACCTTAAGCATGTGGAGTTGGTTCTTAGAAGGTTACAAGAGGAGAAGCTAGCCATCAACCTGGAGAAGTGTGAGTTTTTCAAACAAGAGCTTGTATATTTGGGTTTTGTAGTGTCTCAAGGATCACTGAAAATGGATCCAAGTAAGGTGGAAGCTATCCTAAACTGGCCTACACCAACAACAGGGACAAAGGTAAGAAGTTTACATGGATTGGCTCAATTTTATAGGAAATTCATAAGAAACTTTAGTGGCATATGTGCATCAGTCTTAGAGACAATCAAGGGTGGTTTGAAAACTAAGTTTGTATGAACTCTAGAAGCTGAGAAAGGGTTTGAGAAATTGAAACAAGAAGTGGCAACTCAACCCATTCTCTTATTACCAAGCTTTGACAAATTGTTTACAGTGGAATGTGATGCTAGTGGAGTTGCAGTAGGAGGAGTGCTTAGTCAAGAAGGAAGGCCCATAGCTTTCTTCAATCAGAAGCTCAATGAAGCCAAGAAAAATTATTCAACCTATGATCTAGAACTTTATGCTTTGGTTTAGTCACTTAGGAAGTGGAGGCATTACCTTCTACCCAAGGAGTTTGTAGTCTTTACATACAATCGGGCACTTAGTTATATTAACACCCAGGAGAAGTTGAGCAATACACACTTGAAGTGGATGGAGTACATCCAAGCTTTTACTTTCACCATCAAGCACAAGAAGGGACAAATGAACAAGGTAGTAGATGCATTAAGTAGAAGATTGTTGACAGTCCAAGAGATACAAATCAAGAGAATTGGAATAAAGAGTTTCAAGGATCTCTATGGGGAGGATGAATATTTCTCAGAGGCCTACAAGGTATGTTCTAACTTTGAGAATCATTTTCATAGCCAATACTCAGAGTATACTTTACAAAGTGGATTGTTGTTTAAAGGGAATCAACTATGTGTTCCAAAAGGGTCAATGAGAGAAAACCTCATTCAAGAAAATCACAATGGTAGTCTTAGTGGACATTTTGGTATAAACAAGACATTAGAGCTAGTGCAAAGGTTCTACTATTAGCCTAAGTTGGCAAGAGATGTCAAGAGATATGTAGAGTAATGTGTTGTGTGTATGAAAGCCAAGGGAGGAGATAGTAATGTTGGCCTATATCAACCCTTACCCATTCCTAACAGACCATGGGAATGTGTGAGCATGGATTTTCTGGTAGGACTTCCTAAGACCAAGACTGGTTTTGATAGTGTGAATGTAGTGGTGGATAGATTCAGCAAGATGAGTCACTTTATTCCTTGTAAAACCACTCATGATGCTAGCTATATAGCTCACCTTTTCTTTAAGGATACTTTTAGGATCCATGGATTGCCTTTAAGTATTGTTTCAGATAGGGATGTTAAATTCATGAGTCACTTTTGGAAGACTCTATGGAGCAGATTGGGTACCAACCTGTCTTTTGGATCAGCTTACCATCCTTAGGTTGATGGTCAAATAGAGGTGGTTAATAGGGTTCTAGGTAACCTCATAAGGTTTTTAACTAAAGAATATGGACAGACTTGGGATATGGTAATCTCACAGGCTGAGTATGTCTATAATGATAGTGTCAACCAGACCATAGGGAAGAGTCCATTTGAGATTGTGTATGGAATGCACCCAAGGGGTATATGTGAGCTTAGGGATCTAGGAGCTATGGATAATAGGAGTGGACATGTTGAACACTTCACTCACACCATGAAAGAGATTCAGGAGCAGGTAAAGAAGACAGTCACCGAGGCTACCCAAAAATTGAAAGACAAGGTAGACATGTCAAGGAAGGATGTGCAATTTGCAGTAGGAGATCATTTCATGGTTCACCTTAAAAAATCAAGTTTGTAGAAGGGTATGTCAACCAATCTACAAATAAAAAGAGTAGGTCCATGCAAGGTATTAGCCAAGTATGGAAAGAATGCATACAAGGTGGAGCTACCTGCTGATTTGGGAATTTCACCTATTTTCAATGTTGCAAATTTGATCAAATACAAGGGATCAGTCAATGATGTAGCTCAGACTAGTAGGGAGGTCTTCAAGGAATTCAGCAACATAGCCTTACCTACTAAAGAAAAACTACAAGCAGAGAGCATCTTGGAGTCAAGAGTACAAAAAACTACAAGGAAGAGAGTGTACATGGAGCATCTTATCAAGTGGAAGAACAAGCCTGAATCCAAGGCTACATGGGTACAATAAGATCAGTTCAAGAAGCATGGCATTCATATGTCCCTGATCTCTTCTTCCATTCCTTAGTGTTTGGCAGAGAGGGGGAGAATGGTGTAGGAGCACCTAGAAAACACCTAGGAAACACTAGGCATAGCTGATAGGAAACACTAGGCATAGGCAATTTTTTTTTTTAAGTTATAAGGTCATGTTGATCATTGCAATTGAGTTAGAGACTTAATAAAGTGCCTTGGTCAGGAGCTATCAGTAGTGGAAAATTTGATGAGTTTAGATACTCACTTTTGTTAGCTTCTAAGAAATTGGCAAAAGTGGCAAAATGGAACATTTTGCACCTTTTCCACTTTGTAACCAACATGTCTGACCAAGGGGAAAGCTAACTACCTTGGGGAGACATATATAAGGTGTGCCTTGACTTGTGTGAAAGGCTGGAAGGCATTGGAAGTTTTTGTAGTTTTGAAATTTCATGAATGACAAGCGAGGACAGTGAGAAGATTGACTGACCTTTTTGTGTTTTTTCTCTTGATAGTGTGTTAATGGCATAACCAAGAATTGATATACATGTGGAATGTAATTTAGTTAACTTCCAAGAATTGTTTGGGTTTGTAGGTAGTTGGTTTCATAATTTCAAGCTTTTGATTTTAGTTAATTAGTTTCTTTCTTTTGTTGTTATGACTAGCAGACCATCAGAAATGGAGTTCTAGTCCACTCTTCCCCTATACCTAGTGTATGGGCTCTTGGAAATGGTGGCTAGGCTCCATTCCTATATCTATAGTAGAGGTAGGAGTCTTTAGGGGTCAAGAATTTATGAAGGAATTTTGTTCCTAGGTGAGCTTGGCAGTGCCCGACTAGGAAGGACAAGGAGTGCAAAGCACTTGGCTTGCAGGGGTGACCTTTCCCTACCAAACCACATAGTAGAAAGGTAGATGGAGGCCCTACAGAGGCTTGGTAACAATGAGGAGGCTTCACAAGTCTGTTTGATGGGAGAACAAAATAATAGTTCACCGGGTGGTCAGGAAATGGCTCTAAAAGACCTACATTTTCTAATTTGAAGGATAGGCCTGTGTACGGTCAAGTAAGGGTTGAGACCTTGAAAATATTGAAGTGTTAGGTCTCAGGACCAAGAACCCACATAAAAGATTCAGGTTTCTTTGGAAGAGTCTGGTGAACCATCCATCTTTCTCAGGTTAGGAGGCTAATTGGGGCTCTAGGGCTTATAGCCTTTTTAACCCTAGGTGAGCGTTTGGAGTTAGTGATTCACAAAGGGAACAAGCTGGAGTTATCATCATCAATTTGTGATGGTGGGAATTTTTTGGAAGCATTCCCACACCCCTATAAAGAACAAACTGAGAATTGGGAGTAATTGACCTTTAGGGAAGATTAAGGGTTAAGGAAAGAAAAGAAGCAAGGCACCAAGATTGGCTTGATAGATGGAGAGTGAAATGATAGTGGGGTTGGCTAGTAGAACTAGGGTATCTATACATGAGATAGAACCTAAAGTTTAATGGTGGGGGAGTCACCTAGGAGTTCTTGAGAATGAGGACCCAGAGCATGGAATAGTGATTGTTACATCCAACCCTACCCTATCACCAAGCTAATGGAACCTAAATTCACCCCCTAGGTGAGCCCCCAAGAAAGTGGATTAGTGATAAATTTATGCTAGGTCTATAGGCTATCATTGAACTTACCATACCGAATCAATTCCTTTGACAACTTTGATAGGGCACCACACAACTATGGCTTATAGCTTCATAATGCCTAACAAGCTATATTATGCTAAGTACACTATGAACAAGGGGAAGGATCTACTGGATATAAATCTGTGTTATGCTTGGTGTCCTTGAAGGGAGGGGTTTGAGCTTCACAAGGTTAACAATTTGTATTATGCTAAACACTTATGCAAAAAAATGCAAGTAGAGTTTTTTTCAAAGGGATCTTTCTTAGTTCGTGTAAGGTCTCTTCTTAGGAAACATCATGCCTAATGTCTCCAAGAGAGAAAAAGTATAAGAATAAGAGAATCACAAATTAGGGAATGAAACATGTAGCATCACCACTAAGAGGAAAGCCATAGGCTAAGAAATATCACACTCTCAGAGGACATCAAACCCAATGACACCACCAAGAAAAGGATGCATCACAAGAAATAAAATCACACAAAGAAACATGAGTGCCGAGGTATGCCTCTACTTTTAAGAAATTTATAACACCATTGTTGTGAGAAATTTTCTTTAAATTAGCCAATGAATAAGACATGGAAGCTTATTCAAAAAGCCCTATGCCAATTCATAAGTTCTTGAATGAAAATACATCATGAAAAAGAGGAAGAATAAGACATGGAAGCTTATTCAAAAAGCCCTATGCTAATTCATAATTTCTTGAATTAAACTACATCATGAAAAAGAGGAAGTGGTTGCCCCAAAAATGAAAACACATAAGGGATATACAAATTAAAGGTTAGTATATCTTTTCTACAATGTGATTATAGAGCTTGGAAATGTCATCATTCCCCAAATACTCGCAGAATAGGAAGAATGACACATCGAAAGCGAAAAAAAAGAAAAAAATATTCGGGTCAATATGGAAGAGACCTAAATGTCTCAATGCCTTGCATCATCCTCAAAAGTAAAAAAAGAAGACAAATGAAAAGATAAATGTTTAGAACATAGAGAAGAATTTGTTGGAATATGTTGTCATTGATGTCAAAAGGGGATTAGAGGAGAAGTGTGTTGATCCTTTCCAAAAGCATATAATGTAATCATTGATGTAAAAAGTGAAAATCATGCAAGGGAGATTGTTGACATGATGATAGGAGATGAAATGGACTTTCTCATGCAATTGAGGATGCTGGCATTAATGGAAAGTTTCATTGATGTCATGGAAGTGATCAAAGTTAACGAGAATTGATCCTAAAGGGAAGATTGTTTGTCATAATGACAAATGTGTCATTAATGCAAAAAGTTAGTTTAGTGGTGTGCCTAGATGTTAGGGAGATGCAATGGATCTGGTTTTGGAATTTATGGTACAAGATATTGATGAAAGAAGAATGTTTCTACAAATATTGCTAAGTTTCTCAAATGTTGCATTGTTGTCATGCAATATTAATGTGAGGTTGCAGAGGGTTATTCCAAAAGACAAAGGTGTAAACAAGCAATAGATTTGATATGGGTGTTTTGAGAGTATTCCAGTGATGTGCCCAAAAATGATTCATTTCTTCTATCAGGTGATATTAGGGTTTACAAATAAAGTGTAATTCATTTACGGTCATGGCATCCTTAGAATGTTCTACTTTGATAGGGACTTGTGCTAGTTTTAGGGAGCTTAAGTAATGATTTAAGCCCAGTATACTCATCTCATGATTGACCCCTCAAATCTTGGCAACCAGTTGATGAAGCCATGGGATTCCAATTTTTTCTAACCTATGTCATGGGGTTCTAGAGTTTCATAACCTCCTAACTAATCGACTTAGTGAATGGAGCGATAAGGAGTGTGGTAGTGTTATCGGCGAGACTAGATGGTATCGGTGGGACCTTTGGCTATGTCTCATGTATGGAGTGATGAGAAGGTAGTGTTTAGTGTGGGACCTAGTCATAATGACATGGTTGATAATGATGATGAAGATGACATGTGGCATGACGAGACTGGATGAACAGTAATCCATATCCTTGTTGTTGATTATGTAGAAGTGAAATGGTGATGAGGTGGATAGGTGGTGTCATCAAGGGTTGCACTCATGGGTGAAAAAGGAATTTTCTAATTGGTCATTGACTGTGTATCAATGATTGTGAGTCTCATAAGTTACAACTTATTTCTTGAAGTCATAGGTATGACTAGCCCCTTTACCTTATGTTTATCGGTCTGACAAATATTCGGTAGCTTCAATATTTCCTAGGTAGCATGCAAATATTTTTCTTCACTTGATCAATGGTGGAGATTAAGCCTTTGTGATCGAATCATGCCCACATACCCCGCTGAGATTTTAGTGGGGCCCGATCAAGACCCATGGGGTCAACGAGGAATGGTGGAGATTAATACATTGTGGATGGATATTGACCATCAATGAAGATGATGGGACTCAACAAATAAATAAGAAAAGTTGATGATGGTGAATGATGACGTGTGATGACAAGTTGTGAAAGAAGATTTGATCGACATACCAACTCACATTATTTTTGTGAGTTGTGTGGCGATGATGTGGATGAAAATGGTAATATTTCATAAACTCCACAAGGTTTGTATGGTCCTATTGTTAGAGCTCATTGGATAGTGGGCTTTGGATGCATGTCTTGGTGGACCCCACATATGGCACGTAGTGTATGAAGAAGATCAATGGTGTAGATTGAATGATGACTGATCCAATGATGATCATCAGTCAGTGGAGATCAACGATTCACATTTAAAGTAGACAATATAATGTGTATGTTTTAAAGGTGCCTAGATGAATAGAGAGCCAATGGATCACGATGCAAGGAAAGAGATCGACAACCCAAATTCAAAGATGAAGATCTCAAATGACTAATTCTATATGAATAGGGTTATGACTAGTAATCGACACAAAGGAAGGAATTAATTAGTCCAATTGTACTTGTGACCAATATTAGTGAATATTTGATCTTCAAGGTGGTTATACAGATTGAATATGTGATCAAGATAAAATTAGATCAAATGAATAGGAGAATGCACTAAATACACATCACATTATAGGGTTTGACAAAGAGTTGACATGGGAAATTCTCTATATCGGAATTAAATGTTGTGTGGCTCAATGTAGAGGTATGGTCATATCTGATAAACCTTATCAAATTTCTTGATGATGATCTAGATGATGGCATGTAGTTCAATGAATAGGTAGCTTGTTGGTGAATTTTTCAAGTGAAGGAAACCCTAGAAGAAGATCTAAGAATATTTGGATAGTAGAGATAATCTTGACGAAGAGATTGCAAGTCAGTGGAGAAAGAAGACAATCAGATACTATCAAAGGGATATTTTTGCAACAAGTGTGCACAAATAGAGAGAAGTCTTTAGTTGTATGGTGTACTGAACTAAGTTACATCTTTTTGAGTATACTATAGAGATAGTGAGAGTGATGTGATGTAGTAAGTCTGCACAAAAAAGAGTGAGATGTGTAGTAGATAGTGAATGCATTTTAAAAAGTCCTAGAATATAATATATATAAGCATCTAGGTTTGCATTTAGGAGAGTGAAAATGTGTGATACACTGCACAAAGGGAAGGAAGTGTAGTGGACTAAGATAGAATAGTGATTGGTCTATGTGCAGAGGAGAGAGCAAAGCAGGGGTGTGTTGTCGAGAGTGCAGCTTTAGTAGCAGAGTGTGAGTTGTAGTAAGTGTAACAATGTATTGAATGTAATGATGCATTATCAGGTTTGTAGAACCAACTCTTATGTGTACTTGTGTGTGTTCTCACAGAGGTGGTTGCCTCATTGTACTGAGTTTTGGTTCAAATTAGGGGATTGTAGTCTCCTTGAAGTTGTTGCTTCTAAATTAGGGTGTTGTTGCATCCTTGGAGTTGTAGCTCCTAAAATAGGGTTTTGTTGCATCCTTGAAGCTATTGCTTCTAAATTAAGTAGTTGATGCTTCCTTTCATTGTAGCCCTAAAATATTGTAACATAGATTTGGATTGTGAGGCTGGATTTAGGCAATAGACTCAAGAAATATTTCTCACCATGTTTTTTTCCATCTTGGGTTTTCCACGTATATCTAGTGTTGTAGGAATGTGTGTGTTGATTCTCTATTTGCATGTTTATGTTTTCATCTTTAGTTTTTAATCTACACAGTAAAATTTGAGTGAGAAATATGCACAAAGTATTTGGAGATAAGAAAGTAATATGCATAAAGTTTTTAAAGAGATAGATTTTGGTAACTACTGATTCACCCCCCTCTCAATAGATCATTGTGTTCCAACAAAATGTAGGTAAAAATAAAGGAAAGAACATGAAGAGAGAGATACATCAAACAAAAAAATACGATGAGATCACATTATGCACATGAAATCACACAAAGAAACATCCAAAAGAAAACAAATAAAAATACTAGTAAGGCACATGCAAGTCAACCTATAGTAGGTTATTTGCATCCTAATTTTGTTCAGTAAAATAAGAAAGGCAGAAAATACCAAAGGGACAACATCAAGTTCCGAACTAGGATAAGCACCTTGTTCAACACTCTTATTACGAGGATCATATTTTAAGCTCATAGAAGAGGAAAAAATTAGATTTAGGTCATTATGCACTTCATCATCAATCTTATGAATTTGAATTTCATCCTCTAGATTAATCACAACAATAGGTTTAATGACAATATCCATAGATTTTTTTTATTTTTTATATCGTGACAAGGGTAGAGTGGTATCATGCATTGCTTTAGACAAGTTTGGATTTTTATTTTCTATGTTATTATTTTCTTCTTTTACTTGTAACAAATGAGAAATAGCACGACATATATACATACACTCTCTAGCATTGCAATTTATTTTCATGTGGTTTTCAAGTTGTGTTTGTGTAGGAGTGGGTTTATCAACCATAGGTTTATGTTATTGCCTTAACAGAGGAACAAAAGGAACCATAGGAGGTTGTTCAACCACTCTCTTTAGCTTGATAAACTTGTTTAAATTTAGGAGGCACAACAAAAAAAAATTGGTTATCTCATGGTATCTTATAGGAAATAGGTAAAGGATTTGTCATAGGCTGGCCTTGGTTACTTGGAAGGGATTTTGGTTCAAACATCATGTCATCAAGGATACAAGGATCAATCATGGGTTGAGGCATATTGCTAAGCGATAATTCAACTGTACATTTTTCCTTAAAATTTTGATAGGATTAGAAAAAAAAATTCTCAAGGGGTCTAATAAGTTTAATAGGATTAGGCCAAAATAAATCCAATGAGAAGTTCCCACAAGAAGATACAAAATTAAAGCCACTATGATTCACAATAAAGATATCATTGACAAATGGAAACTTTAAAAATTTATGCACAACTGATGAGATGAAATTCATGGAGTGAAGCCATGGATAGCCTAACTTTACATGAAATCGGTCCAATGATGGATGATGGTGAATGAGATAGTTAATTATTTCAGTCCAACCTTTAGAAGGAGATTTATCGAGTTGATCGTAGGGCAAGCAAAACCATTATGCGTTTTGATCCATTCTTCATTTTTTCATATGTATCTTGATAAATTTCATGCAAAAATTAGAATTTAGTGATCATGTTCTCTACATAGACATGATAAATTGATATCCCATTAGTAGTTTTGTCATTTATTCTTCAAGCTATGTAAAGAGAACCATCAGGTTCGTGTTTAAGTATGTGTTGTTGTGAGAAAGCAATGCCAAGCAACATTCTAGTTAGGCCCTTATGAGTTTTATCTTCAATGAAGTTTAATATGGTATGTATATTATCATTTTCTTTATTTCTAAGGTTCTTGTTAAGGATGTAAGCAAGGAAACATAAAATTTCTATTCCATATTTATCTTCAAGTATTTTCCTTGCATTATCTAATGTAGGAATGACACTACTAGCAATGTTTTCAGAATTCACAAAGTTTTGTAATTTTTCTATTTCTTCATCCATCCTTCTTATGTTTTATTATGGACATCAACAACATCATTCACATTTATTGTAGGTATGGAGGTCATTGGAAATTAGGTATGAAGGCTATGATCCATAGAGGGTTGATTATCAACACTATTAGTGAAAGAGTGAGAGAACCCAATATCCACGATGAATGGTGTATCATGGGATGAAATGAGTCTTGAACTATGTATCACAATAGTATTGCTCATAGTACACCAAGTGGAATTCTCATACAAGTTTCACAAACTCAATGTAAACCCAAAATGGTAAGAGGGTGAAATGCAATGCAATGACCTAGAATGCAAATATGTAAATGCAATTTTTAGATTCTAAACAAGATAATTTTTGAAATATGCTATGTAAAAACTTGAAAATGGTATCTTGTAAATGAAATTTAAAAATCACACAATGTAATAACTTTATAAAATGAAGCTAATTATGATCAATTTCAAGTAACATAAATTCTACAAATTGAACATAAAACTAAAAACAACAAATTAGAAAGCAAAATCAGATTTTTTAATGCCCAAAAAATTAGGAAATGACCCTAATAATGGACTCATTCACCCAGGGGAGAATGGGTCCTAGGTCAGGGTTTTTAAAAATGATTTTACAAATTTTTGAGTTGATTCTAATGATTTCGAGATTTTGATTTAAAATAGTAAGTTTGAGTTTGAGTTTTCGATGAAATTAAGGTTGAATGCAAATGAAAAATATGACAAAATGACAAAATGACAAAATAGGATACATAATTTGATGTGCAATATTGTTTCAATATTCAAATGCAAGTGAATGATGATTTAATGCTATGTAAATTATTTGCAAAATGAGTGTTTTATTTGTATTTTCAGATTTCAAGAATGCAAAGATGAAATCCTAAAAACCCTAAATGAAATGAAAATTTAATGCAAGATAAACAACCCTAAATGTGAATCAATTCAATGCAATTCAATTCAAATGAATGCAAGATATAAATCTAGGGTGAAAATGGACTCTAAAATCAGGAAAAAATGCAATAATCAAACTTAGGTTCACCAAAATGAATTAAAGAAAAATAGGTTAGGGAATCAAAAAGGGTTGATAAAAAATGGGGGGTGATGGACCTATTCTTCTTCAATTCATTAGGAAATGAGATCCACAAAATTAAATGACTAACAAACTTGAAGTGAATCAAGTCGAAGTGTGAATCTATTGATTTCCTTTTTTTACAAGGATAGGGGTCTTGATTAAACATAACTTTTGGAAGAAAGATTAAAAATAGAAAAATAACTCCAAAATGCAACCTACAACTTGTATCTTGAAGATTAAGCTCAATATTTATGGAACCAAAACTAAAATTGCAGATCTGAGAGAGGAAAGATGATGTTTATCAGTCACCAAAAGTGCTCTGCTGAAAATGATCTAGGACTCAATTATCTAGGGGTGAATGGTCCTAGTTTAGGGTTTTCTTATAGATTTTGTGAGCCTCTCCAATAGATATGAATCTCTTAATTTTCCCAGGTTTTAGGTTTGAAGTGCCAAAAAACAATTATGTAATTGAGTTTCCGTGAGATGACAACTTTTGCAACTTTGACAAGTTCTCCAATTTTTCTCTTCAAGAGATCTCCTTGATATCTTCCACCAAAATCTGCAAACATAAATCAAGAGGGAATTTTTTTTTTTTTGTGGTGAATGGGGGTTTTCCTTGGTCAAACCCCATTTTGGTAATTAAACCTTGTAATGAAACAATGAAACACGAAGGAATGATGAATGAACAAAGAAATGTCACTACTCACCAAACCCTTGAATAAACATTGGAATGTAGATGTAAAACTAGCATGAAATGGCTTCAATGGATGTAGATTTTGATCTTGAAACTTGATTTGAAGCAATTCCTTGACTGCTTGAATGGATCATGAACTCTATTATAGTGTAGGAAAAAACATTCACTTTTCACAGTTAATTTGGGAATAATTAATAATAATAAAATGAGCTTAATGATGTCTTAATTTAGTGTTGTAATATGTATTTTACATATGCACATTAAGTTTAGGGCCCTTTTATTTAAAATGGACATAATTGTGCCTTATTTTTAGTTTTTTAATGTGTACCTTTACACTTTCACATTAATCAAGGGATTTATTAATTAAATGAGGTTAATTTGCCTTAATTGGCCCCTTTAATTAAAATCCAAGCCTAATGAATTGTAATTTTTGAGGGATGAAACCCGACATTCATAAATTCCATAACATTATGCTTAACATTGAGTAATGTGTGTCCTAGGGTAGTGGCCTAAGACCCATTCACCATAGGGCGAATGGGTCCTCACTTGCACCTAGGACCTAAATTCAAATTATATTTTTAGTGGTTTTTCAATGATTTCAAATGTATATTGAGATGTTGGCGTGTGAAATTTAAATTTTTGGAATTAATTTAAAGATATTTATAAATATGAGGTTATTTCACTATGTTTCACCTAGCAAATTTATGAGAAAATTTATGATAGCAATTTTGTGATAAAGAAAACATTCAAGAGAATTTTCAAGGCATTCAAGGGAATAATTATTGAATATTATTGCAGCAATCAAGATTCATATCATCATGTCAAATATTTCTTTCATCATGCATGTTGTTTGATCTAATATGGTGATTTAGAGTTCAAGATCTATTCAAGTGTTCAAGGACATTGTTTCAAGACAAGTTTCATGATCAAGATCCACATCCATTGAAGCCAATTCATGCTAATTGCAAATCTACAATCCAAGGTTCAAACAAAGGTTTAGTGAACTGTTACACAGTATTTTCATTCATCATTCCTACCATGCTTTTATTTTTTTGAAGTTTTAATTACCAAAATAGGGTTTGACCAAGGCAAACCCCAATTCCCTAACAAATAAGATTTTTCTCTCTTTGATTTATGATTGCATATTATAGGTTGAAGATCCTTTGAAGAGAAAAATTGAAGAAATTTGCAAAGTTGTCAAAGTTGCAAGAAAAATTTTCATTTCATGAAAACTCCTCTACTAAATTCATTTCCAGTTGTTTGATAGTGAAAATCAAGAATCTGGAAGTGCAAACACAACATAAGAGAACCTAGAAACAAATTTTAGAGAACACTAGCTAGGACCCATTCCCCATAGGGTGAATGAGTCCTTAGTGAGCTTCAAAAGGTGACTTTTGGTGAAAGGTACACATTGTTTTCCCCTTTCCAGATCCGCTTTTTGATTACTATTTATGGCATATTTGATTAATGTTCTTCATTTACATTTCATAGCTTGTATTTTGGAGTTTGTTTGATGGTTTTAATTTTTCTCTCCAAAGTGCTATTTAGCGTATACCCCTATCCTTGCATAGATATGAAATTTTTTGATTCATACCTTGATTTGACTCACCTTTTGGTTGATAGTCACTTCATTGTTTGGATCTCATTTCATTGAATGAAATTGGAGAAATAGGTCCTTTGTGGTGAACCCCCTTTCATAAAATTTTCCCTAACCTATTATTTAATTTTTTATTTTGGTGAACCTATGTTTGATCAATGAATTTCCTGATTTTGGATTCCTCTTTCATCCTAGATTTATATCTTGCATTCATTTGCATCTATTTGCATTGAATTGAGTCTCATTTAGTTTATCTAGTCTTCATTTCATTTAAGGGTTTTAGGATTGCAGTTTTTGCATTCTTTAAATCTAAAAAATACAAAAAATTCACTCATGTTGCATATCATTTACATATCATTACATAATATTCATTTGCATTTGAAAATTGAAACAAAATTGCATATCAAATTAGGTGTTCTAGGTTGTCATTTTATAAAATTTTGGATTTGCATTCAATCCTCATTTCATAGAAAAATCAAACTAAAACTTGCTATACTAAATTAGAGTCTAGAAACCATTGAAATTAACTTAGAATTTTATTTTATTTTTAATCAAAATTCTCACCAGGGACCCATTTGCCCTAGGGCAAATGAGTCCCTATTTAGGGTCATATTTTGATTTTTGGGGCATTAAACATTTATTTTTGCATTCTTGTATTTTGTTTTTAGATTTATGTTTCTTTAATTTGGTCATATTTAGCTTCATTTCATAAATTTAATGCATTGTGTGATTTCAAAATTACACTTACAAGACATTATTTATAGGATTTTGCATAGTGTAATCAAGAAATTACTTTGTTTTAAATCTGAAAATGGACAATTGTTTTAGCAATGTGTGGAAGTCCTTATTCTCCTTGGTTTATTTTGTTAGAACACAATGATCTACTGAGAGGGGGTGAATCAATATATGACCTAAAATTTATCCCTTGAAGCAATTAATAAACTAATTTCATTTAACTCAGTTTTGGTAGATTAACATAGTCATAAGCAAAGACATAAAACATGCACATAACACAAGATGTACGTGGAAAACCCAAGATGGGAAAAATCATGGTGAGAAGTTCTACTAGGAGCTATTGTCCTAATTAAACCTCATAGTCAAAATTTCTATTACAATGCTTAAGGGAACCAACCCTAAGGAGATAATAATCCCCCACTTTTAGGAGCACCTAACTAGATATTTGATGACACCCACCAATCAAATTTACAATAAGGGTTATTCGTTCAGTGTTGTAACTCAAGTTGCAAGTGCTCACACTTGGTTACAATCTCTACAAATTCATTCTATGCTTTGCACCACCTCTGTCCAAAACTTGAAGATGAACCTTGATTAAGAATTATAGTCTTTTGTTTGGGTTCCACTCATTCACACTAATACTAAACTCTCCCTTTTTATTTTTAGTGAATTCTCTATTCGTCTCAAAATTATTACAGATGCACTACTTAGCTTTGTTGCACCTATTCTATTGGTGCATTCTTTGTCCGCCTTCAGGGATCAAGAATACCCTCTATTGTTCTCCCTGCTTCTTTTCTCCAGGGTAATCTCTTCCCATCTCAAAAGGCACTAATTTCTTATATACAACATACACTACTTTCTCTTTTGTGCAAGATCCTCATAATTTTCATTTTTTGATATTTCCTTTTTGTGTTCATCACAAATCTTCAACATCTACCTTGAGATTTACACACTGTAGAAATATTTTTCTAGGGTTGGATATTTATCTTCTTTTCCATGCCACCAAATCATTGAGCCACATGTTCACTTATCAAAATCAGGGATTTTTCTATTCCTAGCATATTGACTAGCTAGAATTCCAGTTTCATTTAATTCATATTATTTTTATCGAACCATGATCTTATTTTCCACTACCTACATGTCTATCTCAAAAATTTAATCATCTTATCATCAATAGAACTAGTAGTTGGATTGGTTGGGCCAATTTTATTCACTCCCTACTTCAATTTGTAGTCAAAACCCTAGTTCACACTATCATAGCTATTGAGGATTCTCAGTTTAAACCTAAGTCATTGATCTACTAATTTTCATGTTGTGATCCATCAATTCACATTCACCATACGACCTTTTAAAACACAATTGTTAGATTAACAATCTACTTTAATAATAATCATTGATCTTCACTAAATTCAGCTTGTTTAGAGTGGGGTCCATTAAGGCATGCATCACAAGTCCATTGTTTTACAGAGCTAGATGTGGACCTACGAAATCTTCAACGGGATCGCGGACAAGTGCCACTTGTCACTTTTTCAATGTTGTGCAATTCACAATGGAGGTGTGAATTTCCATATCGATCAATCACCTATTGCCACCTACCCACATGTCACTAGTCATACTTGTTTCCTATCTCTCTATTTGGTCCCACCATGTATACTATTGACACCATTCAATCTCCTATGCAGAATATTCACTATTGCTGCTATTGCATGAGACTTAGATGAGAATCTACAATATTCACAATGGGCTTACGAAAAAACCATTAGATCCTCAAGTCTCAACCATAGTCGTTGATCTTACCAAGAACACACATTTACCTCATGACTTAGGAAGTATTATGATCATCAAATATTTTTTAGGTTAGTACACACAAGAAAAGAAGGTTGGTTGCACCAATGAACCCAAGGGCTTAAGTTGTCACTTAACCAACCTACTATTGAATAATCAAGATACTGAGAGGGGGGATGAATCAGTATCTTCTAAAGATTATTCAAAAAACATCATCAATTAGTTTAATGCATATAAAAGTGAAGAGAGAGAACACAACATGAAATCACATGCACATAAACACTAGATTTTTACATGGAAACCCAATGAGGTTAAAACTACGGTGAGGATTAGCTCACTATATATAGTTGTTTCAATACTGGTTACAAAATCTCACTACTTACAATAACTCACTATCCAAAATGGAGGCTCACTGCCTACAAATGTTTTAGAAACAAAAATGGCTTACAACTAGAATATGAAGTGATGGAATCACACCACATGTGCTGACTCAGTTCCTTTGATGCTTAGAGTATTCGCTCACATGACAATAGACTTAACTTCACGCTTCTACTCACACACTTCACATATCAATTTCGCACTACTTTCTTACACACATTCATTCTCACACTCATTTCATATAAAAACCATCTTGTATATATATCTGATATATCCATGTGCATCAATTAGGTTGGCCTAATTGGATGCAATACATATTTATCAAAGGATGATTTTTGGCTTCATACAAAGCTTCTCTAAAAGTAATTCAACTGTGTGTCATGTAATATTATGTTGGTTGAGACCAAAGCTAGGTCACACATATATCCACAATACATGTTAAACTATTAACTGATTATTAGGTTAGCCATGATTAACCTAATAATGAAATGAAATTACCAAAGTCGATGGCAACTCACCATCCAATCATGTGAACATACAAATATTATTACATACATGCTTCTAGTGATCATAGTCCTTTTCCCAAAACCTTGAATAATGATGATTATCGAAGGAAATATGTGGACAAAATATCAGACCAAATAATGGAGAAAGTAAACCTATTTTACACACCGATTCAGGGTACCAAACCAATCTAATACCATAAACAACATGGTGACATCAATGACAACATATAGACTGATATTCTCCATATTTCCAACAATCCCCCCCGTTTTTTAGTGATGGCAACATGTGCCAAAATTCCAAATCAAAAAATTTCCTCCAATCTCTCCCAAAAACTCTCCAATCTCTCCCCCTTTGACATCAATGGCAAAGGGCACCAAAAAAAAAATTTAAACATGGTGACATTCAAAATTGTAGAAAAAAAGCTTCCAAAATCTTCTAGCCAACCACGGTCCTAAAAATCTTTCAAAAATTCAACCTTTCAAAATTTTCCCTTTTTCTCTTTCTTTTCTTTTGCCAAAACAAAAACATGAGAAATTTGAACATTCAGGATTCAAGTAAAAATGACACTCTTCACCTAAAACACCATCTTGTATCTTTCTTTGATAACTAGATATAACTTCTTCCATTTAAATACAATATAATCCATTCTTGTGCATATGTTTTCCAATAGGGCCAACAATGTGAAAGAAGACGACCAATCTGCAGATGAGAACTGACTTTCACAAACTTTAGCATCAACAAGTATTCCAAGAAGATGGTCTAACCAGACCTCAACAATCTCCTTAAGGAGCTAGAAAGTATTCATCACATCATCTCTTTGTTTTGTACAATGACCAATTCTTCTTGCAATTCACCAACCCTCAGTATTTTCTTCCCATATTTGTCTTCAAAGATACAAAAGTTCTTTCCAATATTGTTCACCTCAGATTCAATTGCTTCAATCCTACTTATGAAATTGTCAACTGTAGTAGGCCACTACAACAATATTTGTAGATATCTAACATTTCTTTGATGCATTTCTTTGTCTCATTTATATGTTCAACTAACCTCTTCTTAGATTTAGTACATCTCTTTTCAACCATGGCTTCTAAATTCAATCCTTTCAGACCTTCAAATAGCATCTTTCCTCAACAAAATTAACTAAATTATCTAGTAAGGAATTAGAAACAATTGATACATCAATACCTTTTCGAAGTAGATACTTAACTAGAGCATCATAAATCTTGATTCTATCATCTAGAGAGGCTGTATTCCATAACTCACCAATTTTCTTCATCTTTCCTTTAACTAACATAGACCGGATGTCATCTGGATTGGAGGATTTGGATCCAAGTAGAAATTCTTCTCCTTTTTCCTTCTCTTCCAAAATGACAATGATATCTTTAGTGATAGCTTTTCTTTTCTTCAATTCTGAAGGGGAATCATTAATGTCAACTTCTAATTATTTTGTTCTGGAGGAAGAACCTTCCTCAAATTGACTAGACATAACAAAACTAGAGCACACATCTTTCTGCAAAGATAAGAACATTTTTTTACATGCACTTACTTTATCTTCCAAGCCTTCTAGTTATCTGTATATTTTTCTTGCAATCAAAATCTTGGACTCCCACTTAACATATTCCTTTCTCGATAACGAGTCCAAAAAATAAAGTACTAGACATGTGAGAAAGGAGACAAAATGGAAAGGGTATCCTTCTACCAATGACATTCATACTTTTTTGGTAGGATTTTCAAGAATTAATCCTCAAAAATCAAACTGATTATTCTCTTTTACCATTTAATACACAATAATGGACGAAGTAGATCCATCTCAATTTTTGAAATAAATTTAATAGGGAAATTTCATATGCAACATACCTAACAGAAGGATCGATAATAGTATCAATAAAAAAATATTGAGGATATTTTTCAACTCCCGTCAGCTCCTCTACTTCCTTGTATTTTATGGTCTTCTTTTCGGGAAGGTCTCCAATGCTACATAACTTGATGACATCCTTGATCACTTCCTTTGTAACGTGATAGGATTTTTCCAACACAATACTACCATCCTTGAATTTACTCAAAAGGAAAAAAAAGAATTATCTATCAGTAATCCAAGGGAATTCTCCCCACAAATCCAAACTGAGGGTTTTTTATGTTCTATAAGTCACTCGATTCTAACCCTAATTCCATTTTCTTTATATTACGATGATCAAATTCATCCAAATCAACTCCCTTTATCCTTAGTGGGATATTCCCACTTGATCCTCTATTAGAAGGTTCCATTATAACACTTAACTTCTTCAAATTCAATAGAAAAATATTCTTTTACCTTCCTCTGTGACTATGAGAGAGAAACTTTTGTCCCTTGATTTTGAATATCCACAAAGATCTCTCAAATATAATCCAAATCATTGTAGAATCACTCCAAGAGAGTTCCAATTCACTCTTCAAATTATTTAGGCAATCATAATGACTTGAAAATTTTTCTTTATACCTTACCATTTTTCCCTAAGTCACATTAATTGAAAAAAGTTGAGAAAAACTTCCTTCAATTGCACTGAGAAACCCTAATTCACTACGCAAAAGAAAATTCTCACACTTTCTCTTCTAGTTTCTTTTGCATCACCTTTTTTCATCCATTCCTTACAACATATCCACATTCTAGCATCTGACATGCCGTATTTCTAGGAGGTTTAAGTGATTTTCTGATAAATCTCCCCCTAAGACCATGCTAGGTCTAATTCCTGAAGGAATCATTTGTACTAGATGAGGGTACAAACACATTAGTAGTATTTGATTCTTCTTTCTTCTTCCATATCTTATCCATCTCCTACTTAACCACTCCTTTGTCAATCTTCTTCACTAGTTCATCATATTTCACCAGAGCAAACTGCTTCCCCTTTTTACTTTTGCACACTTTTGAAATGTGTCCCAGTTTTCTACAATTGTAGCAAATGATACTTCCTTGATTTTTTTGTCCAACATTTACAACTAATCTACACTAATTTTCTTTATGTCCAAACTTGTTATAGTTATAGAAATATCCATCAAATTATTGATTCATTTTACCTCCATGAAACTTATCCATCATCACTCGACTAGTCATTCTCACTTGTGATCTACATTCAATAGCTTTATGTCTAATTTTCTTGCATGTAAAACACTATTCATAGAAGGAACCAAAAACTTGATTCAACTTACTCTTGCACTCATTCACCTTATGACCAAATTTATTAAATGAAAAACAAGTACCATTGAATGATGGGTACCTTTGAGCTTTTAGTTGTCTGATAGGTGGTATCCTTCCTAAATTTATTTTCTACTTCCCTTGATTCTTCTGATGGTCTTTAGGATTTGAGTTTTGCACATTTTCACCATCATTTCCCAATCCACCTTTGTCTTTAGAAGGTTGATGTCCTGCTATTAATTTATCAAGCTTGGTGGATCTTCTATTGAAATTGTCTTCATAGAGTTTTTCTTTCTCTAATTCTTCTTTCAGATTCACCACTACCTATTCAAGCCTTGAGCACACATCAGACTTGCTTTATATCACTGTTTTTAGACACTCCTCAAATTTCTTCTTTTCATCCACTTTCATTTTTAATCTATTATTCTCTTCATTTTCTTTTTTTAGTTGCTCACTTACCTCTCTATGTCTTTCTTTGAATTTCTTTAATTTCTCTTTCAATTTTCAGATGCATTGATTTGATTCATTAAGATTTTATTTTAAGTCTCTATTTTCAATTTTATCCTTGTCAATATCTTCAAGGTCAGTTCAAAGTCTTCTTTATCCATTTGTTCAATCTGCAAGATCTCCCTCAAGTTGTTAGACTTCTCCAAAGGAACCAATGCTTTGATACCAATTGTTGAATCATTAAGATACTGAGAGGGGGGGTGAATCAATATCTTCTAAAACTTATTGAAAAAACATCATCAATTAGTTTAATACATATAACATTGAAGAGAAAGAACACAACATGAAATCACATACACATAAAAACCATACTTTTACTTGGAAAACCCAATGAGGGAAAACAATGGTGAGGATTAGCTCACTATATATAGTTTTTTCAATACTAGTTACAAAAGAGGCTCACTACTAGATACAAAATTTCACTGCTTACAAGGACTCATTGTCCAAAATGGATGCTCACTGCCTACAAATGTTATAGAAAAAAATGGCTTACAACCAAAATATGAATTGGTGGAATTACACCACAAGTGTTGATTTAGT
Organism: Sequoiadendron giganteum; assembly: GCA_007115665.2. Classification (NCBI taxonomy): domain Eukaryota; kingdom Viridiplantae; phylum Streptophyta; class Pinopsida; order Cupressales; family Cupressaceae; genus Sequoiadendron; species Sequoiadendron giganteum. The sequence continues at coordinate 69,339,582 of CM021103.1, forward strand.
TCCTTTGATTCTTAAAGTATTCACTTGCATTCCAATAGACTAAAATTCACCCTTCTACTCACACACTTCACATATCAATTTCACACCACTCACTTACACACATTCATTTTCACACTCTTTCCATCTACAAACCATCTTGTATATATATCTGATATATTTGCATGCATCAATTAGGTCAGCCTAATTGGATGGAACACATATTTACAAAAATATAATTGTCAGCTCCATATAAAGCTTCTCTGAAAGTAATTCAACCATGTTCCATGCAATATTATGTTGGTTGGAACCAAAGCTAGCTCACACATATATTCAAAATACATGTTAAACTATTAATTGATTATTAGGTCAGCCATGATTAACCTAATAACAAAATTAAATTACCAAAGCCGATACCAACTCACCATACAATCATATGAACATAAAAGAAGTCATACATACACGGTTCTAGTGATCGTAAGCCTTTTCCCAAAACCTTGAATAATGATGATTATTGGAAGAAATATGCAGACCAAAATACCAGACCAAACACTGAAGAAAGTAAACTTGTTCTACATATTGGTTTAGGGTACCAGACCAATCTAATACCATAAAAAATATGGTGACATCATTGAAAACATATAGACTAGTCTTCTCCATATTTCCAACACCTACAGTCATTGATAGGTAGTCAATGATAGAATATAATTTCTATTTAGCACCATGACTGTACCCATTAGAGTTTATCTCTTCAAAACCAAACACCAACAATCTCCCAATTAGGATATCACATAAACATGCCCTTTTGAAATTAATGAAAAAAATATGCCATCAATCTCCTCCTTTGTCATCGATGCAATAACCAATTGCTTTGTACCATTGGAAAAATTAAATTCATTGCTATGCTACCAAAGAATCATGCATTTACCATGAGAACATTCCATAGTAGCTCACCCTAAGACATATCATTCTTTTGCTTGCTCAACAACATGAGCATTTTCCCCATTTTTCTCCCCCTTTGAAATCAATCGAAAAGGGAAACTTCATGAGCTTGGAGCCAATGGGGACAATATTTCTCCCACTTACACTGATAACCATCAAGTTGTTAGAAATTTATAAAATGTTAAAGACTTGATCCACTCCTTTATTCTAGGGATAATGAAAATGACAATGAAGCTTCCCCTGGAGTTACAACCTATCACTAAACTTTAGTGATATGAGGTGGGAGAAATTACTCCCAATTTCTACCTCAAGTATTCAAATTTTTCCTTTGGTAGAGGCTTGGTGAATATGTAAGAAACTTTCTCTTTAGTGGGTATATATACCATTTTTACATCCTTTTTTGCAACCTTTTCTCTGATGAAGTGGTACTTAATGGATATATTCTTTGTTCTAGAGTACATCATTGGATTCTTTATGATTTCTATGAAACTTGAATTTTCACAAAGAATAGAGATAGGTTCTCTATACTCCACCTTGTTGTCTTGAAGTGTTTGCTTCATCCATAGGACCTAAGTACAACATGTTGTTTTTGCTACATAATCTTCTTCTGTTGTGGATAGAGTGACTGATTCTTGTTTCTTGCTCATCCAAGAAACCAATATGTTTCCTAAAAAGAATGCTTGACCACATTTTTTTTTCCTGTCATTGGCACATCCAACCCAATCAGCATTTGTATATGCTATTAAAATGAAATATTTTCTCTTTGGATACCACATCCCATAGTCAATAGTGATTCTGATATATATAAAAAATAAAATTATTACATTAACATGTGACTCTTTTGGTGCAGCCCAAAACATTTCTACCATACATATTGCTTGCATTATGTCCGGCCTTGATGTAGTCAAGTATAGTAAGCTTCCAATCATTGGCATGTACATTTTTTGATTTGAATCTGGTGATTCATCTAATTTACTTAACTTACTGCCAATTATCATGGGGGTACTGACTAGTCTATTGGATTCCATCCCAAATTTCTTAAGAATTTCCTTAGCATACTTAGCTTGAGAAATAAATATCCCATCATTAGCTTTTTCTATTTTCTAAACCAAGGAAAAATGACAATTCTCCCAACATTGACATCTTAAATTCATCTTGCATGTGGGTAGGAAACACTTTAGATAGTTTTATCATTTCTATCGCCAAATAATATTTCATCCATATACACAACAATAAGATCATGATCTCACCTTTAGATTTGAAATATAAATTGCTATATGTGCACCCTTTTTTGAATCCTTGTTGTTTAAGGTACTGATCTAACCTTGAATACCATTCTATTAGTGCTTTCTTTAACCCATATAGAGCTTTCCTCAATTTTCATAAATAGCCATTGTCTTCTGATAGTTGAAAGACTTATGTATGTTCTATGTAGACTTCCTCTTCAAGGTTTCCATTGAAAAATGCAAATTTGATGTCCATTTGATATACTTTAAATCCTTTATGCATTGAAAATGCAAGAAACATCCTTATTGCTTCTAATATGGATATTGGTGCAAATTTTTCTATAAAATAATTGCCCTCAACTTGTGCATACCCCTTGCACACCATTCTTGCCTTATTCCCTACCACAAATTCATCTTCATTTAGCTTGTTTCTAAACAACCATTTAGTGCCAGTTACATTTTTTATTGGGGGTCTAGGAACTAATTCCCATGTCTTGTTCTTCTCAATCTGATTCATCTCTTCCTTCACGTATTTTCTCTAGCTTTGATAGAGGTGTGGTTACCTCCAAACTGTGGAGCCTCTCGTTGGTCAGTGCGGTGGCATGATTACTGCCATACTATGGGTGATCATCTGTTAAGGAGCGGTCATGCGGTGAGCCTTGGAATTTTGTTTGGCAGTTCACCACCATACCACAAAACACTTTTAACAATGAATCGGTAGTGCAGGATGGTCTGGCAGTAGTGTAGTTACCACTACACTACGAGTGTCTTCAATCTATCTAGTAGTAGCAAGGTAAACCAGCATACCACGGGGACTAGTTGATTGGCTCATGGTAGCGTGGTATGAAGAGGATGAACATGGGCTCATTGACTGTTGATGTGTACATCGATCAGTGGTCATTTGCTGATTGGGCAGAGGTCCTTTCAATCCCTAAGAAGTTCAATGGTTGGAAGTTGAACTGAACCAGTTGTAAAGGAAAATGAATCGGTCGAGGAGTTGGTATGCATTGTAATGAGAAGGAACAGTGACGTGTTCGATGGTTCAGTAATTTGGAGTTTCTATAGTTCTATTAATTTCATTGTATGCAGAGAGATAGCATTGTAACAGTGATATATTCTGCACAAGAACAATCTAAAGTTTGTTGTTGTAGTAATTATCATCTATGAAGGAGAGTTTGTAACTTGTATGTAATTTGATTAGTGTAATACAGGGGATATTTCTTTAGTGTGGTGGATTTTTCTCCCATAAGGTTTTTCCCATGCAAATATGGTGTCTAATTGTGTTTGAGTTTATCTCTCTTTTCTATTAATTCTTTGGCGTGTGTCTTAATGAACTGTAATTGTGAAATTTAAATAAATATCTCTTTTCTCCTCTAAGTCTTGGCATTAGGAAAATTTGTTCCACAATTGAATTTTTCCTAACAAGTGGTATCATAGCTTGGCCAGTTGTGTTATCCTTGTGGGTAGGTTGGTTTTTTGTGTCAATTTTTGTTCAGTGGGAGTTTTGTAGAAGTACTGAATTTGTCTAATTACATATTGAGATGGCAACGACAAGTACGTCTGGAAGGATTGAAATTGAGAAATTCAATGGCAGCAATTTTGAGTTGTGGAAACTTAAAATGGAAGACCTGTTGGTGGATCATGATCTTTGGGATGTTGTGAATAGAATGAAACCTTCAGGCATGAATAAAGAAGATTGGGATCTCAAAAATAGAAAAGAAAAAGGGTTGATAAGACTCTATTTGGTAGACTCTATTCTCCTGAACCTTCATGAAGAGAAGATGAAATCTTCTTTGTGGAAGAATATTGGAGATATTTATCAGGGCAAGTCCTTGGTGAATAAATTGTTCTTAAGGAAGAAGTTATACTCTTTGAAGATGGAGGGAGGAACATCTATTCCAGATCATTTGAAAATGTTTAACATGTTGATTGCGTAGTTAACATTTATAGGTGTGAAGATTGATGATAAAGATCATTGTATGCTATTTTTATGTTCTTTGTTAGATTCTTGGGATTGCTTGGTGATTGTGATTGGGAGCATGACAACCACTTTCAAGATGGAGGATATGGTTGCTTCTCTGTTATCAGAAGAGATGAGAAGGAAATCTTCTGAGATTGCAAAGGAGGCTCTTGTTGTTCGAGGAAAATCGAAAGAAAAAGGCAAGAATAAGGACAAGAAGTCCAAGTTGAAATCATAAGGGAGATCAAAGTCTCCTGGAAAGAAGTCTAAGGTGAAGTGCTAGAATTGTGGGTAGCCTGGTCATGTCTGAAAGGATTGCAAAGAGGAGAAAAAGAAGAAGAGGAACTCTTCTAACAATGAATCTTCTTAGAGTGATGTAGATTCTTTCATTGCAGCCTTGGCAACTCAGGCATCAGATGATGTCTGGTTGATTGATTCTAGAGCATCTTTCCATGTGGCATCTCATAGAAACTGGTTTACAAAGTAGGAAGAATATGATGGTGGAAAGGTATATTTGGCAACGATTCATCTATGGAAATAGTTGGTCATGGAAGAGTCATAATTTAGTTTCCTACTGGAATAATTAAGGGAATTGATGGTGTAATGCACATACCAGGTCTGGCTCAAAATTTACTCTCTATAAGAAAGCTAAACGATGTTGGAGTGCAAGTCTCGTTCTCAAGCAATGGTTGTAAAATGACTAGAGGCTCGATGGTTCTAGCTAGGGGTGCCTGAATTGGTACTCTGTATAAGTTGGATGCACTGGTTGTTCAATGCAATAATGTCTCTGCAAAGTCACAGTCACAAAAGGTTGTTCGTGAAGAGAAGAATGAAAATGCTCCTATTGGAGAAAATTCCTTGGAAGTTAAACTTCCTGTAGAAAATAATATCCTCTAGCATCAGAGGCTCGGTCACATTGGTGAGAAAGGTTTAAAAGCCTTGAAAAATAAAATCCTAGTTGAGGGGCTTGATGATTGTAACCCGGAATTTGAATTATGTGAACATTGCATATGGTAAACATCACTGTGTTATATTTTACTCTAGTCCTCATAAATCTTTTGTTGTTCTGGATTATATTCATTCTGATGTGTGTGGTCTAGTGGATGTTCCTTCATTATCGAAGTATAAATATTATGTTTCTTTCATTGATGATTATTGAGGAAGGCAATTTGTGTATTTCTTAAAAATTAAATCAGAAGTGTTTAGTCATTTTAGGGAATTTAAAAACCTTGTGGAAAATCAGACTAGAAGAAAAATAAAGTATCTAAGGACTGAAAATGGTGGTGAGTTTTTTTCTAATGAGTTTGAAAGTTATTGCAAAGACCATGGTATTAAGAGGCATAAAACAAAACCTTACACTCTACAACAAAATGGAGTTGTTGAAAGGTTAAACAAGATGTCGATGGAGAAGGCTAGAAGTATGTTGAGAAATGCTGGTTTGGAACATAAGTTCTAGGCTAAGGTTGTGGCTACAACATGTTACTTGTTGAATCATTCCCCTTTTTCAGCACTTGTTGACAAAATGCCTATGGAAGTTTGGTCTGGTAAGAAGCCCTCTCTTAGACATATTCGTGTCTTTGGCTACAAAGCATATGTTTATGTGTCAGATGTAAAAAGATCTAAATTAGACAACAAAGATAAATAATGTATCTTCATTGGGTATGGACTTGGTGTGAAAGGATAAAAACTTTGGAATCCTATGACTAAGAAGGTATTGTATAGTAGAAGTGTAATCTTTCGGGAGCTAGAACCTTCTTTAGTGGATTTGCGGTCAGAGATGAAAGAAAAAGAAGAAAAGAATGATGTTGTTGAGATACCTCCAACTCTATAAAAAGAGGAATAACACATTGAAAGTGTACCTAAAACTGAGGAGAGTTCGAGAAGCTCTGAGAGTTCTGAACAACAAGAAGATCCATAACCTCAGCCTCAACCTATGAGGAGTTATACAAATGAAAAGAAACAACCAAATAGGTATGGATTCTCTATGATAGATTCTAGTTGTGCCTATTTTTTGCTTACTAATATTGATGAGCCTAGGACTATAAAAGAGGTAGTTGAAATGTCTGATTCAGATTCTTGGTTGGAAGCCATGAATGAAGAAATGGCATCTTTAAGGAAAAATGAAACTTGGGATCTGGTTCCATTGTCTGAAGCTAGAAATCCTATGGGATGTAAATGGGTGTTTAAAATGAAAATTGGTCTGGATGGTAGTTTTGAGAAGTATAAAGTGATATTTCTTGCAAAGGATTATTCCCAGGTAGAGGGAATTGATTATGGGGAAATTTTTTCTCTAGTAGAAAAGCTAACATCTATTAGATTTCTTTTGTCACTTGCAACAACATATGATTTGGAGATTGTGCAGATGGATGTGAAGATAGTGTTTTTTCATGGTGATCTTGAAGAATAAATTTATATATCCTGACTTGAGCACTTTGTGAAAAAAGGTAAAGAAATTTGGTTTGCAAGTTGAAAAAATCTCTGTATGGTTTGAAACAATTGCCCAGGATGTGGTACCAGAAAATTTGACACATTTTTTTTATCATTGGCATTTGTAAGATCAAAATCAAATCATTGTGTGTACTATAAGACTGAAAATGACAAGGTTCTTATTATTTCCCTTTATTTTGATGATATGTTGTTCATAGGAAATTGTAAGTTAATGGTTTCTGATCAAAAATCTCAACTATCTGGAAAGTTAAAAATGAAATATCTTGGTGCAGCTAGGTATATTTTGGGTATGGAAATAACCAGGGACAAAAAGAGAAGAAATTTTTGGCTCATCCAAAGTAAGTATGTTAACACTATTTTGGAGAGATTTGGTATGAATGATTGCAAGTAACTAGTTTTTCCAGTTTTGTAGGGAATGAAGCTATTTGTTGAATATTGTTCAACATCTCATACTGAGATGGAGGACATGGCCAAAGTGCCTTATGCTAGTGCGGTTGAAATTTTAATGTATACAATGGTCTGTAAAAGGCCAGACATTTCTCAAGCAATGGGAGTTCTTAGCAGATTTATGGAAAATCCAAGAAGGACACATTGGGATGTGAAAAGAGTGTTTAGATATTTGAGGGGAACTTTAGGATATGCTCTGTGTTACCATGGTATTTTGGTTGTATCATAGATGACTCTCAACATTTGTGGATATGTAGATTTTGATTAGGCAAGGGACATTGACAATAGAAGGTCCACCAATGGATATATTTTCATGTTGAATGGTGGTGCAGTTAGTTGGATGAGCAAGTGACAGGTTGTAGTCGCTTTATCTACTATAGAGGTTGAGTATATGGTAGAAACTCATGCCTATAAGGAATCCATTTGGCTTAGAATATTGTGTTCTGATATTGGTTTCGATGTAGGGTAGATTATTATTTATTGTGATAGTCAGAGTGCTATTTATCTGGCAAAAAATCCAAATTTTCATGCTAGGATCAAACATATTGATGTACAGTATCACTTTGTACGAGATATGGTGGAGGATGGAAAGGTCAGTTTAGATAAGGTTGATGCTCTAAAGAATGTTGTTGATGCATTGACAAAGCTAGTGAGAACAAACAAGTTCAGATTGTGTGTGATTTTGATGGGCCTTGGGGTCCATAATGTTCAATGACTTCGGGTATTGAAATGGGTTTAGTGAGTTCTTCATCAAGTGGGAGATTGTTGAGAATTCATGCCTCAAACTCACTGGAAAAGACCCTAGTTATTTCACTGACCAGAGAAGATACTTGATTGTTATGTCTTCAGCTTTTACTGCCATACTGCAGGTGCTTATCAAAGAAGCCACGGTGGCACGGTTACTACCATACCGTGGGTTCTATCAAATAGTCTCATGGTAGAGAGGTTATCGCCATACCGTGGGTATCCTTTCATTAAGGCACAGTAGTTCAGTTACCACCAAACCACAAAGCCTCTCATTAATCAGTGCGGTGGCATGGTTACCACCATACCATGGGTGATCGTCGGTTAATGCACGATTGTGGTGAGCCTTGGTAGTCTATTTGGTAGTTCACTTATGTACTGCAGGAAGCTTTGAATAATAGAGTGGTAGTGTGGTATGATCAATGCTATATCATGGAGGTATACGGATGGTCTAGGGGTAGTGTGGTTACCACTACACCGTGGGTGTCTTCGGCATGTCGAGTGGTAGCGAGGTAAACCACAAAACTCCGGGGACTAGTTGACTGGCTCACAGTAGTGTGATATGAAAAGGATGAATGTGGACTCATTGACTACTGATTTGGAAGTTGAAATGAACTAGTTGCAAATTAAAATGAATTGGTCTAGGAGTTTCTATACATTGTAATGAGTAGGAATAGTGACGAGTTTGATGGTTTAGTAATTTGGAGTTCCGATAGTTCTGTGAAATTCATGTATGCAGAGAGATAGCATTGTAATAGTGATATATTTTGCATAAGAAAAATTTGGAGTTTGTTGTTGTAGTAATTGTCATCTGTGAAGGAGATTTTGTAACTTGTATGTAATTCTATTAATGTAATACAAGGGATCTTTCTTTGGTGTGGTTAGTTTTTCTCCCGTAAGGTTTTTCCCATGTAAATCTAGTGTCTAATTGTGTTTGAGTTTATTTGTCTTTTCTGTTAATTCTTTCATGTGTGTCTTAATGAACTATAATTATGAAATTTAAATGAATATCTCTTTTCTCCTCTAACTCTTGGCATTAGGAAAAAAATTTCTGCAATTGAATTTTTCCTAACAACCCCCCATTCTTTGCAAATTTCACATAGGTTTTTGATGATATTTTACCTCCCGAAGGCATGGTCCTAGAACCTTATGCAAGACCCATTCACCCTAGGTGGTGAATGGGTCCTCCCTTAATAATTACCTCCATTTTGAATTTTATTTTGGAAAGAGTTTAATAACATTCATTTCCAAATCTAGTGTCAGCATGAATTATTTGAATTTTAGGGTTAACCTCTTTATTTAGTATAAATAAGGGGTTAATTCACACTGTTTCTCCTAGAAATTCATCCCATAACTTCATAAGCAATCAAGAGCACTTTCACAAGATTTTACAAGGGAAATTCAAAGGCATTTCAAGGTAGATTATCAAGGTTTCATTACAACAATTCAGGTTTGTTTCATCATGTCTAAGGCATAGTGCATTCATACATGTTGTTGAGCTAAGATAGTGGATGTAACATTGAATATCTACTTGCAAGAATTTTTTCACATCTAATTCAAGGATTGAGATCTACATTATTCATGGCTACTTCATGTTAGTTTGTAGATTTATCTTCCAAGACAACTTCAAAGGTATCATCAATTACATATTTCATGTTCATGCTTCAATTTCATTATTTCATCATTTGGTTTAATTACCTACAAGGGGTTTGACTTAGGAAAACCCCTATTCACTAAAAATAAACAAGTTTTTCTTCCCTTGAGTTTGTATTTACAGATTTATAGGTTGAATATCAAGTGGCGAAGAAATTTGAAGCAAAATTACAAAAAAAATCAAGTTGCAAGATTGTCCTTTATTGTGAAAGAACAAAGGAAGCTACATAATTTGTTACAAGTTTTTGGGAGCTGACAACCAAGTATTTGAGAGTGTAGACATCGAGGAAAATCACCTAGATCTCAGTTTCAAAAACCCTAATAGGGACCCATTCACTACTAAAGTCGAATGAGTCATTTGTGCCCTGAAAATACGCTTCTTGCATAAGGTACACATAATTTTAAGCTCTAAAAACTCTCCTCATAGTTGCTATAATAGTTAGGGTTAGTTTATAATTATTATTTACATCTTATCACACACAAAATCATATAATATTAGGGTGAAAAGTATAGTGGTTTATCATCTTTTTCAATTCATTTTGGTAAACCCTATTTCCCCCTTATCATTAATGGTGAACCCAACATAATGAATATTACAATTTCATGATCTTGAAATATTTCATTGCATCCTAGGTTATATCTTGCACTCATTTGCATTTAAATTTGCATTGAATTAGATCTCATTTAGTGTTTCTTGATTTGCATTCAAAATTACATCTCATGTAGGGTTTAGATTTTCATTGTTTTGCATATCTCTAAACCTGAAAAATACAAAAAAAAAATTCATTGTGCATGTCATTTAGATCTCATTTAAAATTAAAAATTAAATTGCATTTCAAATTAGGTCTTTGCATTCATTATTCCATTGCGTTTTTGTATTGCATTTCTAAAAAATTTAAAATTGAAATTTACTACCTCAGACCTGGAACTAAAATATATTATTGAAATCTTTCAAATCATTCAAAAATAGTTTAAAAAACCTAACTAGGACCTATTCGCCTTTACTATTGAGTGAATCACTAATCAGGTCAAACTTGAACCTTTTGGCATTTGGAAAAGCATTAAAATTCACTCTGAAACCAATAGAAACATCTCAAAAATACCTAGCCAGGACCCATTTTCCCTTACTGGTGAATGAGTCCCTATTAGATCCTAATCTGCATTTCTTGGAAATTAAGATCTTAGTTTTAGACTTCTATTTATTTTTGTTACTTTCTAGTTTCAGTTTTCTGATTTTTTGTTTCATCAAATTCATTGCATATAGCTTAAATTGCCTCATTTTAGTGCATTGTTAAAATTCAAAATTGCATTTACAACATTTCATTTTTTTAGTTTATTGCATTGTGTAATCAGAAAATTACTATGTTTAGATCTGAGATTATGTAAATGAACAAATGTTTAAGCAATGTGTAGAAGTCCTTGTTCTCTTTGGTTGATGTTTCAAGTTGTGTTTTTGGAAATGAACATAATGAAATTTAACTTACTCATGCTCATACAACTCCTAATACATGTCCTCCTTGTGATGTTGACATCATTAGAGAAGATGATGGCAACATGAATGAATTCATAAATGATTTCCTTAATAACCTTGAGATTAATGCATGCTTTTACCCTTCACTGAAAAAACCAACACCTCGTACCATTCCATCACTTGAGATGTTTGGTATTTTACACCCTGAAACTAAAATTCAAGATGAGCCTAATTTCCCTACAACAGGTGAACCTAGTTCCTCTCATCAAGAAACCATTCAACCATCCTATGTAAATAACGTAAAACACATCAATCAATCTTGAAGAGTTATATGGAAAATGACTCATGATCTTGAGGAAAAAATGATTTGATACAACAAGTGAATATGAAATTCATCAACTCCTAGAGAAAATACCAACTGAAGATACAAAAGGTTTAAGATATCAAGATCCTTCTCCTAACATAAGTGTCCTCCCTAAAGAAAAACTAATGCTTCGTAACGATGATAGTATTGTCTTAGATCCTCCCCCTAACATAAGTGTTCTACTTCCTAAAGAGAAACTAAAGCCTTATAATAATGATAAAGAAGACAAGATCATTTCAAGCCCTCCTACTCTATATCCACCTAGAGTAATTGGTGAACCTAGCAAGCAAAGACAAGAAATTGGTGAATCTAAAAAACATAGAACGCCTTAAAAATTAAATAAGTTACAATTACCTTATCCACCAACTGGAATTGAAAGGAATTTATAGATACTTATACATTGTGGACCTATAACATTACCACCCATGTGAGAAATTCCAAAACTATATCATAAAGGTGAAAATATTCCACATTGTCGATATCATAAAACTCTTGGACATAGTATCGATGATTTCCATACTTTACAATGAATATTTAAACAACTTGATATCATATAAATAGTCCCTGAAAGCATGCATTCCACTCCTTGCCATGTAATATTTGTAGGATCTTAAACATTCTCACTATTACATGTTTTATAATTATTACAAATCATTATCTTTGATGCAAGGAGCTTATTCTTATCACCTACCTTGGATCATTCTCACCCTGCACTAACTAGGGCCAAGAATTTGATATCCTTCCCCTAGTTCAACACTTGCTCTTGTTGCTTTGTCTAGTTTTCTACCTTCCATTTATGCTGATTGAGATTAGGATGGAGACAACCTTCTTTAGGTTGAATCCCATGTGCCTTACTAGTTTTTTTTCATTTTCATGTTCCCTTTATGTGATTTCATGTGCATAATGTGATCCCTCATGATGTTTTGTTTGATGTATCTCTCTCTTTTTGTGTATTCCTCTATATGTACCTTTCATTCTTCTATATTTCCTAAGAATTTTTGATTTATCTTGTTTTTTCCCATTGGGGATGATGCAAGGCATTAAGATATTTAGGTCTCTTCCATGTTGATCCAAAAGGATTTTTCTTTCTTTTCACTCTCTTTGTGGCATTCTTCCAGTTCTATGAGTATTTGGGGAATCATGAAAATTATGTTCTCTAAGACAACATCGTAGCAGAGACATACTAACCCTAAATCCATAGATCCGTTATGTATTTGTGGGAGAAACCCTTCCTTTCTATTTCATGACACAACTTATTCTGGAAACATATGAACTGACATAGGGTTTTTTGAGGAAATCTCTCATGTCTTAGGTAAAAAATTGGCTACTTTAAAGAAATTTCTCATAGAAATGTTATAGAAACCACTTTAAAGTGGGGCCATACATCGATGAAATCTTTCAAACAGATTTATGGCATGATTTTTCTTTTTCTTGTCACATGTCCTTTTCTTGGTTGTGTCATTAGGTTTGATGTCCTCCAAGAGTGCGATATTTCTAAGAATATGATCTCCCTTCATGGCATGATGTGAATGAGGCATCCCATAAGTGGTGATCTGATATCCTTGACTTTTTCTTTGTTGGAGACATTAGGAAAAATGCTCCCTAAGAAGAAGACCTTACATGAACAGACAAAAATACCCTTTAACAAAACTTACATACATGACATTACAAAAGAATTTACAAAGAGCATTACATTATGGTGCCTTATCAAAGTTGTCAGGAGGATAACTTTAGTATGGTATGAGAGGCTAATATTATTCTCATTTTCTACCTCATTCGGATAACTCACCTAGTGGATAGAATAAGGTTCCACTACTCGAGAGTGAGGACACACATATTTTGGGACAACTCACCTAGTGGAAAGACTGAGGTTCCACTACCCCAAAGTAAGCAATGTAAGTTACGAAAAAACAACCTTGTTCCACATTGCATTGGAATGGTTGCACTTGATCCTTTTGTTCTTATCTTTTTTTCTTTGTCTTTGATAGGGTATGATCATGTATCTTTTTTATATTTGCATACTCAACTGACTTGAACATTTACTTTAGTGTGAGTTTGACATGGGGTAATACACTCACTAAAGTGCAAGAAAAATGTAGTGATATAAAAAGTATCCCTTTTCCTCACTTGATTTGGGAATAATTGTCATTGAATTAACCTAATTTTACCTAGGTTTAATGTTGTAATGTGTTGTACACATTCACATTGATCTTGGGACCCTTTTAATAAAATGTACCTAATTTGCACCTTATTTATGGTGTTGTAAAGTGTTGTAACACACTTTCACACTTATCTCTAGGGTCCTCTTAATTAATTCTGGCTAATTAAGTTAATTATCCCCTTTTAATTCAAATTTAAGCCTTATTTGTAATACCTTACGAAGATCTATCCTGACACCCATAATTCAAATTGTAAAAAAATTAATTGGGAAAATTTAGGTCCTAGAAATTGATGCTAGGGCCCATTTTCCCTAGGTGGTGAATGGGTCCTCCCTCTATAGGGCCCCCATTTCTTTGCATATTTCACATGGGTTTTTGATGATATTTTATCCCCCAGAGGCATGGTCCTCAAAATTTGTTCCAAGACCCATTCACCCTAGGTGGTGAATGGGTCCTCCCTTAATAAGGACCTCCTTTTTGAATTTGATTCTGGATGGATTTTAATAACATTCATTTCCAGATCTGATGTCAACTTGAATTTTTTTAATTTTAGGGTTAACCTCCTGATTTAGTATAAATAAGGGGTTAATTCACATTGTTTCTCCTAGAAATTCATCCTATAACTTCATAATCAATCAAGGGAACTTTCACAAGATTTTACAAGGGAAATTCAAAGGCATTTCAAAGAAGATTATGAAGGTTTCGTTGTAGCAATTCAAGTTCATTTCATCATGTCTAAGGCATAGTGCATTCCTACATGTTGTTGACCTAATATAGTGGATGTAGCATTGAATATCTACTTGCAAGCATTGTTTCACATCTTATTCAAGGATTAAGATCTATATTCTTCATAGCTAGTTCATGTTAGTTTAAATATTTATCTTCCAAGACAACTTCCGAGGTATCATCAATTACATATTTCATGTTCATGCTTCAATTTCATTATTTCATCATTTGGTTTAATTACCAACAAGGGGTTTGACTTAGGTTTACCCCTATTCACTAAAAGTCAACAAGGTTTTCTTCCCTTGAGTTTGGTTTTGTAGATTTATCGGTTGAATATCAAGTGGAGAAGAAGTTTGAAGAAAAATTACAAAAGTTTTTAAGCTGCAAGATTGACCTTTACTGTGAAAGAAAAAAGAAAGGAAACTACAAAATTTGTTACAAGTTTTTGGGAGTTGACAACCAATGATATAAGAGTGCAGAAATCAAGGAAAATAACCTAGATCTTAGTTTCAAAAACCCTAATAGGGACCCATTCGCCACTAAAGGTGAATGATTCCTTTGTGCCCTAAAAATAGGCTTCTTGTAGTAAGGTGCACATCATTTTAAGCTCTAGAAACTCTCCTCATAGTTTCTATAACATATAGGGTTAGTTTCTATTTTTTATTGGCATCTTATCACACACAAAATCACATAATATTAGGGTGAAAAGTATATTGGTTTATCATCTTGATCAATTCATTTTGGTAAACCCTATTTCCCCCCTAATCACCAAATACTTTGAAATACTTAACAAATGCAAGCCTACCATACCATAGTTCATAGGGAGTTATATCACCATGTGCTCTAATTTGGGCTCTGTTCAAAATGTAAAATACTATGTGAACTACATCTCTATAACACATATCTGCAAGCTTGGCTTCTTTCAACATCATTCTAGCCATATCCTTAACCACTATGTTCTTTCTCTCTACAACTCAATTTTTTTGTGGTATTATGGGTGTAGAGTATTGTCTCTTGATTCCATGCACCTCATAATACTCAATAAATTCACTTGATGTGAATTCTCTTCCTCTATCAGATCTCAAGCATTCAATTCTTCTTCTCATCTCCTTCTCGACCATTTTCGTAGATATCTTGAATATTTAAAATGATTGGTTCTTTTATTTTAGAAAGGCTACCCATGTGATTCTCGTATAGTCATCGATTATCAGCATTCAAAGTATCTTTCACCTTTTAGCCCTCTTATCCTTGTAGGTCCACATAAATCTGTATGGACCAATCATAAAGGCTTGGAAGTTGAATATAATTTTTTTGGAAATTTCACCTTTATTTGTTTTCCCTACTGAAATTATTTGCATATTATGTTTTCAAACTTGGTTATCTTAGGCATGTTTCCTACTAGACCTCTTGAACTTACTTTCACTAGATTGTCAAAGTTTACATGCCCTAATCTTTGATTCCACAACCAACTGTCATTAGCTTGACCCATTAATAGGTTCAACCTTTAACTTCACAAAGATTATAAAGATTAGAATCAGTTCTTAATCCTTGTGTAATTTTTTTCCATCCTTTCTAATCTTACAATTGATTGAGTGAAATGTGACCTTATAACCATTGTCACACATTTGAATTACGCTTAGCAAGTTGTGCTTTAGTCCTTCAACATATAAGACATATTTAGTGGGATTTTTACTATCTAAGATTAATATGCCTTTTCTATATATATATTTGTTGTTTTATTTTCACCAAACTCATATATCCTCCTTTATATTTATTGAGTTTGATGAACTTTCTTTTGTCTATAGTCATATGCTTGGAGCAACCACTATCTATCTCCCATATTTTTTTATTTTTGGCCTGTAGTGCCATTTGTGTAATCATTGATTGTTTGGAATTCTTCTCTTTTTCTTTCCATAACTTCTTTGATTTATTTTCCATTTTTTCTTTCTTCTCAAGAGTAGTTTACTCCTTGTTTACTTTAGGTTGTGTGATTTTCCTTTATCATTCTATACTTTTGGTCTTATGAACTTTGTTCTACAATCCTTGGAAATATGACCAAGGTTGTTATAGTTGTAACACAGAACATTTATATCCATTAAAGGAGAAATGATTCTTACTTACAAAAAATTTACTACTTTTAGGAACTATCATGCATTATCTATGCCTATGACCAAACTTATTACATGCATAATAATATCCATAAAAGTATGATAAATACCTACTCATAAAATTTCCTTGTACGATACAAAATGGTCTTCTTTGCATTGTCTTCCTTGTACTTCTCACCCTTGTAAATTTTCTAGCATCAGTTCTCCTTATGTTATGCCTTTCATTCTAGTGATTAGGAACTGATTGGTTATCTATCTTGTCTATAGTAGGTTTCTTTTCTTCACAGATTTTTTTTATGTCAAGAGATTTCTTCTCAGCTTCAGATTTATTTTCTTTGAAGGCTTCTTTTCCACTAGAATTAGGCTTTTTGCCTTCCCTAAATCTCGCATACATTCTTTTAGAATTATCTATAAAGGAACTCTTAGCCTTTTCTAGCCCTAATCCAAATTTCTCTTTGTTAGATGGCTTTTGGGTGCTCAAAATTTCATCATGGATTATTTATCCTCCTTTCAGATTTAGCCCTTTCTCTACTTACTCCTTAGCATTCTCAAGATATTTCCTTAGAGAAACAATATCTTCCTCAAGCTTCATGCATCTATCAACCTCAGATTGAAGCTTGGATTCTTCTATTTTCAGCTTCAAGCTTACCACATTTTGGTTAGATTCTTCAAGGTTCTTGGTTAGCTTGTCTAAATCCTTATGAGCATGTTTCTTCTACTGCTTATTTTCTTTCAACTTTTCAATTTCATCTTTGAGATCATCTATTTCATCTAAAGAACAAATGAGCTCTCCTTCTAGGTCAACTTATCCTTCCTCTCCAAGGTCTTTCACCTTTCCAACCTTTTGTTCTTCAGAGTATTTTTCCATTAAAAAATATTTATTTTCTTTCATCATAAAGGAAAAATCTTGTTCATCATCCAAACCACTTTAGTTTTCTAATACATCACTATCTTCTTGGATGTACAAAATCTTATTTTGAAAACTTCTTTTCTTAGGAAAGTATGGTTTCTTCATTTTACCCTCTACTTCCTGCTTAGAGTTATCCTTCTTATTATATAGAAATTTTATAAAAAAAATATCCTACTTTACCACAATCAAATAATTTGAAGGGTAACTTACCTCTATATTTTCCGAATCCTCTTCTTAGCCTTCTAATGAAGTTTTCCTTTTCCTCGTTGATATCTTCATACTTGGATGAAGTTTATTTTTCCTTACCTTTCTTAGGTGTTTCATCATTCTCCTTGTTCACAAAGTTGAATGTAGCTTCTCTTTTGGATGACTTTGCATCTCCTATTATAATTTCATATGCAATGGTATTTTATGCAACTCATCAAGAGTGATTTTATCTACTTCTCTTCCTTCTTATTTTTCTGAAATTTTGGAGTCATATTTGTTTATCATTAACCTTAGAAATTTTTGCACAATGAATTTTTCTTGTACTTCTTCTCCAAATCCTCTAGTGGATTTTGTAACCTCTTCAACTTTTAAAATATTTAATATACAATATTTTCTTCCTCACTTACCTTCAGGCCTTCAAATTTAGCTCTAATAATTTGTAACTTTTCTAGTTTTACTTTGTCATCCCCTTCATATATGTTCTTCAACTTATCCCAAGAATAATTTGTAGTTTTGTAGTGCATCACCTTGACAAACACCGAACTTGATAGACTATAGATTATAGCATGCTTGGCTTTAGCATTGTTCTCATAATCATTCTTACTAGCCACATCAATGGGGGGAGTAGTAGGAGGCACATAATTGTTCTTAATAGACATCCAAACATCAAATCCTAAGGATCCCAAATATTTCTCCATTAAAATAAGTTTCCTTGTTTATGGAGGAACCTTCCTAACTAGCCATTATGTTCACTTTTCCAAGACCTACTTGAGCTGATTAAGCTTCTCATAGTGAATCTAGGCTTTGATACCAGTTATCAAAACATAATGATCTACTAAGAGGGGGTGAATTAGTAGATAAATTAAAATTTATCCCTTGATGAACTTAATAAATTGATTTCATTTAACTTAGTTTTGATAGATTAACATATTCATAAGCAGAGACATATAACATGCACATAACACAAGATGTACGTGAGAAACCTAAGATGAGAAAAACCATGGTGAGAAGTGCTGCTAGGAGCTACTATCCTAATCCAACCTTACAGTCAAAAGGTTTTTTACAATGTTTAAGGGCACCAACCCTAAGGAGATAAAATTCCCCCACTTTTAGGAGCACCTACCCAAATATCTTATGGGACCCACCAATCAGATTTATCATAAGGGTTTTATAATTTGTTCGGTGGAACATAGTTCATTGTTGTAACTCAACTTGAAAGTTCTTGCACCTGGTTACAATCTCGACAACTTCATTCTATTCCTTGCACCACCTCTATCCAACAATTGAAGATGAACCCTAATTAAGACTTTCAATCTTTTGTTTGGGTTCCACTCATTCACACTACTGCTACACTCCCCCTTATTATTTTTAGTGCATTTTCTATCCATCTCAAAATACTTGCAGATGCACTACTCAGCTTTGTTGCACCTATTCTATTAGTGCATTCTCTATCTACCATTAGGGACCAAGCATACCCTCTATTGTTCTCCCTACTTATTTTCTCTAGGGTAATCTTTGTCTATCCCAAAAGACACTAATTGTTCACATGTAGTATACACTACTTTCTCTTCTATGTAGCATCCTCATAATTTTTTAATTTCTGATATTTCGTTTTTTGTTCATCACCAACCTTCAACATCTACCTCAAGATCTGCACACTGTATGAATCTTCTACTATGGTTTGATATTTATTTTCTTCTACATGCCACTAGATCATTAAGACACTTAGTCACCTATCAAAATAATAGATTTTCTATTCTTGGTATACTGACTAGCTAGGATTCTAGTTTCATTTAATTCATATTCTCTATATCGAATCATGATATAATTTTTTATCACCTACATGTCTATGTCAATAATTTGATCATATTATCATCAATAAAATTGGTCTAGAGTGGTTGGGCCAATTGAATTTTCTCCCTGAGTTAGTTTGTAGTCAAAACCCTAGTTCACACTATTGTAGCTATTGAGGATTCTTTGTTTAAACCTAATTTTTTGATCTACTACTTTTTGTGCCATGATCTATCGATTCACATTCACCATGTTGGCCCCATAATTTTCGTTGCAACAAAATTTCAACATATTAATTCTTGATACAATTGCTAGATTTAAGGAATCCATGGGAGGTGGTTAGTGCATGTGACAAACCCTAAGGAAAATGTTGACCATTTCCTAACAATATCCCCCTCAACACAAGTTGAGGCGATTCAAACCCAACACCTTTGGCTCTGATACTAATTTTTGGCCCCACGATTGTCATTGTACCAAAAGGTTGACTTGTTAATGTGTAATATAACTACTAGAGTTAATGAATCCATGAGAAGCGGTTATTCCATGTCACGAACCCTGAGGGAAGTGCTGACCATTTTCCAACATGATATTCAACCTTTTAAAATAGAACCATTGGATTAAATGTCTTCTCTAATAATTTTTGTTGATCTACACTAAATGCAGCTTGTCGAGAGTGGGATCCATTAAGACACACATCACAAGTATATTGTTTTGCAGAGCTAGAAATGAACCTACTAAATATTTAATGGGCTTGTGAACAAGAACCATCTATCACTTTGTCGACATTGTGCAACTCACATATGGAGATGGGAATTTCCATATCAATCAATCACTCACTGCCACTTGCCTACATGTCACTAGTCATTCTTTTTTGCCTATCTCTCTATTTGGTCCCACAATGTACACTATTGGCACCGTTCGATCTCCTATGCACAATATTCAGTGTTGCTACTATTTTGTGAGACTTAGACAAGAATTTAACCTATTTGTAGTCAGCTTGTGGAAAAACCATTAGATCCTCAAGTCTCAACAATAGCCATTGATCTTACCGACATTTTTTTTTGCCTTGTGACTTAAGAAGTATTATGATCATCAAATATTTGTTGATCTAGTAGACACAAGAAAATAAGGTCGATTTCACTAACAAACCCAATGGCTTAAGTTGTCACTTAAGCAACCTACAACTACTGATAGGTAGTCAATGATGGAATATAAGGTCTATTTTACACCATGAGTTTACCCATTAGATTTTATCTCTGCTTATTAGCAAGAGACACTGTGAATATCATTTGGTGTTATCATTGATGGCAACCATAGTCAATGATTAGATCCACGCATCATCATTTGATCATACCAGTATTCAAATGGAAAATAGTTAAGGAAGAACAAAGTATCTTGCAATTTTGTGTTCATTGATTCACATGAAGATTTTTTGTTAATATTTTGTGTTGCATATCTCAGGGAAGGTTGATCAATGTATGCTTTGTGTTATCTATGAATCTTTTTCCATCATATTGATTCGTGTGTGAGTTAAAATATCTTGTTGGCTAATTCTTTGTTTTACCAGTACAAAAGTTGACTCCGAGAATGTAGCATATTGTGGATGTTTGGGAAATAATTGTTTAAGTACTTTTTGTTCGTACATGTTGATGTTGATCATTTATATGTGATAGCTGACTTTGGTTGGTGTGAATTATGGTTTACTCATGATTTGAGCCAACATTTGTAAATATTCTTTTGTTCTATTGAAGCTGACATATTGTGATTAAATTCTTAGTCATAGATATATATAAGAGATCATTCATATCAATTTGAGAGATGAAGAAGGTGTGTTGATGTGAATTGTGAATAAGAGAAGAGAAGAAGAGCAATAATGCATAGTTTTTCTTGTTTATAAAGGATTTGTGTTGCGAGTTTGAGTAGAACAAAGCAGAAGTGCAAAATTATTCTGGAGGACAAAAGATTGAGTATTGAGCCTAACCGGAACTATAATCAAGCATATGTAGATGTTATTTTCTCAGTTCAAATTCTCTGATGGATTTAATCTAAATATTTTCTTTGTAAGACAGTGAGTCTTCTTTGAGTAGTGATCTCTAGGAAGTGTGCCTGAATGTAAGTGTATTCCCCATATTATAAACCTCATTTGAGTATACTCAGATTATATTGTGGATTGGCCATCCACCATGGTTTCTCCCTTATTAGGTTTTCCACATAAAAATTTATGTGTTATGGGGTTGTGGTTGTTTTTTTATGTTCATGCATATTTCTTTGAATGAATGTTTTAAATTCTTAAAGGATCAAATCAATAAAATCTTAGAAATTGCACAACATTGATTCACCCCCCCTCTCAGTGTTGCTTGATTCCAACAATTGGTATCAGAGTGATTCCCTTAGAAGAATAAGTCTAACAACTTGGGGAGATCTTGGAAGATGTTTCAATAGATTCAAGTAGTCTTCAACAAAAAAATTTGGTGGCCTTAGATGATCTTGAACGATCAAAATATGAGAATGCTAAAAAATTAATTCAATCATTGAAAGATAAAATCAAGAAGTCCAGAGAGAAGAGAAAGGTACTCTATGATCAAATTAAGTAGAATGATAGTAAAATCATTGAAGATGAGTAACTCAATCAAGCCTTGAAAGAAAAGAGAAGAATGTGAAAAGCTTACTAGAGATAATACAATCCTAAAGCATGAAATGGAATATATCATGATGAGGATGACTAAGGAGATTGAAGATATAAATAAGAATGGAGAGAAGCTTGTGTAGTCTTTGAAATAAAAATATGAAGTATGCAGCCATTTGGACAATGAATTGGAACCATCTAAAAACAATGAGGAAGTACTTAAATAGATTGATGATCTCAAAAATGAATTTTCTACTACAAATACGTACAAAGAAAAGTTCAAAGTTAGCTCAGCCAAGCTTGATGAACTAATTAGTAGTCAGAGGAAAAATTGTAACAAGTGAGGTCTCGTTTATGAACAACGAGAAAGTTCCAAATCCAGTCAAAGGAGACCTAGGTAGGAAAATAGGAAAAATAGAGCTAGAAGAGATCCGGTAAGACAAATATTCAATGGTTACTATGTTACCTACAATAAATTTGGTCATGTGGCTTCTTAGTGTAGAAGTAGGATGAATCAAAGTGGTCCATCATTCTTAGGCAATGCTTTAATTGCAATAAGTTTTGTAGCAAGTTAAATGAATGCAAAAATGTGATGAACAACTTTCATAGAAATGTCAGATTTTATACATGAATTAGATTTGGCCATACTACTAATGAGTGTAGATCAAAAGAAAATTAGTGGAACAATTGTTCTAGACAAAAAAATGTTGTGTGCTATAACTGCAACAAATTTGGTCACATTGCTAGATTCTGTTGGAACAGAAAAGGTCGAGTAAACCAAAGGAGAAACATGCAAAAGGATATTAAGGGAAAAGGAAAACTCACTACATATGTGATCAGAAATAAAATGAAGAAGAAATGAGTAAATAAAAGTCCCTCTGATGAAGGGAATGCACCAGCACCAGAACCTGCTTCTGGTAGTTCATCTGGGAATTAGTTTTAGGCTTTTGGCCTAAGGGGAGATGTCAAAAAAAATTCCTAACCCCCTGTCGGTAATTGACACTAGAATATGGATAAGTTTAGTAAGTGCAGTAATGTTTTATAGATATTGTTGAACCTATTGGAGAGAGTATTATGTAGTATTGGAGGTCTACAGAAGAATTATTGGTGTAGGAGCACACCTTGGCTAACCTCCATTTTTTGTTATTTTGGCTTGCACTTGACTCTAGCCAAGTCAGGATGTTAGTTTGTTTTCTGACCTTAGAAGGTCATTGCTTTTGTGGGCTAGGTGAGTTAGTCATTAGGACTAAGGTCACACAATTAGCCATTGTTAGTAGTTTATATTTACTTAATGTTAGTTGTCTATGGGAGATTAGAGTCTTAAAAATGTTCTAAACACTTTGTGATTGTTGTAAAGATGCCTTAAGGCCATTAAATGAGTCAGTTCCTTGGAATCTAGAGAGAATGGTGGTCCTAAGAAATAGGATCAAGGCATAGAGAAAGATGCCAAATGTTGTAAAGAAGTTAGCATGGCAATCTTGGCAACTATTGTAATTGTTGCATGCAACTCAGTTACCTTTGGATTCCCTTAAGAATAGGAAGTGGGAGATCGAACAACAGGCCCTAGAATCATGGAGTGGGCATCTAATATGACCCAAGACTCGAATCTAAAATGGTTATGCAGTTATGTAATTTGTAATTTGGTTTTTGAAGTTGAATAGAGAGCTCTACAACATTGTTTACATGAAGAATTTGAGCTTTTGTGGTGACAAAGATGCTTAATGGATTGAGAGACTGAGTTTAGTGTTTGTTTTGTGTTCTATAGGATTATCTTAGACTTTTTAATTTTATAAGCAAGTTGTTTTAGAGTAGATAATTTGGGTTAGTTAGATTGTTTTGGTTTTAAGTTCTTACTAGTCCAGTCCTGACTAGTCGGTGCTTTCATGGCTCCCCCATGAAATCTAGCCTTGAGAAACACCTAAGGATAGGTGGAAATGATAGGGGAGTCATTAGTGTATATATGTTTAGGATTAGGAAGCATGAAAGGGTGGAGAGCTCTTTTTATCACTAGTCTCTAGGCAAGCAGACAGAGCCCGGTTAGAGGTCTAGCATTGAATCATTGAAGATTTCTTGCAGGGTAAAGAGATATTGTATGGAATAGGTACTATTTTATATAGGGTTTCATCATAGCTCAACGTACTAGGTGGATTGAGGTCATACTAAATCACTTAGGCTATGGTTTGAGCAGGTTAGAAATAAGATTACAGTCAGTCCTAGAAATTAGGCCTATTAGCCCTATTGTCCTAAGTTGTAGGAAGCTAGTGTATGGAGGTTTTCAGGCCCTAAGCCCCACTAAACCTTTTAAAACTCTAAAATGGGTAGTCAAATCTATCTTTATATTTGTAGGGTCTTTAGGAAAGTTTTGCAAGAATTGACAAAATAGGACTGGTAAAGGCTACAAGGAATAGGCCTATTTAAGGTCTCAAGTGGTGAATCCTTGAACCCGGTAAGGATAGGGTTGAATAAACTTATAAAATGGTTCAAATATGCAAGGTTATGAATGTTTTCATAAGGATGGATGCCCCTACAATGAAGAATGATGTTTGTGAGAAGATAGCACTTAGAGCTTTCTAAGTGAGGAAGAGGAATTGAACTTGTCAAATGGTGTTAGTCCTCCAAGGTGAAGCACAAAGGATAGAACTCTTAGAGAAGAGTTAGAATTGGACTTAGTTAATCATCTAAGCCAATCAGGACCTAGAGGAGACTAGATTCCTAGAAGAGACAAGCCGGGTCTCTTAGTTGCAGTGCAAGCAAGCCTCGGAGCACTCACATCATATTGGTATTAGAGCCTGTTTTGATCAGGCTTGTGGTGGATGTTGCAACCTACTGAATCAATGGGAGAGAATACACTAGAGGAATACACAACCATGGTGACTAATTCAGAGTTAGCTAGGAAAGTAGAAGAAGAAGAAGAGGATAATCGGTTGCTAAGAGAAAGATTGTCCCAAATGGAGCAGCTCTTGGGTGAAGTCCAACACCTGACCTTATTCTTCCTGAAGAGCCATTCTTAAAGGCCCTAAAGGCATTGAGTGGAAAAGCTTTGGAAGGTGTGCCACTATTTAGTGGAAAAATGGATCCAGATTCAGTCATGGATTGGATAGACAACATTGAGAACCATTTTGAGTGTGATGGTATCTCAGAGGCACAAAACGTTATGATGGCCAAGTCTAGACTAACAGGTTCAACTCTTACTTGGTGGAAATTTGTGCAAAACGAAAGAGAAAAGGATGGAAAAGGTCCTATAGTTACTTGGAAGGGCATGGTAAACAAAGTGAAGGAGACCTACCTTCCTGATGACTATGAAGTTCAAATGCATAGAAGGAGACACAATCTAAGACAAAAAGATTTAGATGTCCAAGCCTACACTGAGGAGTTTCAAAAGCTATGTTGATATCAAAAGTAGTAGAAGATGAAAGCATTAAGCTTGCAAGGTACTTGAATGGCCTTAAATGGTCTATTCAAGAGGAAATGAGTCTAGTGAACTTCAAAACCATTCACCAATGCTATCAAATGGCCTTGAAGATACAAGAGAAAAGAAAGAGAAAGCAAGACCAAACCTCTAAAGGTAAAGGTAAAAGCAAGGATAGTAGAGGACAAAGAGGTGGCTATGGTGGAAGAAGTTCTGAATCAAAAACTCAAGGAGACACAAAATTCAGTGAGCAGCAAGAAGGAAGCTCAAGTAGAGGTGGTAGAGGAAGGATTTCTAACTATAGCTCTAGAGGAAGAAATGGTGGACAAGGAGGAAGAGGCAACTACTTTTCCAATATGAAATGTTATCATTGCAATCAAATGGGGTACCCTACCTATAGATTCCCAGAAAAAGGTAGTTCTTCACATGGAGGTGACAAAAGAACTAACCTAGTTCATGAGGAATCAAATGCAACAGAGAAGCATTCTGAGGTTCCATTAAATTCTGAGGAAGGAGAGAACCTAATGATGAGGAGAACTTTGATCAAGGAGACGGTGAAGGAGGAGCCAAGCCAGAGGAGGTCTTTATTTAGGATAAAGTGCAAGATGATGGGGAAAGTATGTAGAGTCATCATTGACTCAGGTTCTATTGATAACATTGTGTTAGAGGAAGCAGTTAGCAAACTAAAGTTGACAAGGATACCCCAAACCAATCCTTACAAGGTCACTTGGCTCAATAAAGGCCAACATGTGTTAGTGAATGAACAAGCATGGGTGGAGTTCTCAATTGGAAGGTATAAAGACAAAGTTTTGTGTGATGTGCTACCCATGGATGCATGTCATTTGCTCCTAGGTAGACCATGGCAATTTGACCATCAAGCCATACATGATGGAGGAAAGAATTCTTATTCTTTCAAGAAAGATAATATGACCTTAAAAATACAGTCACTATTGGAAGATGATGAGGTGAAGACAGCAGGTCCAAATGTTCTAATGGTGGGTGAAAAAGAGTTCTTACAAGCCATGGAAGAGAATGAAGGAGTTGGTTATGCATTGGTGCTAAGACCAAGAGAGGGAGATGAAGGCAAGGTAACCAAGAAGACAGAGTTACCAAAGGAGATTCAAAGCATGTTGCAGACTTACCAAGGTATAGTGAGTGATGGAAAACCATCAACCTTACCCCCTAAAAGAGCCATAAGTCATAGGATAGACCTTATCCTAGGAGCTACCCTTCCCGACAAAGCAGCTTATAAAATGACCCCTCGACAAAATAAGGAAATTGCTAGGCAAGTACAAGAACTCCTAAACCAATATTTCATTAGAAAGAGTATTAGTCCCTGTGTCATACCCACTATCCTAGCACCTAAGAAAGGAGGAACTTGGAGGCTTTGTACTGATTCAAGGGCTATCAATAGGATAACTATAATGTATAGGTTCCCTATCCCCAGAATTGAAGACATAATGGATTGTCTAGGTGAAGCTAAGTACTATAGCAAGATAGACTTGAAGAGTGGCTATCACCAAATTAGGATACATGAGGGAGATGAGTGGAAAATAGCCTTCAAAACTAATGACGGTCTATATGAGTGGCTTGTCATGCCCTTTGGATTGTCCAATGCCCCCTCAACATTCATGAGACTCATGAATGAAGCCCTTAAAGACTACATAGGCAAGTTTGTGGTAGTATATCTAGATGATATACTAATTTTTAGCAAGACAAGGAGTGAGCACCTAGAACATATTGAGATTGTTTTCAAGAAGCTGCATGAGGAGAAGCTAATGATCAACTTGGAGAAGTGTGAGTTCATCAAAACAAAACTAGTGTACCTTGGATTTGTCCTATCACATGGCAATTTGAAAATGGACCAAACAAAAGTGGAGGCTATCATGAATTGGCCTACTCCAAGGACAGCAACAGAGGTAAGGAGTTTTCATGGCCTTGCACAATATTATAGGAAATTCATAAGGCATTTTAGTGCAATTTGTGCTCCTATGTTGGATAGTATTAAGGGAGGCATGAAGACCAAATTTGTATGGAATGAGCATGCTAACAAGAGCTTTGAGTTGTTGAAGGAAAGGATATCTACCCAACCTATTTTGGTGCTACCAAGCTTTGAGAAGCTTTTCACCATTGATTGTGATGCTAGCAATGTGGCAATTGGGGCTGCTCTAAGCCAAGAGGGTAGACCAGTGGCTTTTCATTCTGAAAAGTTAAGTGAAGCCAAAAAGAAGTACTCTTATTATGAGCTTGAGATGTATGCCTTGGTCCAAGCTCTACAAAAGTGGAGGCACTACTTGCTCCCCATGGAATTCATTGTGTATTTAGAAAATCAAGCACTTAGTTTCCTGAATTCACAAGAAAAGTTGAGCCACAAGCACATGAAGTGGATTGAGTACCTACAAGCTTACACCTTCAATATCAAGGACAAGAAAGGTGTCCTCAACAAAGTAGTAGATGCATTGTCTAGAAGAGCTCTCACAATTTAGGAAATATAGTTGAAGAGCATGGGAATAGATCACTTCAAGGATCTATATGCTGATGATGAAGATTTTGCAGATGTTTATAAGGTATGTGCTGAATACAAGAATCATTTTCATAGTAAATATGTTGAGTATACTTTGCAAAGTGATTTGTTGTTTAAAGGGAATCAATTATGTGTTCCTAGAGGCTCCATTAGAGAGAACTTGATACAAGAAAAGCATAATGGTGCTTTGAGTGGTCACTTTGGGATCACTAAGACTCAAGAACTTGTTCAAAGGTTCTATTATTGGCCTAAGATGAATATTGATGTTAGGAGTATGTGGAAAGTTGTGTAGTATGTCAAAAGGCAAAGGGCACTTCTTCAAATGCAGGCCTTTCTCAACCACTACCTATTCCTACTAGGCCATGGGAGTGTTTGAGCATGGATTTTGTAGTCGGGTTACCCAAGACAAGGCAAGGCATGGATAGTGTTTATGTGGTGGTGGACAGGTTCAGCAAGATGGCTCACTTTATACCATGTAAGACCATCCATGATGCTATTCAAATAGCCTCTCTCTTCTTCAAAGAGATAGTAAGAATCCATGGGTTAGCTATCAGCATTGTGTTTGACAGAGACACTAAATTCATGAGTCATGTTTGGAAGACTCTTTGGCAAAGGTTAGGCACTAACTTGTCCTTTGGATCGGCCTACCATCCCCAAAATAATGGTCAAACCGAGGTTGTTAACAGAAGCCTTGGAAATCTACTAAGGTGTTTGACCAAGGAGTATGGGCAACAATGGGATCAGTTGATTGGGCAAGCTGAATATGCCTACAATGATACTATAAACAGATCCATAAGGAAGAGTCCCTTTGAAATAGTCTAGGGGCTACATCCTAAAGGAGTTTATGAGTTGAGAGATTTGAAGGATGGAGTGAAGGGAAGTGGATATGCTGATGATTTTGCATATGCTATGTAGGAGATACATGATATAGTGAGGAAAACCTTGACAGAGAACACCATCAAACATAAAACCAAGGTGGATGAGTATAGAAGAATAGTGCAGTTCAATGTGGGTGACTTGGTTATGGTGCATCTTAATAAATCAAGACTTCAAAAGGGATTCCCTCACAAGTTGAAAATGAGGAGGATAGGTCCCTACCCTATCTTAGCTAAGTATGGTGATAATGCATTCAAAATTGAGCTACCGGATAATAGTGGACTGTCCCCTATCTTCAACATTGCAGACTTAGTCCATTACAAAGGACCACAACAAGACATGGATCAAAACCTTCATGAAGTGATCAGAGATGTAGAAGATCTACACTTACCTACTGCTATAGTCATAGGAGCTAACATCATATTGGACACAAGGGTCTACAAACAGACTAGAACTAAAGCATACAAGGAACATTTGATCAAGAAACAAGGTCAAGCTGATGTTGATGCAATATGGATAAAGGAAGCAGCATTCAAGAAGATGGGGATTGATCCAAGCATCATCAATCCAAGGGTGGATTGAAATTTTTGTTTTTGGGGAGGATGGTGCAGGAGCACACCTTGGCTAACCTTAATTTTTTGTTATTTGGGCTTGCTCTTGACTCTAGCCAAGTCAGGATGTTAGTTTTTTTTCTTACCTTAGAAGGTCATTGCTTTTGTGGGCTAGGTGAGTTAGTCATTAGGACTATGGTCACACAATTAGCCATTGGTAGTAGTTTATATTTTCTTAATGTTAGTTGTCTATGGGAGATTAGAGTCTTAAAGATGTTCTAAACACTTCGTGATTGTTGTAAAGATGCCTTAAGGCCATTAAATGAGTTGGTTCCTCAAAATTGAGAGAGAATGGTGGTCCTAAGAAATAGGATCAAGGCATAGAGAAAGATGCCAAATGTTGTAAAGAAGTTAGCATGGCAACCTTGGCAATTATTATAATTGTTGCATGCAACTCAGTTACCTTTGGATTCCCTTAAGAATAGGACGTGGGAGATTGGCCAACAGGCCCGAGAATCATGGAGTGGGCATCTAATATGATCCAATACTCGAATCTAAAATGGTTATGCAGTTATGTAATTTGTAATTTTGTTTTTGAAGTTGAATAGAGAGCTCTGCAACATTGTTTACATGAAGAATTCAAGATTTTGTGGTGTCAGAGATGCTTAATGGATTGAGAGACTAATTTTAGTGTTTGTTCTATGTTCTATAGGATTATATTAGACTTTTTCATTTTATAAGCAAGTTGTTTTAGAGTAGATAATTTGGGTTAGTTAAATTGTTTTGGTTTTAAGTTCTTATTGGTCTAGTCCTGACCAGTCGGTGCTTTCATGGCTCCCCCATGAAATCTAGCCTTGGGAAACACCTAAGGATAGATGGGAATGATAGGGGAGTCATTAGTGTATATAGTTTTTGGATTAGGAAGCATGAAAGGGTGGAGAGCTCTTTTTATCACTAGTCTCTAGGCGAGTAGACAGAGCCCGATTATAGGTCTAGCACCGAATCATTGAAGATTTCTTGTAGGATAAAGAGATATAGTACGAAACAGGTACTATTTCAGATAGGGTTTCATCATAGCTCAACGTACTAGGTGGATTGAGGTCATACTAAATCACTTGGGCTATGGTTTGAGCAGGTTACAAACAAGATTACAGTCAGTCCTAGAAATTAGGCCTCTTAGCCCTATTGTCCTAAGTTGTAGGAAGCTAGTGTATGGAGGTTGACAGGTCCTAAGCCCCACTGAACCTTTTAAAACTCCCAAATGGGTAGTCAAATATGTCTTTATATTTTTAGGGTCTTTGGGAAAGTTTTGCAAGAATTGACAAAATAGGACTGGTAAAGACTATAAGGAATAGGCCTATTTAAGGTCTCAAGTGGTGAATCCTTGAACCCGGTAAGGATAGGGTTGAAGAACCTTCTAAACTGGTTCAAATATGCAAGGTATGAATGTTTTCATAAGGATGGACACCTAAGCAATGAAGAATGATGTTTGTGAGAAGATAGCACTTAGAGCTTTCTAAGTGAGGAAGAGGAATTGAACTTGTCAAATGGTGTTAGTCCTCCAAGGTAAAGCACAAAGGATAGAAATCTTAGAGAGGAGTTAGAATTGGACTTAGTTAATCATCTAAGCCAATCAAGACCTAGAGGAGACAAGGTTCCTAGAAGAGACAAGCCGGGTCTCTTAGTTGCAATGCAAGCAAGCCTTAGAGCACTCACATCAATTATCTATTATAGTGCATGAAAATAGTGTAACCTGATGTGTTAGGGGAAAAAACATTTATTGCGAGAAAAAAGGGTTAAGTATGCGAGTGATAAATGGTCATTTCTATCATTCATTTGTCACTTTTAATTTTGAAGAAAAGAAGTTTGGAGAGCTCTGAGGTGAAACTTGGCGAGTTGAGGCAAAATTCAAGTGTGAAGTAGCTTTCAACAATAAAACTACCATCTGGTGGAAAGGTATTTATCGTCAAAACTTGTAAATTTGAGAATTGGTGGAAATGGCTACTCCATTGGTAGTAGAAGTTAAGTACAAACCCCATCCCAAATTCAAATGGCATCCCTACAAATCTATTGAGACCACCCCATTAGGATCTTTTTCATCTGTTTTGTACGTCATCTTACACACTAAAGATATTAGGGCATATATTCAAGCTAGCATTGAAGAGCTAGGAAGCTCGCTATTGTTGAACTTGTATAACAATCACATTATAGGAGAAGAATTTTGTGTTAAGCTAGAATTTAAAACCCTAGAAGATAAGAAATTTACATAGATTGTTAAATTTACTATGTTTGAAGAGACCGAATGGGTCTATTACATCTTGAGCTAAGTTCATGATGAATTCATGTGATTAAGTATACCCTTCAAGATTACAAAGGAGGCTATAAGTGTTGTTACAAGTTTAATTTTTTTTGGTGGATTACCAATTCTGAAATCTGTAAGGAATCAAACAACGATTGATGCAATAGGCTCAAAATATGATCGAAGAGCCATGAAAATTGAGGATATCATTGAAATAGATGTGAAATTTGCATCGATGATCATTGGCTATAGGATATATCACTCAAGTCGAGATAATTCTGTGTCTGGAACAACCATCTATGCAACCTTTCAAATGGTAAAGGAGAATGCAGACTATGATCTTTGTGAATTACTTAGGAGTCAACTAATGGAAAATCTAGGTAAGATTAAAAAAGGACAAGAAAAATTCCTTCATGTATGGTAACTTGTTGTTATGTTTATTCTTTTATTTCATGAAATAAGGTTTGGGAAATGGGAAATTTCATTGGCAAGGTAATCAACCTATAGCTATTTAGATAAGGGAAATGTTGTATGGGATTGGAAATAGTCAAACCAGAAGAACTGCAATCTGGGGATATTTAAAAAAAATCAGAATATGATACATGCAAGAGAAAGAATTCCTACCTCTATTATGGAAAAATATAAGGATACTATATGTTTCATTGTAGATATTGATCAATGCATGATAGAATTTTTTGATCCCAGAATAGTCTAGATCATGCCGACGGGCTATGAAGTTTAAGAGCACATTCTAGAAATTTATGCAGAAAATTTTTTGAGCAAGCCTCTAGATCCATCAAAAGAGAGATTTAGTACTTTTGCAGAATAAGATATACATGTGAACAATGAACTCAAAAAACCTATGATAGTTAGAAAAGTGAGAAAAGAGGTGGAAATCTTAGCAGAAAGAATGGGCATATCTGCAGAAAGAGTAAAAGAAGCTAGAAGAAAAAGGGAAGAAGTTGAAGAGAAAAAAAAGAGGTAACAAAAACTGAATCTACTGGTCCGACAACACCATCTGCTCGAGCTAGGTCAACTAGAAGCTCTGCATCCCTATATGCCCCTACAACAAAGGCAATCCCTATGAAAACTCAATCTAAGGGATCCTATAAGGAAGGAAAAAGGAAGAAGGATAAAATCAAAAGAGTCTATGTGGCAGTCTATGAAGATGAAGAAACAAAGTTTGATGAAGGAGTTAGATAAATCAAGCATCAAGGTACTAAGGCAACAACCATTACTCAAAGCAAGCCCTCCAGTGAAGATGACAAAGAAAAGAAGAAGGCAAAACCAACCCACCAGGTATGTCAATAGAAGAAGTTGACAAAGCTTTGGTTAAGGATGGGAATCTCAAGCCACTTTGTGAGTGGTATGAATGTTTTGATAAATTTGATAAGAGAACCCTTGAGGAGGCAACAATAAATAATTTGAATATTTTTTAATAAATTTTTTATTGAAATAATGCCTAATTTACCTAAAATCTTATATGAGATTTTGGAGATGAGAAGAGTAAATTCTAGATCAGAAGAAGAGAAAATGAGAGAAATAATTCTTAATAAATTATGTCCAATAGTATATATGAATAAATGAATACAATACTGAATAAAGCCAAAAACTAATTCAAAAGAGAGACAAGAGTGAATAACCTCATGATTGGTCAGACTAAAGAAGTTGTAGAAGAAGAAGAAAAACAAGATACAACTAAGGATATTTAGATTCCTCCTGAAGTGGAAAATATAGGAATACCTATGGAAATTGAAGTTCCTGAAAGCATATCAGTTGAGAAAGTTGAGAAAGAACATGTAGTTAAGGAAGCAGTGGTTGAAGAAAATAAAGTTGATGTGAAGGGAATTCCAATGGAAGCAAGAGACATTGCAGAGGCAGTGAAGAAATTTATGGTAGAACAAAAAGAATATTTTGATCCTGAATTGGTGTAAGGTCCTATCGACCTATCTACCTTGTCTCCAATTCAAAAAATGAAGGTAGCATCATTTTCCTAGGAAAAAGCTAGAGAAGAATTGTTGAAGTCCCACATTGAGGACAACGAACTTCTAAATCTTGCATCTAGAGTCTTGGAAAAGATAATGCCCACTCATGTTAAAGATTCAACCGGTTCCTCCTCAGGTGAACTAAAGAAGCTCATCAACTCTGTAATTACTCATTTTGAGTCACTTGAGAAATTAGCAATGATTAAAGTTCAAAATGAATTTGATGCCAAAAGATTAAATGGGCTGAAAGAAATGATAACAAAGGATAAAACTCTATTAGCCACCAGTGTGAAAAATATCCAAAATTATCTATCTAAAGGTGGAAATATTTATAAATCATGTTTTTTTTTGACAAAATTTACTAAGGTAAATGAGAAAAAGATTAAGGATCTCGGAAAATAGCTTGCTACTATTTATGAAGTGTTTGATCCTTTAACTGGTGGTGTTGGAAAGTTAGAAGGTGAAGTGATATCTTTTCTTGACAAAATAAAGAGCTTGAAGCATGAAAATGACAAAATTGTTGCAAGAGTATGTGAACTTAGAGGCCTAATTGGCCCAAATATAGAAATAATGTCAAGTGCATTGAAAGAAGCTAAAGATGCTAAAGTGGTTGGTGATCCATTAAATCTTGAGTTTGCAGAGACACAATCCTACTTTGTTTGTGGACACATGACAATCTTGGAGAGTCTCAAAAGGGTTTGGGACACAAATTTGACTATGTTGAATAAATATTTTCTAGATATTTTCAATTCTATGTAAGTTGAAGAAGCTTGTTTGTACATAAGAAATTTTTTCATAACAGTTTTGTTTGATTTTTGATATGTGGATTCTTTCCTTTTCCATTGATGTTAAAGGGGGAGAGTAGTAGAGTGAAAAATGCATAATCATCTCAGGGGGAGAATTGTGTTTTGGAGAAGAGTTTTTTTTTTTTGAAATTTTAGCAGTGTAATTGATGTTGGTACTGATCTGACACTTAGTCATTTTTCACTAAGTGTTGCCATCAATTACAAAGGGGAAGATTATTGGAAAGAGACACTATGAATATCATTTGGTTTTATCATTGATGGCAACCATAGTCGGTGATTAGATCTTCACATCATCATTTGATTATACTGGCAGTCAGATGGAAAATAGTTAAGGAAGAACAGAGCATCTGGCAGTTTTGTGTTCATCGATTCACATGAATATTTCTATTAATATATTATGTTTTGTATCTCAGGGAAGGTTGTGCTTTGTGTTATCCAAGAATCTTAGTGCCTCGTATTGATTCATGTGCAAGTTAGAAGATTTGGTTGGCTAATTCTCTGTTTTATCAGTACTAAAGCCAACTTTGAGAATGTAGCATATCGCGGATGTTTGGGAAATAATCATTTAAGTATTTTTGTGTTCATACATGTTGATGTTGATCATTTCTATGCTATAACCAAATTTCGTTGGTGCACATTACAGTTTACTCATGATTTGAGCCGAAAGTTGTAAATATTATTTTGTTTTATTGAAGCTGACATATTAAGAATAAATTCCTAGTTAGAGATATACACAAGAGACCGTTCATATCAATTTGAGATATGAAGAAGGTTTTTTGATGTGAATTGCGAATAAGAGCAGAGAAGAAGAGTGATAATTCACAATTTCACTTGTGTGTAAAGGATTTATGTTACGATAATAAACAAAAGTGTAGAATTAGTCTGAAGGATATAAGATCGAGTATTGAGCCTAACCAAAATTGTAATCAAGCATATGTAGATGCTATTTTCTTAGTTCAAATTCTTAGATGGATTTGATCTGAATATTTTCTTTGTAAGAGAGTGAGTCTTCTTTGAGCAGTGAGCTCTAGGTAGTGTTCTTGAATGCAAGTGCATTCCCCATATTATAAACTTCATTTGAGTATATTCAAATCATACTATGGATTGGCCATCCATCGTGGTTTTTCCCCTAATAGGTTTTCCACATAAAAATTCATGTGTTATGGTGTTGTGGTTTTTTGTTTTATGTTCATGCATATTTCTTTGAATGAATGTTTTAAATGATTAAAGGATCAGATCAATAAAAGTTTAAAAATTGCACAACACTGATTCACTCCCCCCTCTCAGTGATTTTGATTCCAACATTTCCAACCAAACACTGGACCAATCTCCCAAGTAGGATATCACATAGACATACACTTTTGACATCAATGACAACAATATGCGAATAGATGTTTCAAGTTGTGTTTTTGGAAATGACCCTAATGCAATTGATCCTAACCATGCTCAATAAACTCCTAGTGAGTGTCATCATGAAGTTGACATCATTGGAGAAGATGATGCTAGCATGCATGAGTTAATAAATGATTTCCTTAATAATCTTGAGAACAATGCATCCTTTTATCCTTCCATGAAACAACCAACACAACTTGAGATGTTTGATATTTTACATCCTAAAATTGAGTTACAAACTAAGTCCAAACTTCCAAAAATGAGTAAAACTATCTCCTCTAATCAAGTGCATACCTATTCATCTTATTTTAACAAAGTGACCAACACTCCCATCAACCTAGAAGAGACTCATGGCCAAGGATTTAAGATTTTAACTAAACAAGGATGTGACATAACTAATGAACATGAAATTCATAAACTAAGAGAAATTTCCTATGGAAGAAACTAAAGGATTAGGATATCAAGATCCTCATCCCAGCATAAGTTTCCTTCTTCCTACGGAACAACCAAGGCCTCATAAGGATGAGAAGGGAATCTTAGGTCCTCCTCCTCAACATCTACCTCAACAAATTGGTGAACCAAGAATGAAACAAATAATATGAAAAATTCAAAAAAACTTCATTCCTACATACTAAAATAGAAATTAAATGAAAGATGGAACACTTGTTGGAGTACAAGACCACTGAGAGGGTAGTGTGAATCAATGGTCTAATGAGAAGACAAATTTCAAAACTTAATTCACTTTTATTCTACAAAGAGACCCATTGAAAAAACTTCAAACATTATAGGTTTTGAATGTTGAGTCATAATGATATGCAAATCATAACATAATACTTGAACAAATATGACCAATAAAGCACAATATGACAAACCATCAAGAGGAGACATAGAAAAAAAATTATGAGTGGAAAACCCTAAAAGTATGAAAAACCACTATGAAAATATGTTTCATAGTGAGTTAGTGGAAAAGCCTCATTGGATACAACATGCCTCACTAGAAACTCAGCATACCTCACTAGAAAAATAACATGCCTCACCAAAAACTAAAAATGTCTCACTGGAAAACTTACCACAATTCAGAAGAAATATGAAAAACTCAGAGGGTTACTCTATTTCCAGACAAATCACTTCTTTATATTTGCATCACCAAAACCTCCATCTACCCTTATTCACACATACCACAATAATTATATGCATTATATGATATTATACAATGTTTCAAAAAATCATCTCTAACACTGATTGATATTTATAAACACATAACACTAACATCTTCCATTACCCTTCTTTAAACTCATTTCATAGTTTAAATGCACTGAAAAATATTTTATTGAACAAGACAAATGAGAGGGGGGTGAATCAGTTGTAACAAATTTAAACCTTTAAATCATTCTCTAGAACAAATACTTAATATTGCTAAAATGATTAAACATTAATTACAAGTGAATACACTAAAAACCATCACACAAACATAGCAACAACAGATTTACCTACAAAACCCAATGAGGGAAAAACCATGACGAGGATTAACTCACACTATAGAGAATATCAAAACTAATTACGAAGGCTCACTATTTGAGAAACAAGGCTCACTACCAAAATAAGGACTCACTATCCAGATCAAGACTCACTATCCAATAGGGTTAACCATTCAGAGGGCTCAGTGCCACAGAGATACAAATAATATAGAAGATATATGTTATAGAGAGAAGACAATCTCAATGCAACAAAGATTTCCACCACAATTTTCTCAACCATTTGTAGACACACATGAATGATGGAGTATAGCTTCAACTCACTACATCCTAAAATTAAGCATTTACGCTTCACAATTATTTTCCACACTCGCATCACACACACTCGATGATTCACATCTATCTACTCTATTTATTTTCACTTATCTCTTGTCTCATCTTTCACCACTAACTCATCCTATATTTATACCATCTTCAACTTTGAAACATATCTAAAGTTGGCCATCCAACATTAAATTCAAATTAGGTCGATGTCAAAACATCCTAGGGTGGAATTATAATGAGTGTGACCAAAACACATGCTTGATGAGGACCCAAATAGGTCCAACATGCTCCATCAACTTTGAAAATAGTGTTCAACACAAGGTTGACCAAACCAATGTAAAACACAGAAAAATTTAGTATGATCCTTCCAAATATCAAAATTATCTTCAACAAGATCATAAAAAGTCAACTCTAAAACTGCAACACATAAGACTTTACCAAAGATAAATCCAGACCAACAACATTTCTCTCGGACCTCACCTAGAAACACAAAAAACCATAATTCACAACTAGTGAACATAACTCACACTATACAATGAATCAACATCCAAAAATATAGATATAGTAGCTTCTAACAAACATGATCAACATATTTGAACCACACAAAGAAAAAAGAGAAAATCCTAGAGAAAAACCCAAAGCAACCACTGAACACCTGCAACCTTTCTTCAATACAATTTTATCAATATCCTCAACATGAATAGCCAATAACCTACAATCATGAAATTAATGACAATAGCAACTAGTTGATTACCAGTTGACTAGTTGATATCAATGAAAACATGATTCTTTCAAAAATCCCCCCCTTTGTCATTGATGGCAACACATGATTTGAAAACCATCACAGACAACATACTAGCTTTGAAATGATAATCTTTTTCATCTTATTCCTCTTTCAAATGCTTCCTCTCCCCCTTTGACATCAATGGAAAAGGAAAATGATATTTTACATTGATTTCCACTTTGACATTAAAAATATAATACTTATACAATGACAACACATGACACTACCTGCTCCTCTTGAGAGGTAGCCACCAAAACATCTATCTAGAAGAAAGATGGATACATAGATCCACTGGACTGATCCATCTTCATATGCATCTAGTTCAAGAAAGGAGGGGAAATGACCCTTAACTTCTCCCAGAGATACTCAAAAGTATCTTTAGGAAGAGGCTTCATAAATATATCAACAAATTGATCCTTCATAAGGACATACTCAAGATTTACTTCATTCTCCACAACCTTCTTGTTGATGGTTAAAATGACACAAACAACATTAAAACATAATATTTCTACTCTATTTCTCCTAAAAGAGAAAGACAACATGTAGTAGCTTAACTCCCAAGGTCCTGGTAGTTGGTTCTCAACTATCTGATGCCACTCAATTGGTTCATGCAACTATAATATTCAAGGGGCCTATGCTGGTAACAAAGGATTCAAGCTATAACTCTTTTTATCGAAATAGTTCCTGTAAATCAATGGGTTTTAAATAAAAGAAAAAGATAGAACAAAGGGGTAAACTAGTAAGTATGAACCGAATTTATCTACTATCTGGACATATACTTTCAATGATGAATGTTTCCTAATAGATCATAAAAACCATAAGATGATATAGTCTGTATCATAATCTATACCACTACATACATTTTAGGTGCTTAAATAACTTCACAATCACTCTTCACAAATATTTCAAGGATTTTCAAAACAACACAAATTCATTCATCATCAAAATTATAGATCAACAGACTTTTTAATAACTTCAACTCAATGAAAATCTAATAAGATGATCCTTAAATTTGATTCCTTCAAATGAATTTCATCATTCAAGAAAATCTTATGTTCAGCACAATCACTGCATACAGATAGATCATAACTTATCAGCCTTATCAAACAAACAATTTAATTTCAAACACCATCTTTCATGTAAACCTATAATTCTATTAATTGTAAAAGATTTAAGTACAATGTATCTCTGCAAAACTCTACAAAATTCTATCTCCTAGCATTAGGCAAGCCAATCCAATTCTCAATTAGCCGACCCTTACAATGTGATACCCATCTGGTATTTATAACTATACAAAAAGTTTGAACCTCACTTCTATTTTAGGCTTTCCACCTTTTTAAGAACAATCAACTTTCTTGGAAACTCAGATCAACTTTGATCTTGAGTCCTTACATTATACACTCAGTTTGATCTAAAAATAGAAGATAGAAATAGAAGAAAAGAAGTCATATGCCCTCAAGACTGTTAATGTTGCATGCATGCAACATCCAAGGAAGAAGAACATCATGCATGCAAGATTTTTATGCATGTGAAGCCGGATCTGCCATGAACTCATCATAACTGGTGAAGACTTGTTGTAGCATATCCATATCTGGCCCATCAATCCAGTCATCTTCAAATTTGATCCGATCCAACTCACCTACGACAAACTCTCTCATACTTTTAACCTTGATCAATTCTCTCCCTGTAGCTTTTATTTCTTCTTTGACTTCTACAAGCCAATCTATCACCAAGTCTCCTCCATCATCTTTCTCCTGCAAGCAAACCTCTAATTAGATCTTTATATAAATCATCATAAAACATACTTATAAAACATACTTGTTACACATACATCAGAGTCCGAACGAGATAGAAGCTCAAAACAATCTCTTTTACAAAACTGGTGAACTCGGAGCAAAAACTGATATGGAAACTTCACCTAATAACAAACGGGCTCGGAGTCGGAACCGGGGAAGTTATCGGAACCGGGATCGTAACGAAAACGGATTTGGTTTTCTTAGAATTTTCATTTTTTCCATATTCTATTTCCATTCCGTCTCCGCCTCCGATTAGGTTATCATTACTTTGAAGAAAGACTTTCCCATTATACGTGGAGCCGGACATAGGATAAAACATGGAATCAATACCTTTTGCAAAACAAATCTTTCAAGTCCAAGATTGATTCCAATCCTGCCTCCGTCGTGATTGACCATGGTTGCCAAAGAAACCTTCTAGAACTCGGAGTCGAAAATAGGATAAAACATGGAATCGATACCTTTTGTAAAACAAAACTCTCAGGTCCATAATCCATTCCAATCCCGCCTCCACCAATTATTATATATTTCAAGGAAACCTTTTTAGAACTCGAAATCAAAAATGGGATAGAAATGGGATTGATGAATTTTGTAAAACAAAACTATTAGGTCCATAATCCATTCCAATCCCACCTTCGCCTATGCTAATCATGACATCATCAAATACTTTATTCATTTTCAACACAATTTCATGATTAAGACCTAGGTCGCTATAAAATGGCAAAGGAGCTTAAAATTCACTACACTCATATGACCGTGGGGAACAATAGCACTTTAGGATATCATTTTTTAATCATTTAAAGTAATTACAGAGACTAACGAAACCCTAATCTAAGAAACTCGATAAAAACTAGGGCACAGGTTTAAACCTTGCCATTTTACCATATTACGAAACCCTAATCAAGCAATAAAACTAATCTACCCTAACTCACTATAAAATCTCTAATCTACCTCACTGTAGATTCTTAATCTAACAAACACCATTAAAAACCTTTAATCTAATCTAATCTATTGCAAACCAAAAATGACACGACGCAATCACGATTAAGACGTGAAAGCGACAATGCCCAAAAAATAGAAAGAAATGACA
The DNA here is from genome assembly GCA_007115665.2 of Sequoiadendron giganteum. Lineage (NCBI taxonomy): Eukaryota > Viridiplantae > Streptophyta > Pinopsida > Cupressales > Cupressaceae > Sequoiadendron > Sequoiadendron giganteum. The sequence goes on from CM021103.1 coordinate 69,380,648, forward strand.
CAAGAAAACAAGAAAACAAATATTTAAAGTAAAACAAACAAGACAAAACAAGAACCTACTCATTCAATCACATCGATGATCATAGAATTGGTCTAAAACACAATGATTGAACACGCGAGTAGATATAAAGCAAAACAAAATGAACACAACTGCAAATAAACAACAAACAACAAAGATAAAAGACCTACCTCAAATGTAAACAAACCCAAGCTAACTTTCTGAATCGATTCACAAACAATATCCCTTCTCTATCTTGATCAATTTGCTCAAACAAACTCTGCTATTGCTCTTCGCGCTCTTAGACTTGTAATAATAACAATAATGATTGGCTTTAACCCTTAATAAAGGTAAATATGTGAATTTCTACCTACACCGGAAACCACCATTAATTCATCAAAACGTAGTAAAGGTGGAGTCAGAACTGTAAGAGAACGAACACTAGTTTGCAGTGCAACTTCAGTCAAAAAGTCAACGACAAAATGGCAAGGGTGGAACTAAAATGGAATCGAGATATTAAATTTATAAAATTTCCAAACCTCATTCCCATTCCGGCTTCACGTCCGACAACTAAAAAAAAAACAAAAATAAATACAAAAAGTTAAATAAAAGACCAACCTAATAAAACAAAACACAAAAACTGAAACAAAACAAAAATAAAAAAGTAGCGGAGGCGCGATCAGAATCGATCGTGATTTTGCAAATTTTGATAACAACCATCCCAATTCCCACTCCGGCTCCACTTCCGCTAAAGACCAAAAACAAAGGCAAAGAAAAGATTGTCGGGATAGAACCAAAAACAAGCCTCAAAAGAACTTTCAGAACCCGATCCAGTTCCGGTTCCGATTCTGACAGAGAAACCAAAGAAAAACAAACTATTGGCAAAACTAGACTCCAAACTTTGTTTCAAAAACAACTAAGTACAAAAAATAACAAAGGGGGACCCATTTTGACCAAGGCAAAAGATGGGGTGGTTATGCAAGGCATAACAAATGGCGACTCGGCTGGGGAAATAGTTTACCTATTTTCAAAATACCCAAAGAAAATTTTAGTCACCCAAAAACTACTTGGCTTATAAACACCTTACCTTGAATGAAATCAGATATTTGTAGGATAATCTTGAGTTTGAATCTCAGATGTTATGTGCTCATGAGTTTATTTCTGAATCTGAGTGTGTGCTTATTTTGTGCATCATTCTTTGTAATACTTTCTCTGCTTGTGAACAACTATACCTAAGTTTCAAGCTACATAAGTTGAGTCCTTTAACTATCATGCAGTAAAATCCTGGGTATTGCTCTGCTGCTAGACAGGCATCCATAGCCCTGATAGAGATACCTCTAGTCCTCTCAAAGCATTGCTCTACTGCCAGATAGGCATCCATAGCCCTGATAGAGATACTTGGTTACCCATTTGATATTGAGCTTGCTTTTCTTTCTTTCTTTCTCTTTCTTCTTCTCTTTTTTTTATGGATGGAAACTCTTTTATGCATCTCTCAATACTCAAATTCAATGAATCTAAAATGTGGGTTGAGTACTACAATGGATTTCATGATAGTCTTGGAATCTGATTTTTCACTTGAAACATAGATAGAGTCATTCTAAAACAAATAGGTAATTACTCATGCAGATTTTTTTCTAATTTGGTAACAGATCTTTGATCACAATTCAAGAGATATTCACATTTACATGTTCTATCCCTAATAACTTTTCCAACCCAAACTAGAATGATCGTAAAACATAAGTTTTAGAATGAAATCCTTTTCAATGATTATAATGAGAATACCTAAACCAATTTCTCTCCTAGTACCAATAGTATACTTTGAATAACAACCCCCTCACTTGAGATGAGAAAAATAACAATCCCCAACGAAACGAGACAAAACAAAACAAACGAAGAAAACAAAACAAGCAAAACAAAAACTAAAAACTAAAAACTAAAAAAAAAAAAAACTTAATTACATATGATACAATACAGTACATTCCTTTCTACCCCTGAGTGAGCCAAATTAACAGATTCATACTTGCCTCCCTCACTCTTTGTAGGCATTCTCTGATAAGCTTGTGGATCTGAATCAAATATCCTTTCCAATGCTATCATCCCCTATCATCCCTTTTGGAATGTTATTGCTCTTTAAATCCATTATCCCTTCTAGATTATCACTTTCTATTTTGTCACTTTTTGGATTCCAGTCTCCTTGATCCCTGTCAACATTATCAATTATCTATCCTTGAAATACATCAAAACTCTCCAAAAAGGCCAAAATATGTTGATCATCATTAAACACTTGGAAGTGTCGAACATTGTCAGGAATTGTAGGGACTGAAATCAATTCCACAAAAAACCTCTTTAGATTTGAATCTTGCATCGGCTCTAATGTACTTGTTGCAATGGCAAGAGCATCTACTATTTGATTTGCTTCCCTTGGAATAAGAGTAATCCCAAAGGCATCAAAATCTTCTATTAAATTCCAGACCCTATTCTTATAAGCAGCTAATCTTTTATAATGGCAAGCGTATTGACTACGTACCTGTTTCACAATTACCTCAGAGTCGCCCATCACTATAAGAGAAGTTACCTTCTTCTTATGAGCAAACATAAGTCCTCTTGCAAGTGCCTCATATTCAGCCACATTATTAGTGCAACCAAACTGCAATCTATAAGAAGCAAAATAAGTTTTCCCTTTCGGGTTAGTTAGTTCAATTCCTGCTCCACTTCTGCTTTAGATTTAGAACCATCAAATTTAAGAGTCTATAACTAGTCTTTAGCTGGGAGCTCTTTCTTTTTAGAAACTACAGGGATTTTGTCACTTGTGACATGTGGCAGCTCAGACTTTTGCTGTTTATCAAAATTTGTGTTGAGAAGAAACTCAGTTAACGATCTTCCTAGTTCCTTAATTTGTTCAACAACTACCTCCTAAGCAATTTCTTGGGCTGAGTTAGAATCTAACTCATCTTCTATTAACTCTTTTGGTATTGGAAAAGCATTTGGAATAGGGGTATTAAAATGAAACTGCGATACTTCCACTTCCTCTTTTTGATCCAAAAACCCTAAAACGTGAGTCTATTCTACTGGTAAAGAAACTTCTTCTTGAGAAAGACTGATCCATGTAAGAATAGTTGCATCCTTAGCTTGGAAGGAGAACTCATTGATGGGAGTCTCAGTTACCTCTTGAAATTATTGCTTGGGTAGATCTACATGCCTTAGAATATCTATGCATGATTGACATGTCAACTCTGAATGATTATGATAGTGTATTCTACACCAATTAGGAAGCAATAAATTACTCAAATCAGTTTTTGTTCCTAAAACCAGCCTATCTTGTTGCAATTTCCTTATTAGAACTTGCTGGTTGATGCGAATCATCGAGTCAATGTGATCTAAGGATAGTGTATCCTCAAGACTAACTACAGAGAAAGTAAGGACTTGCTCTTGCTTGTAAACACCTATCTCAGTCTCAAAGAATGCTACTTCATTTGGAGTATCATACTCTGTAATCATGTGTTTGAGCCTAGGTTCACTTTCTATTCTTATCTAGGTTGCAACCCCTTTCCATGGTAACCACATGTGTGAGAAGTCCAAGGACAAATACCCTCCTATGCTTTTCATTAGCTCTTGACTTAAGAGCATCCCATATGTTTCTGGGATGTCAGCAACTTGAATATCTATATAGATTTGGATCCTTGGGTCTGATCCAACCTGCACATGCATGTTCTTCAACTCACCTACAACATTAATTTCAGTTTTATCCAATTGAATCACCTTTTTATTGCTTGGAATAGGACTCAATCCTAACTTTTTACAAATCGAAAAAGGCATGACATTCCCTGATGCTCCAGAATCTAATAGGCAATTGTGTAGATTCTTTCCAAAGATTCTCAAACTTAACAAGAAAGGTGGGGTACTGGTCTTACCTTTATACATAGCAGCATTCGTCTCCTTTGTAGGAGTCACTTTACCTTTCCCTTTCAAGTGATTTGTTTCTTCCAAAGCTTTTAATATCACCTCCCTTTGAGTTGGGCACCACTTCATGATATCAAAGAAAGACAGTGATGTCTTCTTCCTTTGCAATTCTGCAACAAAATCAAACTCTGAATCATTCTTAAATTGATACTTAGGAAAAGAAGGCTGATTACCTCTATTCTGAGAATCAGAAGGCCCCTTTGGTGGGGGTGGATTGTTATCTGCATTCTGATTTGGTGGAACCATGTTGTTAGGGAGTGCAGATGTAGTGAATGGCCCTTTATTCTGGTTCCTCAAAAAGTGACCACAATTAGATTGGAAGGCTTGAGCATCATAGACATCTTCCTCTAGCTCATTATCCCCTTGCATAGGGAATTGATACTTTTCTTCAATGGTTTCATAAGTCATGGAAGTGCTAGCTAGCCCATTGCCTTGATTGGAATTTCATGCTTGAGGATGGGCATCAACCTGTGCAATTTTCACCATCTTCTCCATTTCTGGGCAATTGACCTCAGAATGGGCTACTATATCATGCAACCTACACCAATTTGTCATAAAATTCAAATCAGCAACATTAGCAATATTTGATCTTTCTTCACCTACTTGATAATTATGGCGAACTCCTCCATTATTAGGTCAAGTGTTCCACTGCCTATTATTGTTGTTGTTATTGAACCTTTGATTGTATCCTTTGTTTTGATTTTGATAATTTTGATTTGAGGAATTTTGACTCTGGAAGTTCCTATTGGTGTTCTGATTTTGGTTCTGATTAGAGTAATTGCCCTGATAGTTATAACCTCCCTGATTGTTGTAATTCTGGTTTTGATTATTGGGAGGATTTTGCCTAAGCTGTGCCATGTCATTTGACATCTGAGAGAGAGTCTTTTTGAGAGTCTCTACTTCACTTGTAAGTTGAACAGTTTGATCATTCTACACATTTTTAACTATGGTTGGGGAATGGACATGGGTTGATCCTCCTCCTGGTGGTGGTTGACTTTGAGGTTGATGTGTGGTATTGTGCATGCTATTGCCAAAGAAGGGCATAGTTGGTGGTGCTTGCAACTCGGATACAGGTCCATAATGGGAATAAGATGTCCCTGGGATAGTGTTGTATAACGGTGGGTTAGGCATCTGATAATTCATTGGAGGAAAAGTTGGTCCTAACCCTCCAAATTGCAGATTTGTCTGTTGTTGCAATTTGATAGCCAAATGATAAATCTTAGACAATGAGTCAATCTCATCAGGTTGATAAGTTCTTTGCAAGAACAGGCCAATCAAAGGATCAACAACTCTCAGATATGCCTATATGGCCATGGCTTCCAGCACTAGGTAAGGCTCTTGTAGCCTACGATACATTCTACGGAACCTAGTGTTGAACAAGGGCAATGGTTCATGATGTTCCTTTCTGATGGTGGCAAATTGGTGATACAATATTGCAGGGTCCACATAAACCCTGACTTGATTAATAAAAGCATTTTCTAAATCTGTCCAACCCATGGTAGATCCCTAGGGCAGATTTAGATACCAATTATATGCCATATCTCCTAGACAGTAGGGGAATAGTCTACATACCACATCTTGATGAGAAACTTGAGCTCGCATGCAGGCATCTTTGAATGCTTGTATATGTTCCTCTGCACTTCTTGATTCTCCATGCATGTATTTCAAATAAAAATTCTCTGGGTTCTTTGGTAAATCATGCAATCTACCTAGAATAGTCCCTAACGGGGAGGGATTACCCACAAAATAAGCCATTGGTGGGATTGGTTGGGCAAGTGGTGGTGATAAAGGCCAAATCGGTGGTGACAAAGGCCTATTTGGTGGTGGTGTGGATGGAATTGGTGGAAATCATGGTGGAGTAAGCGGTGGTGGTAATGTAGGTATTTCTACCCTATGAGCATGAGGTCTTGGTCTAACCGGGGTTTGAAGTTCTTCAAATAATTCATGATTAGTAGAGGATCTAAGAACCCTCGCGTATCTCTCCGGTGAAAAATATCTTCCATGAGCCAACTTGTCCCTTCAAGCCCTCCTTCTAGCACCAATTTCTATTGATGGTTAAAATGACACAAACAACATTAAAAGAAAATATTTCTACTCTATTTCTCCTAAAAGAGAAAGACAACATGTAGTAGCCTAACTCCCAAGGTCCTGGTAGTTGGTTCTCAACTATCTGATGTCACTCAATTGGTTCATGCAACTATAATATTCAAGGGGCATGTGCTGGTAACAAAGGATTCAAGATATGACTCTTTTTATCGAAATAGTTCCTGTAAATCAATGGGTTTTAAATAAAAGAAAAAGATAGAACAAAGGGGTAAACCAGTAAGTATGAACAGAATTTATCTAGTATCTGGACATATACTTTCAATGATGAATGTTTCCTAACAGATCATAAAAACCATAAGATGATATAGTCTGTAGCATAATCTATACCATTGCATACATTTTAGGTGCTTAACTAACTTCACAATCACTCTTCACAAATATTTCAAGGATTTTCAAAACAACACACATTCATTCATCATCAAAATTATAGATCAACAAACTTTTTAATAACTTCAACTCAATGACAATCTAATAAGATGATCCTTAAATCTGATTCCTTCAAATGACTTTCATCATTCAAGAAACTCTTATGTTCAACACAATCACTACATACAGATAGATCATAACTTACCAGCCTTATCAAAAAAACAATTTAATTCCAAACACCATCTTTTGAGTAAACCTGTAATTCTATTAATTGTAAAAGATTTAAGTACAATGTATCTCTGCAAAACTCTACAAAATTCTATCTCCTAGCATTAGGCAAGCCAATCCAATTCTCAATTAGCCGACCCTTACAATGTGATACCCATCTGGTATTTATAACTATACAAAAAGTTCGAACCTCACTTCTATTTTAGGCTTTCCACCTTTTTAAGAACAATCAACTTTCTTGGAAACTCAGATCAACTTTGATCTTGAGTCCTTACATTATACACTCAGTTTGATCAAAAAATAGAAGATAGAAATAGAAGAAAAGAAGTCATTCACCCTCAAGACTGTTAGTGCTACATGCATGCAAGATTTTTATGCATGTGAAGCCGGATCTGCCATGAACTCATCATAACTGGTGAAGACTTGTTGTAGCATATCCATATCTGGCCCATCAATCCAGTCATCTTCAAATTTGATCCGATCCAACTCACCTACGACAAACTCTCTCATACTTTTAACCTTGATCAATTCTCTCCCTGTAGCTTTTATTTCTTCTTTGACTTCTACAAGCCAATCTATCACCAAGTCTCCTCCATCATCTTTCTCCTGCAAGCAAACCTCTAATTAGATCTTTATATAAATCATCATAAAACATACTTATAAAACATACTTGTTACACATACATCAGAGTCCGAACGAGATAGAAGCTCAAAACAATCTCTTTTACAAAACTGGTGAACTCGGAGCAAAAACTGATATGGAAACTTCACCTAATAACAAACGGGCTCGGAGTCGGAACCGGGGAAGTTATCGGAACCGGGATCGTAACGAAAACGGATTTGGTTTTCTTAGAATTTTCATTTTTTCCATATTCTATTTCCATTCCGTCTCCGCCTCCGATTAGGTTATCATTACTTTGAAGAAAGACTTTCCCATTATACGTGGAGCCGGACATAGGATAAAACATGGAATCAATACCTTTTGCAAAACAAATCTTTCAAGTCCAAGATTGATTCCAATCCTGCCTCCGTCGTGATTGACCATGGTTGCCAAAGAAACCTTCTAGAACTCGGAGTCGAAAATAGGATAAAACATGGAATCGATACCTTTTGTAAAACAAAACTCTCAGGTCCATAATCCATTCCAATCCCGCCTCCACCAATTATCATATATTTCAAGGAAACCTTTTTAGAACTTGGAATCGGAAATGGGATAGAAATGGGATTGATGACTTTTGTAAAACAAAACTCTTAGGTCCATAATCTATTCCAATCCTGCCTCCGCCTATGCTAATCATGACGTCATCAAATACTTTATTCATTTTCAACACAATTTCATGATTAAGACCTAGGTCGCTATAAAATGGAAAAGGAGCTTAAAACTCACTACACTCATATGACCATGGGGAACAATAGCACTTTAGGATATCATTTTTTAATCATTTAAAGTAATTGTTGAGACTAACAAAACCCTAATCTAACAAACTCGATAAAAACTAGGGCACAGGTTTAAACCTTGCCATTTTACCATACAACAAAACCCTAATCAAGCAATAAATCTAATCTACCCTAACTCACTATAAAATCTCTAATCTACCTCACTGTATATTCTTAATCTAACAAACACCATTAAAAACCTTTAATCAAATCTAATCTATTGCAAACCAAAAATGACACGACGCAATCACGATTAAGATGTGAAAGTGACAATGCCCAAAAAATAGAAAGAAACGACATGATAAAACAAGAAAACAAAGATTTAAAGTAAAACAAACAAGATAAAACAAGAACCTGCTCATTCGATCACATTGATGATCATAGAATTGCTTTAAAACACAATGATTGAACACGCGAGCAGATATAAAGCAAAACACAACGAACAAAACTACAAATAAACAACGAACAACAAAGATAAAAGACCTACCTCAAATGCAAACAAACCCAAGCTAACTTTTTGAATCGATTCGCACACAATATCCCTTCTCTATCTCAATCAATTTGCTCAAACGAACTCTGCTATTGCTCTTTGTGCCATTAGACTTGTAATAATAACAATAATGATCAGCTTTAACCCTTAATAAAGGTAAATATGTGAATTTCTACCTACACCGGAAACCACCATTAATGCATTAAAATGCAGTAAAGGCGGAGTCAGAACTATAAGAGAATGAACATAGGTCTGTAGTGCAACTTCAGTCAAAAAGTCAATGACAAAATGGCGGGGGCGAAACTAAAATGGAATCGGGATCTTAAATTTATAAAATTTCCAAACCTCATTCCCATTCCGGCTCTACGTCTGACAACTAAAAAAAAAACAAAAATAAATACAAAAAGTTAAATAAAAGACCAACCTAATAAAACAAAACACAAAAACTGAAACAAAACAAAAATAAAAAAGTAGCGGAGGCGGGATTGGAATCGTGATTTTGCAAATTTTGATAACAACCATCCCAATTCCCACTGTAGATCTGCTTCCGCTAAAGACCAAAAACAAAGGCAAAGAAAAGACTATCGGGATAGAACCAAAAACAAGCCTCAAAAGAACTTTCAAAACCCGATCCAGTTCTGGTTCCAATTCTGATAGAGAAACCGAAGAAAAACACAGTATTGGAAAAACTAGACTCCAAACTTTGTTTCAAAAACAACTAAGTACAAAAAATAACAAAGGGGGACCCATTTTGACCAAGGCAAAAAAAGGGGTGGTTATGCAAGGCATAACACTTCTCTCTCAAGAAATGATACCTTATAGATATATTATTTTTCCTCAAGTGAATCGTTGGATTATTTGAAATGTTAATTTTACTTGTGTTATGATAGAAGATAGAAATAGGATCATCATACACCACTGTGACATCTTTCAATGTTTGTTTCATCCACATTACTTGAGTATAGTAAGATGCAACAACAATATACTCAGCTTCTATAGTAGATAAGGAAAGTAAATATTTCTTTTTACTCAACAATGCCACCAATATACAAGCAACAAAGAATTCACCACCACTTGTACTCTTTATATCATCTACACATCCAATTGAATCTACGTTTTTATAATCACTTAGTGTAAATTCAATATCCATAGGATACAATAACCTATAATCTAGAGTTCCATGCAAGTATTAGAATATTCTTTTGAGATCAGCAACATGTGCTTCCTTACGATCTTCTTGAAATCTAGCCACAAGATATAAATCATGCATAATATCTAGTTTAGTAGCATTCAAGTACCTAATTTGCAACTAGTCACCATAGGAGTACATACTAGTTTGGAACTATCCATCCCAAACTTCTTCAACATCTCTTTCACATACTTAGAATGTAAAATAAAAATTCCTTTCTCTATTTGATTAATTTGTATCCCAAGAAATAAATTCATCTCTCCAAACATAGGCATTCCAAATTCCTTTTGCATCTCTTCCACAAAAATATTACACATAGTTTTATTTCATCCAAAAATAATTTCATCAACATATACAACTACAATCAATATTTTGTCATTTTCAATTTTAAAATATAAATTATTATGTTGTTAACTTTTTTGAAACCTTGCTAAATCAAATACTCGTCTAACCTTGCATACCAAGCTCTAGGAGCTTGCTTCAATCCATATAAAGCTTTCTTCAATCTACACACCATATCCAATTGATTTGACAATTTAAATATTTATGGTTGTTCCATGTGGACCTCTTCTTCTAGCTCACCATTAAAAAATGTAGACTTGACATCCATCTAATAGACCTGGAAATATTTATGAGAAGAAAATGTTAAGAACATCCTTATAGCTTCCATTCTTGCCACTGGAGAAAAAGTCTCCTAAATATCTCTGCTTTCTACTTGTAAGTAACCCTTACACATAAGCCTTGCTTTGTTTCTAACCACTTCTCCATTCTCATTCAGCTTATTTCTGAATATCCACGTTGATCCAATAATGTGTTTATCTGTCGATCTTGGGACCAATTCCCAAGTTTGATTCTTCTCAATCTATTTAAGTTTTTTATTTCATAGCTTCCATCCAATTTTCATCTTTACATGCTTCACTTACAGTCTTTAGTTCAATCTCATAGAATAAACACATATTTACTTCACCAACAGTAGCTCCACTTCTTGTCAATACTCCTTTTGTCTTGTCTCCAAAAATCTGACTTTCTGAATGATTCTTCTGCACATATCTAGGCATCTTAGGGGACACCATCAGAGCTTCTTCTCCTCTTTCATTTTCTTCATTTTACTTCTCTTTCTCATCATTTTCCTGTTCTTCCATAATTTCTTCAATCCTTACACAATCAAGTTCATCAGATACATATCCATCAATATCAATTGAATTCTTCATTGCTTTGTCAACCTTGAAATTTGCACTTTCTACAATCTTTCTTAGTATTTTATTGAAACATTTATAAACTTTTATTTTAGTAGAATATCCAAGAAAAATACCTTCATCACTTCTTGCATCAAACTTTCCTAAGGCTTCTTCATCTCTTATGATATAACATTTGCTTCCAAATACCTTGAAATACTTAATAATAGGAATTCTTCCACACCATAGCTCATAGGGGGTATTTGTACTATTTTCTCTTGCTTGAACTCAATTGAATACATAAAGGATAGTGTGAATAGCTTCTCTCTAGTACAGTTTTGGTAAACCAACCTCAGTAACCATTGATCTAGCTGCCTCTTGAATTATTTTGTTCTTTCTTTTAACAGCTCCATTTTTTTGAGGAGTTCTCAGAGCATATGAAATTATTTGTATTCCATGCACTTCAAAAAAAATATTAAACTCATGGGAGGTGAATTATCCACCTCTATCAAACCTTAAACATTTTATCCTCAAATTTACTTCATTTTCAACCATAGCTTTGAATGTCTTGAATCTATCTAATATATCAAACTTCTCTCTAATAAATGTAACCCATGTATATCTAGAATACTCATAAATCAAAAGCATAAATTATTTTTCATCTTGTAGACTTCTCACTATTGTAGGACCACAAAGATCTGTATGAATTAAATCTAGTAGTCCAGTAGTAGATTGTCCCTTTGATCTGTAATGGCTTCTTGCTTTCTTTCCAAACTATCAATTCTTGCAAACAACATTAACAGGCTTTGTAATCCTTGGTAAATAGATCACATCCTAAACTACACTAATCCTTGCCAAGTTATCAAAATTCATGTGACACATTCTTTGATGCCACAACCAACTGTCATTAATCTAATTCATAAAGCATTATCCATCAAAACCCTTAAGTTGATAGGTATTTCCTTCATATTTATTTCCTACAACAATCACTACTCTAGATCTTTTCCTAATCTCACATCTCTCATCCTCAAATAAAATATTACATCCTTTACTTCACATTTTTCCAACACTCAAGATATTATTCCTTAAACCCTTAACATAGTAGACATCATTAGTATTATGCTTTCCATCAAAAATCAATGAACATATCCCACAAATTTTAGCACCAATATCATCTCCAAACATAACCAAGCCTCCATCATATTTTTCAAGTTTAACAAACTTACTCTTACCACTAGTCATGTCATGTGAAAAACCAATATCAACAACCCATTAGTTCTTTTCTTGTTTAGCATGTAGGGCAGAGATTATAGTACCTTCATTTTTCTCTTTCTCTGGAGGGAATTCCTTCACCCATTTTTCATAATTAGCAGAAGTAGGTTCATCTTTTATAGCCAAGAACAAGCATTCATTGCAATCAGGATCTTCATAATTGGAATCCTCATTAGATATACTAGCATCCTCATTCACATAACATTATTTGTGTATCTTCTTACCTTTATTTTTTTTCTCATATCTTTGTTTATTCCTCTTCGCTCTTTCCGGACACCTTGCAACATAATGACCTATTCCTCCACAACTAAAGAATTTAAAGGGTAACTTATCTTCGTACTTTCCAAAGCCTTTCCTCATCCTTATCAAAAATTTTGCTTCTACTTCATTACTATTTTCTTCATTCAAATCTTCAACTTCTGTAGCCTTAAAAATAGTCTCTTCTTTGAATTTATTTCTCAAATTTGGCTTATTCATCTCATAAGATGTCAGAGATCCCAAAAACTGATCTTTAGTGTAAGTATTATAATCTATAATTTGTTCAATAGTAAATACATTTTTGGTTTAAGCATCAAGAAGAGTTCTAAGAATCTTCTTTGTAATTGTGGTTTCATCTATAGTAGCACCAAGTCCTCACATTCCAACTACTACCTCATCCAATATTTGTACATAAGCTCTAGCATTCTCATCTTTTGACATATGTAGGAGCTCAAACTATGTGGGTGATCCCACAATAGTGGTTTACAATTTTTGGTCAAACTGGACACTGAAATTATTATTTTTAACTAAATCTTCACATTCGGGAACCTATAGCGGCTAAACCATGAGGAATTTTAAGATGATGCTATCTAGAGTCTCGTCACATTTTGTTTGTAGATTCCAAAAATATTTTTTTCATTTTTTTTTGAATTAGATTGCACTTCTTTTTCCATCTCCCACGAAAACTGGTTTTTTTTAGAAAATAACATTTTAAAAAAGTGGTGCACACCATATAACGCATAATTTTTTTTCCAATGAAGGATAAAATTCTAATTATTTCAAATTATATTATATTTAAAATGGAAATTTTAAAGGCTTAAATCATTATATTCTCTAAAAATAGGTGATTTAAGCAAAAATCAGTTTCTCTCAGATTGTAAACCAACTTTGTGATATCACCCATGTCTCTGTTGGCCTCCTATAATTTTTTAACAACTAAACCTTTACAGTTGTGATTCAGGGATTGGAAATCTAACCTAAATAGCTATCTCAATCATCATGAAGGTGCATTTAAATTCTAAACCCAAGGATGTAAAATTGTAATGGGTCAACATTGTATGTGCACTAGGAATCCAATGCAGCCACATTTATCCTATAGCTAAGAAAAACATAACACTCAAAGTAAATTGCTCGGAAGGAAATAACATAAATGTTGAACATCAACTAGTAACTAGGATAAATTGAAATGCATGACAGAAATGAAAATATGAGTGAACAAACAGGAAACTACTCTATCTGCTTTGGTTGCAGGAATAGTCAATGTCGGATTCTTAACTAATAACTAAACATAAAATAACAACTAAAATAAACTAAGCTAAAGGACATAATACTCACCAAGTGGGACCCCTTGGATAATTATTACCTAAAACTAAGATAGAATTAGATGCACAAACTTATATCTTCATTTCATTTACTAGAAAACAAGAGTACAAATGAGCAACATGAGTGTATTACTGAAAATATCAAGAGTGTGATCAAATTAAATAATCTTCTATTTTATATTCGAGAGCTCAGAAGGAACATTAGAGCCTTATCTATCCAACCATCTAGCAAGGAAGCCAACTCTAGCAAAACATGAAGGATGCCACATTAGGGAAAGCACGGAAAAGAGCAAGGGAGGCTATGCATGCACATAATCTTTCAGACATGCTTGCCTTAACATGACTCTAGCATAGTAGTAATGCCAACTCTCACTCAACAACATTTAAGAACATTATAAGGTGGTTACACTTCGATCTCCATGAGGAATATCTAGTCATTAGGAGTCTTCCCTCCATTAAATGACCACCTTGTTGACCAATATGGCACACGACCAATTGGCAGAATCTTCCTGAGTTGTAGGCTTCAAATTATCTGTATGATAATGTTAGCATGCACAACAACCACATATCCATAATTATCTTAAAGTGGCATTCAATAATCACATACAAGGTTAACATAACCAGTTCATATAGCATGTCAATATCATTTGAAAATTATGAAAATAAGCTCATGTCCAAAGTCTATAGTTTCAAGGAAATATTATGAAAAGATCAACTCCCAAGTATCAAAGTCTTAAGACAATTGCAGGAAATAGACAACAAACCTATCAATAATTAGACCATAAACTAAATTCATCAGTCTCCAAATTCTCTAATTTTTCCTCTTTGACACTTTCATCACCTTCATGTGCCTTTTCCAAAGAATCCTATACTTCCTTAACAGTCTTTAGATTATGAACCTTAATCAACTTGGAATGTATAAGGATGTTCTTCAAAATCTAATTCACCTTATTTTTCACTTCATTTATCTTGATCTCATCAGTTGTGCTCAAACCATTAGTAGGAGGAATGTAAGGATTCTTGTAAATATTTCTCCACATCATATCCATAATACTCCTAATATTATTCCATCATTATTTTATAGATAGCATAATTAGTACCATTGAACCTATAATAATCATGGGTAACTTTTACAGCCATCCTTAACCTTCCTTAAGCGGTTAAGCTCTTCTCCAAGGAAAAAATATATGACACCAATTTTTGAACAATATAATTGAGAGTGGGGGGGTGAATCAGTTGTAACAAATTTAAACCTTTAAATCATTCACTAGAACAAATCCTTAACATTGCTAAAATTAATAAACATTAATTGCAAGTGTAGAAACTAAAAACCATCACACAAACATATCAACACTAGATTTGCATGGAAAACCCAATGAGGGAGAAACCATAGTGAGGATTAACTCACACTATAGAGAATACCAAAACTGATTACAAAGGCTCACTACTTGAGAAACAAAAATCATTGCCAAAAAAAGGACTCACTATTAGGATCAGGACTCACAGTCCAATAGGGTTAACCACCTGTAGGGCTCATTTCCACAAAGATACAAAGAAGATAAAAGATATATGTTACAAAGAGAAGATAATCTCAATACAATAGAGTTATACAGAAAAAATTTCTCAACCCCTTGCAAACATGCATGTATGATAGAGTACACCTTCAACTCACTGCATCTGAAAGCTCAAAATTTAGGCTTCACACTAATCTACCACACTTGCATCACACACTCATTGATTCACATCTATTTTCTCTATTTCATTGTACTTATCTCTTATCTCATCTCTTACCACTAACTCATCCTATATTTATACCGTCTTCAACTTTCAAACATATCCAAAATTTTCCATCCAACATTAAATTCAAATTAGGTCGATGCCAAAACATCCTAGGGTGGAATTAGAATGAGGGAAACCCAAACACATGCTTGATGAGGACCCAAATAGGTCCAACACACTTCATCAACTTCAAAGATAATGTTCAACACAAGTTCAGTCAAACCACTATAAAAAAACAGAAAAATTAAGCATGATCCTTCCAGATACTGAATTATCTTCAAAATGACCATAACAACTCAAATCTAGAACTGCAAGACATAAGAATTTACCAAAGAGAAATTCGAACCAACAAAATTTCTCCTAGACTTCACCCAAAAATACAGAAAACCATAGTTCACAATTGGTGAACATAACTCACATTGTATAATGAATCAACAAACAAAATTTTGATATAGCAACTTCCAAAAAACATGATCAATATATCTAAACAACACAAACATAGGAAAAAATCCTAGAGAAAAACCCGAAGCAACTGTTGAATACCTAGAACCTTTCTTCAATACAATTTTTTGAATATCCTCGACATGAACAATCAATAACCTATAATCATGACACTAATAACAACATAAACCAGTTGATAGCCAATTGACCAATTGACATCAATGATAATACCTTCATTCTTGCAATAAATTTTATCCATTTCTGCTCCAATTCAATTAAGAAAAGATGCTCATAGATGATAACAATCATCTACTATACATCACTTGAGAATATAAACTCTCAAGATCTTCTACAATGCATTCCTCTCAAAGATTCTCATTATATCAACAATACAAAACATAACTTACACAGTTAGATTGTAATCTCCATTGAATATACAATCAGTTGACAAAAATATTTCACACAATTAGTCTCTCTATTTTGGCAATCTCACATTCAAATCTCTATAACCACGTGTGACCATATTTAGTTCAAATTAAACTATACAAAGAACTATATAAAAAAATTCAACTATAAACCCCTTTTATATTCTATCATAGAAATCACTTTTACTATGTATTGGCTTTACAAAAACAAGACATAGTATTCATAAACCTTTCTCATAGCGTGTCCCTTTTATTCATATTTTAGTTTTTAGAATACACATTTAGAATACATTCAACTGTGCAGAGTATTTTGTTACACAAAAAATCTTCTCACACCATTATCCAATTCTCCCTTTTTTTATATACTTGGCACAATCATGCTATCAACATATTCTTGCATGTCCTTTCTCACTATCTCAATATTCACAATGCACACAAACAATTTTTCAATCCATCATTATACCAAAGAAATAGTTACAAAATAGTGCATAACTAACACTCAGAAGTAAAGATATTTATACACCTGTCAATTTGATAACATCGGGGATTAACCATTTAGTACTTTAAACAAGAGCCTTAGATCTTTAAAGCCTTCCATCTCACTAATTAAATATTGATCATTGATATAGATATAGGTGGTATAATATGCAACATTAACTTGATGAGATAGATAAGGTCTCGGTTACCATATGTGGGTGAACCACCAAAAACATATACAAGAAGGGAAAGAGGATTCCCCAATTTGGCTCCTAAGGTTTTTCACCTAGGAGCTTGGATGGAATAATGACACTCTTTCACCTAGTGATATGATTTTGGGTGAGTTCATTCAAATATAGGGGTTATGTATGGGTTGTGTTGTGTGTGATAAAGTGTGTCTAAATTTTGAACAGTAATGGAAATAAGCTAACTATGAAATGTAATGTAATGTAAATGTAAACTACATGCATTGTAAAGTAACTGACCTAAATGCTTGTGAACTGGAAAGAAGCTAGAAATGAAAAAAGTGGTGCACCTAGGTACAGAGAGATGTAGATGAGACACCCTATAATGTTCTAGAATTTTCTTGAAATCAACAGAGGGACACTTATGCCAAGTTGGGCGACCTAGTCCTTTTGTTGAGAAAATCCACCGAAGTGGGTTTCTATCAAATGGGTACCCAGAAATGTTAAAATCCTTGAAAGAAAGGCTTAGAGGGACTAGGTCACCATAATGTGTGACCTAGTCCTCTTCTGAGTTTCTGAGAATTTGGGAATAGAGATTGGAGCCTTCATTCTGCACTTTGGATCCCAACAGGTGTCTCATTCAGATTCTATAGAAAATGGGTTGAAAGAGGTCTCCAAGCTTCAACTAGGGCTTTGTTGACTTGAGTGATCTTGATGAGTTGAGAACACCTTCTTGGTACCTTTCTCCTTGACAAAACCTTATACAAAAACCTTCAAATCACATGCAAAGAGGAGATGGGGGTTAGGGCTAGAGATTAGGGGTTTTCCTTAGTCAAACCCCTTCGATGATAATCAAATCCAAATGAAATATAATGAAATGAATGGATGATTGAATGATAAATCCACTACAAACACTTACCAAATCCTTTGTTTTTGAAACCTACAACATGCAAGAACCAATTTGAATGGAGGTTGGTTGAGATGCATTGTTCTTGATTGCTTGCTTGGGAAGCTTGATTGCAAGATTACTTGTGAAGATTGAGTGAAGGTGAAAAATGGTCTTAGGAGAGGTAAAAATGAGGATGAAGACCCTTATACATGCTAAACCCTAACTTTCCTAAAAATGACACATGATAGGCTCACCTTAGGGTTTTGGGGGCAAATTCTCGTAAGATTTATGTTTTAATTTTTAATTTTATGCCAAAAGGGACTAGGTCGCCCAAGGTGGCGACCTTGTCCACTTGGGCCAATGCAAGTGGTGGTCAGGAATAAAATGGTGATTAATGATGTTTATTAGGTTTGCCTCCCAAAACACACTTAAGTCAGGACTAAAAGTACATAAAGGGGACAAGTTAACATAAGAAAAGAGTTAATTAATGGATGATAAGCCTAGGAAAGTGTGAAAATTCCTTGCAACACTTTACAACACCTTGAATCAAGGCTTGGAAAGGGGTAAAAGGGTGTTGTTTAGATGAATTGTGTTGAAAGGGTCTTAGGAAAGTGGGAAGGTGTGTTACAACACTTCACTACACGTTATTAAAACATCGTTATATTATTGTTGAATTGCAAGCTTTCAAGACTAAACCAAGGAAAAACAATGACCAAATCCAAGGGAAGAGGCCAAAATGAGTGAAAAAGTGCCAAAGACTACACTTTTTGGTGACACATTTAGCCCCCAATTTAGTGAGAGGATGAACTTGCTTCAAACTCACACTACAATAGTCGAGCCATGCATGTTGAGAGGGATCTAATGTATTCATGCTAGTAAGATGAGATGGCATCAATCGAGAGGGATGATCAAGCCCCTAGGATCAAGATCCCATCGAAAACTAAACATAAGTACAAAAGATCACACAAGAAGGTGATGTAAAAGAGTGAAGAGAGAGAAAAATTCAAATCAAGATTTGATTATTTGTCTACCTAGTTTTGGATCAGATCTAGTTTGTTTCCCCAAAATAAAAGGATGTACTCACTCTAGGCCAACGATACTTTCGATTGTTCATCAGGTGAGAATACCAAGAAGGAGGTGAGATACATACACATGGTCGGTATGCACTGACACTCAAAAAGGTGGCTATGGGGAAAGTTGTGCCACTAGTTGGTATTCCCACTCAACCATACCAAATTTGTACTCCCTAGCAACTTTGATAAGGCACCACAAAAGACAAGGGTTGTGGTTCATGAGACAAGAAAATCCTTGGATGCTAAGAACCCCAGAACAAGTGCAATATGGAACCACATGCATGCAAGTTGTGTTATGCAAGGTGGCCATGTATGCACAAATGCAAAAAGTACAAAATGTAAAAATGAAAAATGGTAAAATGTAAAAGGGGATGCTCGAAGGAGTCTTGTTTCATTCATGCGAGGTATTTTACTTAGGAAGCATTGTGTGTAATGTATCCAAGAGAGGACCAATAAAAGAATAGAAAATTCACAACTTAGGGGATGCACTGTGTCGCATCAGGCCACTAAGAGGAATGAAAGATGCTAAGATATGTCACTTTCATGAAGGAAATTACACCAAATGTCATCCAGCAATTGAGAGACTCATCGTATGAAGTGGAAAGGTTGCACTAGGAACCAGAAAAAAGGAAACAGTGCTAGTATATGCCCCCACTTTAAAGGGATTTCTACACACCGTACTATGAGATATTTATTTAGTAAAAGAAGGTATGAGAGGGAAAGTATGTCACATTAGAGACAACTTAAGACATGTCATCCAAATACCAAAGCTTTCTCTTATATCTCCATGAGAAGGGATAAACTAGCCGAAAGAGGCAATGACAAGTGACATACGAGGACAAGTTTAACGAATCCCTTGCCCCCACTTAGTGCAAGGAAAAGGTGATCTGAATAGGATGAAGGTATGTATTGGTGAATGGAATTAGGTTCCCCAATAGAAGGGAGAGCACCAAGATCCATTAGATGTTTGAAGTTTATTGTTTGGAGAAAATGGAGAGAAGGGAGGTAACCCAAAATCCTTCTTGAAAGAGAAGGATATGTCAGTTTGCATCATTTGTTCATTGCATCCATGTGTAGGATGGGGATGGTAGTTGATACCATAACAATATTTCAAGTTAGATGAAGGGGTTGTGTTCTTCGGATAAGGATTAGTTGTTGTATAATAACACAAATCCTTTTGAGTGTTATGTGTTGCTCTTTCACGAGGGATGGGAGTTATATAGCCCCCATCACCACCATGGGGTAGTGTTGTTGATGAAAGGAAAACAATAGTGCATAAATGTTTTCCTAATGCTAAAACAACAAAGGAGAGGTGTAAAAACTAGTTCTGAAACTTAAAATGCATACATGTAGGATATCAAGAGTAGTAGAAAAATAACATACAAACAAAACATACACCAGAATTATGTGGGAAAACCCTTTTAGGTAAAAAACCCACCACACCAAGATTGATCTTTTTGTATTTTAGTAAAGACATTTACATACAAAATGCAGACCTCTCTCTCTAGACAGTCAACTCATAGTATCAGACAAAGTAGCATACATTCACTGTTACAATACTCAGCACATTTATATAGTAAAAACAATTACTACGCATAGTCACTTTTTACACTTCCTCTTTGTCTAAGCTCACAATGATTCATTATAGTCTAAAACCAACTTAACTCAAAAATTAATTACATTAATCGTCATTCTTGTGTGTCTTATATAACAATAACTGACTATGCAAAAAATTCTATATTCAATCAAATTAGCCAATCTCTAGTCATTAAAGTCACACCGTTGACCAACCAGATAATCTAATCCTCTAACCAAAATGATCTTGCATATTCATATCGAGGTGCTCAGGCATTTAATTCATTGCCATAAAATGATCCTATCACCAACTGAAACAAAACTGCATTTACTGCCTTCACCATTTTCTGCCTTTGGCTAATCAGGAACTGCCATGCATCACACTCCTATTCGCTAGCCACTTCCAACTTACAGTCATATCGGTCAACAAGAGACATGTGTCTCTTACCATTCTACCACTGAGTAGGAAACAGTCAACCACGGTGCAGCAGTAACCACCAACATTGATCGTTGGGTCACCATTGTGCCACCAAACTGAGACTGCTAGACCTCCATGGTAAGGCATTAACTGCTTGCATAGATTGTTAGTGACTTACCATGCCACCAGACCTTGACTGCAACCCTTTCATGGTAGGGAAGTGATCGCCCACCTAGACCACTAATGGTTTATTGTACCACCGCGACATGGCCGAAAGTCCATCGCTGTGGAGCGGTAGGCGATCATTGCTAAGTTGTCATCGTCAATCGCCACCACGACACCACCGTTGATCAGCACCCATGGTAAGGAGGTCAATCTTCCTTCCGCCAGCTCACCACTCCCACACCACTCACCATGCTACCTCCACCGCTAGAAGCAGACCCTGCAGTAATGCGGTAACACCACGCTACCGCGAGCAGACTGTCAGAGGCCTGTGGTAAAGTGGTAAACCACTAGACCACGCCTTATAGACTAAACCCTAGCGATAGGGGGTAAAGGCATGAAAGAAAATAATTTTTCATGTGTTTCAGAGGTCCAAGATGGAAGTTGAGGCACCTGTTCCCAACAAGCTCCCACTTGACGAAGACTTATAGCTTCCTCTACAATTCAAAAATTCACTGACGATCATAGGCCCCAAGGCCCATCGATTATGTGCACCATCTGAACTTGTCTATTCTTACTGGATTTGTTAGAGTATTTGCAACATTCTTCAAAGTGTTGAACTTTTCAAGACAGATCTTTCCATATTCCACCATGTCCCTCACGAAGTGATACTGCACATCAATGTGCTTTTTCCTGGCATGGAAAGTCGAGTTCTTTTCCAAACAAATGACACTCTAACTGTCACAACAAATAATAATCTACCCTACATTGAATCCAATATCTGAGCATAATCTAATCAGCCAAATTTCTTCCTTGCAGGCATGTGTTGCTACCATATACTCATCCTCTATAGTAGATAAAGCAACCACAACTTGTCTCTTACTCATCCAACTAACTGCACCACTGTTCAACATGAATGTGTATCCACTTGTGGATCTTCTGCAGTCAATATCTCTTGCTCAATCTGAATCCACATATCCATGAATGTTGAGTGTTCTATGTGATGCACATGAATTACCATGATAGCACAAAGCATATTCCAAAGTCCCCATCAAATATATGAACACTCTCTTCATAGCATCCCAATGCATTCTTCTTGGATTTTCCATAAAACGGTTGAGAACTCCCACTATTGGGCAATGTCAGGTCTTGTACAAACCATTGCATACATTAAACTACCAACAACACTTGCATAAGGCACCTTGGTCATATCCTCCATCTCAGTAGCAAACTTTGGACAGTCTTCAACAAATAGTTTCATTCCTTGCATAATTGGAACAACTAGCTGCTTGCAGTCATCCATTCCAAATCTCTCCAGAACTGTATTGACATACTTACTCAGACTTACCCAAAGCTTTCTACCCATTATGTTCCTAGTTATCTCCATTCCCAGAATATACCTTGTTGCACCTAGATCTTTCATTTCACACTTTGTAGACAACTGAGATTTAAGACCAGAAATCATAGAATTTGTATTTCTTATGAAAAACATATCATCCACGTACAAGGTAATAACAAGCACATGATCATTTTCTGATTTTAATCTAAAAAATCCCATAGATACCACAAACATGTCAAATTTTGGGTACCACATTCTAGGGGATTGCTTCAAACCATATAGAGATTTCTTTAACTTACAGACTAGATTTTGTTTATCTTTTTCAACAAAATGCTCAAGTTGGGACATATATTTTTTTTCTTCTAGCTCACCATGAAGAAACGTTGTCTTCACATCCATCTGTTCAATTTCTATGTCATATGATGTTGCCAATGACAAAAAAAATCTAATGGATGTTAGTTTTTCTACAAGTGAAAAAATCTCTCCATAATCAATTCCCTCAACCTGAGAAAAACCTTTTGCAACCAACCTTGCCTTATACTTTTCAACACTGTCATAAAGACCAGTCTTCTTCTTAAATACCCACTTACAACCAATAGGATTTTTCCCTTTAGGAAAAGGTACCAAATCCCATGTTTCATTTTTCTTCAATGAATCCATTTCTTCATTCATTGCTTCCAATCAGGAATTTGAATTAGAAATTCTAATTGCTTCTTTTACAGTCCTACACTCACCAGTGCTAGTAATTACAGCATAGGCACAGTTTGAATCTAACATTGAGAAATCATACCTTTTAGGTTGTCATTTTTCACAGGTAGATCTTCTTACCTACTGAGGTTGTGGTTCTTCATCTTTAGAACTCTCAGAGTTGCTTGAACTCTCCTCAGAATCAGCTACACCATGTAGTTCCTCTCTTTCTATAAGATTGAGGAATTTGAACTACATCATTCTTATTTTCCCTTTTATCTATCTTAGGTTGTGGATCAACTACTAAAGGTTTCAGCTCATGAAATATCACACTTCTTCTGTATAAAAACTTCTCAGTATCAAGATTCCAAATCTTGTATCCCTTTACACCAATGCCATAGCTGATGAAGATACATTTGACAATCTTGATCTCCAATTTTGATCTCTTCTCATTTGGCACATATGCATATGCCTCACAACCAAAAACATGAACATGTCTAAGAGAGGTCTTCTTACTAGACCATGCCTCCAAAGGCATCTTGTCAAATAGAGAAGAACAAGGTGAATAATTTACCAGATAACTTGTCGTAGCCACAACCTCAGCCCATAACTTCTACTCTAGACCAGCACTACTCAACATACTTCTCACTCTCTCCATTAAAATTTTATTGAACCTTTCAGCAACTCCATTATGTTGTGGAGTGTAAGGTTTAGTTTTATGCCTTTTAATTCCATGATCTGTATAATACCTTTCAAATTCTACAGAAAAAAACTCACTACCATTATCCATCCTCAAGCATTTAATTTTTATTCCAGTTTGATTCTCTACCAGAGTTTTAAATTATCTAAACTAACTAAACACTTTTGATTTACTTTTCAAGAAACAAATAAATGCCCTTCTTGAATATTCATCAATAAAAGACACATAATATCTAGACTTCGATAACGAAGGAACATTAACTAGACCAAACACATCAGAATGAACATAATCCAGTATGCCAGAATATTTATAAGGAATCAAATAATATGAAACTCGGTGCTGCTTTCCATAGATACAATGTTCACAAAAATTGAACTCAAGGTTACAATCATCAAGCCCTTCTACAAGATTTTTATTCTTCAAGGTTTTTAAACCTTTCTCTCCTATGTGACCAAGTCTATGATGCCACAACACAATCTTCTCTACTAGGAGTTTTACCTCCAAATAATTTGCAGCCAGAGAAGTGTCTTCACCTTTCTCTATAGGGACAGGTTTACATGACTCTACAGTGGCATTGTTACATTGAACAGGACGTGCATCCAACTTATATAGAGTGCTAGAATGAACACCCTTAGCCAAAACCATTGCACCTCTAGCCATTTTGCATCCTTTACTTGAGAAAGAAAATTGTACACCAACATAATTTAGCTTACTGACAGAAAGTAAATTTTGAACCAAACCTAGTATATGCAGTACGCCACCAATGCCTTTGACTCTCCTATCAGGAAATTGAATTCTGACTCTTCCACAACCAACAATCTCCAGTGTCGAATCACTTGCTAGGTACATCTTTCCACCATCGTACTTCTCATACTTAGTAAACCAGTCTCTATGGAACATCATGTGACAGGATGCACCCAAATCAACTAGCTAGACATCATTTGATGCCTGAGTTGCCAAAGATGCAATGAAGGAATCTACATCACTCTGAGAAGAGTCATTGTCTGAGGCATTCTTCTTCTTCTCCTCCAAATCCTTTAGGACATGACTAGGCTACCATAGCTCCAACACTTCACTTTGGAAGTTTTACCAAGAGACTTCGATCTCCCTACAGATCTAGATTTTGACTTCTTGTCTTTCTTCTTACCTTTCTCCTTTGGTCTACCTCAAACAACAAGAGCCTCTTTGTTCATCTCAGAATACTTCCTTCACATTTATTTAGACAGAAGTGAAGAAACCACGTCATCCATCTTGAATTTAATTGTCGTGCTTCCAATAGCCATAACCAAAAGATCCCAACTATCAAGTAATGAGCACAACAAGAGCATGCAACAATCCTCCTCCTCAGTCTTTACACCTACAAACACCAACTAAGTAACACTCATATTAAACAATTTTAGATGGTCTGCAATAGATGCACCTTCTTCCATCTTCAGGGAGTATAATTTCTTCCTCAGGAAAAGCTTATTTACCAAAGAATTTCCTTGATAAATATTACCCAACTTCTTCCATAATGAAGATGCATTCTTCCCCTCAAGGACATTTAGGAGTACATAATCAGCTAGACTTAGTCTAATCAAACTTCTCTCTTTTCTATTTGCAAGGTCCCAATATTCTTGCTTCATGCCTTACGGCATAGTTCCAGACACTGCAATCCAGAGGTCTCTATTAAGAACTAAGTCTTCCATTTTGAGCTTCCATAACTCAAAATTGTTGCCATTGAATTTTTAAATATTTATTCTACCTGATGTACTCGCCATCTTAAATAGAACAAAATTAAACTTTACAAAACAACTCCCACTGGAACATTAATAGAACAAACAATAGCCTTACTAACAAGGATAACACAACTGGCCAAGCTTTGATACCACTTGAAAGGAAAACAACAGTGCGGAAACGTTTTCCTAATGCTAAAACAACAGAGGAGAGGTGTAAAAACTAGTTCTAAAACTTAAAATGCATACATGCAGGATATCAAGAGTAGTAGAAAAATAACATACACACAAAACAAACACCAAAATTACATAGGAAAATCCTTTCAGGTAAAAAAACCACCACACCAAGATCGATATCTTTGTATTTCAGTAAAGACATTTACATACAAAATGCAAACCTCTCTCTCTGGACAGTCAACTCACAGTATCAAAAAGAGTAGCATACATTCACTATTACAATACTTAACACAAGTATACAGTAAAAATAATTACTACACATAGTCACTGTTTGCACTTCCTCTCTCTCTAAGCTCACATCAATTCATTACATTCTAAAACTAACTTAACTCAAAAATTAATTACATTAATTGTCACACTTGTGTGACTTATATAACAATAATTGATTGTGCAAAAAATCGTACATTCAATCAATTTAGCCAATCTCCAGTCATTAAAGTCACGCCAATTGCCCAACTAGATAATCCAATCCTCTGATCAAACTGATCTTGAATAGTCATATCAAGCCACTCAAGCATTTAATTCATTGCCAAAAAATGATTGTCACCAACCGAAACAAAACCGCATTTACTGCCTTCACTATTTTTGGCCTTTGGCTAAGTAGGAACTACCACACATCGCCCTCCTATTCGCCAGCTGCTTGCAACTCAGAGTCAAATTGTTCAACAAGGGACATGCATCTCTTACCACACTACCACTCAGCAAGCAATAGTCAACCACGGTGTTGTGGTAACTGCCAGCATTGATCGTCGGGTCACCACCGCGCCACCGGACCAAGACCACCAGACCTCCACGGTAAGGTGGTAACCACTTGCACAAACCATCAGTAGCTTACCATGCCACCAAACCTTGACTACCAGCCTTCCATAGTAGGGAGGTGACTGCTCGCATAGACTGCTAATGGTTTATCACACCACCGCAACGCGGCTGAAAGGCCATCGCGGTGGAGTGGTAAGCGGTCATTGCTAAGTCGCCACCATCAATCACCATCACCACACTACAATTAATCAACACTTGCAGTAAGGAGGTAAACCTTTCTTCTGCCAACCCACCACTCTCGCGCCACTCACTACGCTACCTCCACCGCCAAAAGTAGACCCTGTAGTAACACGGTGACACTGCGCCACCTTGGCTAGATTGTCAGAGGCCCGCGGTAAAGTGGTAAACTGCCAGGCTGTGCCTCAAAGACTAAACCCTGGCGGTATGGCGGTAAAGGCATGAAAGAATAAAATTTTGCAAATTGTTTTTGAGTTCCAAGCTAGAAGTTGAGGCACCTATTTCCAACAATTGATGTAGAACAAAATTGAGCATAAAAAACATAGGGTTGTTTTGGTTGAGGTTGTGAGATTTCACATTCTCCTTTAAAGGGAGGCATAAGACCTCATGTGTTGCTAGAAATTGTATCTAAAAATGAATTGTGTGTATATGACTCTTGGGACCAAGAGCATGAGATTTGGGAATTTGTATTGGAAGGAGGTGTAGAATCTAACGACCCCCAATGATCACACAAGAGTTTTATAGTAGGTGAAGGATTAGCATCAACTTGTATAAGTTTTGATCTAGGAATGAGAGGATTAGGGGAGTTGGAAATGTTGTGATTAGTTGATTCATATATTTGTTCATCTGCCTCAACCGTGTATATCTTATTATTGTACTCATATTTCATGGTACAGTGAAGGGTAGATGGGAATCCTTTCATAGCATGAATCCAAGGTCTCCCTAGGAGAAGATTGTATGGAAGGGGTCCTTGTATGATATGGAAAGGGGTAGGCAACACTACAGGTCCGACCACAATAGGTAATGTGATCATCCCTAGTGGTTGCCTAATAATACTATCAAAGCCATGGAAATGAACATCATTAAGTTGAATGAGATTTTTATCCATACCTAGTTTGTTAAAGAGGTCCATGCTACAAAGATTAATGTTTGCTCCATTATCGATGAGAGTGTGCCTAACTAGAGTTTCATTAATGATCACCTTTATCATCAAGGGATCATTCTTGTTTTGAATATCAAGTGAGGGTAATTCATGTTTAAATAATGTGATTTCAGATTGGGGTACTTGCATGGGATGAGAGGGGGGCTAGATATTGTTTGATTTTATGTAAGATTCGATCTCATGCATCTGTATTTTCACCATTTTGTGAAATAGAAATCTGATTGTAGGTGAAATTCAAATAATTTCCCATACAGATATATCAGTAGGAGCCTTTTTAAGGTCCTCAACTCTTGGGACTCTAAGATGAGAAAGGGGGAATGGCATAGGAGCGATGTGTGATTCCCTAGATGTTTGAGTCACTAGGTTACAACTTAGTGACTGCAAAAAATTGTTGTGATTATATTGCATCATGGATTTCAAGATATCTCTTAGTTTTTGGTGTGATTCACTAGTGGGAGTGGACTTAGGAGGCTCACTAATGAAAGGAGAACCCACTTGTGTCATCATAGCCTCAAGAATCTTGTCTTTACGTTCATGGCTTGGTAGCGAAGGGGATGTGAAAGTCACTTGATTATCTTTTCCTAGGGAAGGTTTAGTGTTTGAAGGATAGGTGTCAAGGTTCACAAATTCATGCACTATGATATTCTCCCGAGGACGAGAGTGCTTTAGGAGAATTACCAACCAAATATTCTTCACATTCAAAGGTTGGTTCTTCTAAAGGGACTTCATCACTAGGAGGGTAATGATCAATGGTGGAATTTTCTGTTTTAATAAGGGGTTTCCAAGGAGAAGGTGGACAACTAAGATGCTCATGACTTTCATCGATTATATCTTCTATCGAAAAATTATCATCTTCATACCTAGGATAGATACTAGGAGAAGGAAAAATGTTATTGTCATGATTCCTTATGGTTGTGTTTTCTTGTTTGTTGAGAGAGGAAAGAGGAGAGAAATAACTAGAATTTTCATAATGCTCATTGATTGGTTTTTCAAATACCAAAATATTTGCTTCATCTATAAGGGAGTTATTAGGAGAAGAACTAACATGATCCATAGGAATGTCTAAGATTGTATTATCTATCACAAAAATTCTCTCGGAGGGAGAAGGTAGGGAAGGTTTCTTAGCATATCTAGATATGTACGATATTAGCATTGATTGAACAAGAATAAAAAGTACATATAACCATTTAAAGCAATGTTGCAGCAATATAAACAATGCATATGTAAATATACAAATTTTTTTTATCCAACATGTGCTGAGTCTTAAGAATGTAATCAATGTATATGAAAGAATGAAAAGTAAGTTTAGAAAAATTATGCATAGTTTGATGAATGTAAAAATTGTATAAGAAAAATTAAAAAGTACTTTTATCAATGTTAAGCACAAATTCATAAATGTAATCATGTTTCAGATCTAATGATGAAGGTATATCAAAAATGACCACGCTAAATTGATGATTTTAAGTTAGAAGTATAAAACCTATGTTTTAGAACCTTCCAGACTTATAATATATGGTACTAGGAGGTCTACGAAGTACATAAATAAGTTTTTTGATACTGTAATAGGTAGTTAAAAATATGAACTCGGACTAGGTCACCTAGAATGGTGATCTAGTCCCAATAGGGATTTTTTTCAATTTTTTGAGTTGTTTGAGTGGTTTTGATGTGTTTCAGGCTATATAATGCAATCCTAAGATGCCAATGTAGAATTTTAGAGATTTTCAATAAAATTATATCTATAAAAATGCAAGTTAACATGAACCTTTCACTATTGTAGTTTTTACAAACACTAAGATGCAAACAATGCAAAATCCTAATGCAATGCAAGCTCATTCCTAAGATGCAATGAAAAATAAGAAATTTAACAAGTGTTGGATAGTAGGGTTCACAAAAATGAACCAAAAAAAACATATGCAAGAAGGGAAAGAGGATTCCCCTTACTAGGCCCCTAGGGTTTTTCACCTAGGAGCAATTGGTGTAGGAATGACACTCTTTCACCTAGTGATATGATTTTGGGTGATTTCATTGAAAGATAGGGGTTATGTATGGGTTTTTTTGTGTGTGATAAAGTGTGTCTAAATTTTGTATAGTAATGAAACTTAGCTAACTATGAAATGTAATCTAATGTAAAGTAAATGACCTAAATGCTTGGAAACTAGAAAGAACCTGGAAATGACAGAAGTGGTGCACCTTGGTATGGAGATTTGTAGATGAGACACAATGAAATATTATAGAATTTACCTAAAATCAGTAGAGGGATACTTATGCCAAGTTGGGCGACCTAGTCCTTCTGTCAAGAAAATCTGCCAAAGTGGGTTTCTATCAAATGGGTACCCAAAAATTTTAAAATCCCTGGAAGATAGGCTCAAAGGGACTAGGACACCATTATGGGTGACCTAGTCCTCTTTTGATTTTTTGAGGATCTAGGAATAGAGATTGGAGCCTTTGGCCTCCACTCTAGATCCCAATAGGTGTCTGGTTTAGATTCTATAGAAAACGGGTTGAAAGTCATCTCCAAGATTCAACTAGGGCTTTGTTGAATTGAGTGATCTTGATGAGTTCAGAACACCTTCTTGCATACAAAAACCTACAAATCACATGCAAAGAGGAGACAAGGGTTAGGGTTAGAGATTAGGGGTTTGCCTTAGTCAAACCCCTTTGATGATAATCAAATCCAAATGAAATATAATGAAAGGAATGGATGATTGAATGATAAACACTACAAAAAATTACCAAATCCTTTGTTGTTGAAATTTGCAACATGCAAGAACCAACTCCAATGGAGGTTTCTTGAGAAGCCTTGTGCTTGATTGCTTTCTTGGGAAGCTTTATTGTAAGAGAACTTGTGAAGATTGAGTGAAGGTGAAAATTTGTCTTCGAAGAGGTCAAAATAAGGATGAAAACCCTTACTTATACATGCTAAACCATAACTTTCCTGAAAATGACACATGATAGGCTGACCTTAGGGTTTTGGGGGAAATTCCTATATGGTTTATGTTTTAATTTTTAATTTTATGCCAAAATGAACTAGGTCACCCAAGGTGGTGACCTAGTCCACTTGGGCCAATGCAAGTGGTGGTTAGGAATAAAATGGTGATTAATGATGTTTATTGGGTTTTCCTCTTGAAACACACTTAAGTTGGGACTAAAAGTGCATAAAGGGGATAAATTAAAACATAAGAAAAGGGTTAATTAATGGATGATAAGCCTAGGAAAATGTAAAAATGCCTTGCAACACTTTACAACACCTTGAATCAAGGCTTGGAAAGGGGTAAAATGGTTTTGTTTAGGTGAATTATGTTGAAAGGGTCTTAGAAAAGTGGGAAGGTGTGTTACAACACTTCACAATACCTTAGTAAAACACCGTTAGATTATTTTTGAATTGCAAGCTTTCAAGATTAAACCAAGGCAAAACAAGACCAAAATCCAATGGAAAAGGCCAAAATAAGTGAAAAAGTGCCAAATACTACACTTTTTGGCAACACAGTTGGTGACACCCTTTAAGTGATCACTTAAGTAACACTTAGCTAGTGATATTAAGTCACTAACTAAATATAATAAAAGTGAATTTGATATTAACTTTGCATAAGAAAATTGTCATTTAGGGTCTTAGGATCAAGTTTTAAACAATAAAAGAAACCTTAATCAACTTCAATACCTCTCAATGAATGGAAAAATATTGTGTTTGATTTATGACCTCTGCTAGCCACCATATATCACTAATGCATAGTGAAAGGAAATTAGAGTGCAAAATACACATTCCCTTATGCTAAAGGGTCAACATATTCCCAAAAGTCACATCTTAAGTTTACCAAGCTTGACCCCCTTTGAAAATGCTAAATCTGAAGTCAGTTCGGGTTTCCCTTGTCAGAATGCCTTTCTAACGTCTGTGGCCCCTTTCTAGTTTGGACCCTCGGGTCTCCCTCTCTGATTTTCCTTCCTGGTTTTGTTGTTGCTGGTGTCTAATGTCTAATGTCTTCCCAGACCCTAGAGCTCAGATTTACATTTCTGGGATTCCACCTGAATTTCACCGTTCTTCGCGATGGAGGGTCGACGTCCTTTCAGACCTCGGACCTCGGGTTCCTATCCGCCATGTGACTTAATAATGTACAGGTTTCAAAATGGCCACGACTAGACATATCTTCGGCCACCGGACCTAGAACTCCTACCACCGCCCATGAATTCAAACTCACCAAACTTTTTGACCACCATACGAAAAAATTAAATTTTTGTATTAATTACGGTTTTGGCTATATAAACAAATTTTCAAACTGTCATTTTCATGCGACTGAGGTGATCGATAAATTTGAAGAGCTTCCCAATATCCGAAATTTCTCATCCCATGCCCAAGCTCTCGTTTTGTCATTTTTCGTGTAGTTGGTGACATCCTTCTTTGGGATTTTGAGGTATGTCCGTCTTCGGCACGTCTCATCCTCCTTTCTATGAAATTGTGGGTCAAAACAAAGTTAAAAATGTAAAAATGAGTTGAAATATGGTAGATTAGTACCTTCACCTAAAAACCCACCTATTAAAATCCATGAACATTGCATAGAATCATCAGCATTTAATCTTGGAGCTTAGCCCCATTGCTGTTGTTCTTCAGAATAGTCGCTGGTGTCTCCCGGGCCCGGACCTCCTCATGGCCGTCCGCACTAAATGCAAAATTTAAACCTCGAAAAAATGACAGTGGCAAAGCTTGCCTTGGGTCCTGGCCTTCAAACTTCCCTAAGTGGGTTGCCATTCTGCCCCCACCATTTAAAACGACCTTCCCCGAGCGACTTTCTGACCCTCAAATCTCAAGCTTGCGAAGTCCGTTCCAAAAATTGAAAATTTTAAAAATTGGTCAAGGAACAAACTATCATTGGACTCCAACCCTCAGAATTCCATTTCTAGAATTCCCTCTTAACTTCGCCATTTCGGGCGGCCCGCCTCGAACGTTCTTCCGGACCTTGGACCCTAGGTGCATAAAGTTCGTTTAAATTTACAAGGAAGGAATTGAATCCAAACTCAATCTGGACCCAAACCTCCAGAATTCTGTGTTACTTTCGCTGTTTCGAATAGCTATCCTAGGGCGACTTTTTGACTCCTAGACCCCAACCCGCTCTTCGCTGAGCATGAAATCTAAGCAGAGAACTACCATCCAAACATCCTTCAGACTCCAGACTCTAGAATTCCACCTCCAGGGTTTCGTTCCGCTGTCACCGTTCCAAATGGCCGAACCTAAGTAGCTTTCTAGCCTTTGGATTTTGACCCTTTTTTACCACAAGGCTTTCCTGACTCCTTAATTTGTCTCTAGGGATAACCCTTTGGAATTCCACTCCCGAATTACCGCCTATATTTTTCTGTTATTAATGGCTAACCCGTAATAGCTTCCCGATGATGGAAATCCGAGCTCTGGAATTCAGCGCCCAAAGTTTCATCTTCCCTACGCCATTTCAGGTGGCTTCCTACAGCTAATACCTAAACACCTAAATGAAGGTTCAAATGACCTCCAAATCCAAAATGGACTTCGACCCACTTGCTAAAATTAGGTCTTCTTTCATGCCAACCCTCAATTGAGCAAATCCAAGATCGAGAAATGCCTTTGGGAGTCCCATACCTCATTTTCCCTTCCAAATGACATTCTACCAAGGGAGCTCTGACCCTGGGAGCTTGGGTCACCTGCCTTGGTTTCTAATGATATTTTATGATGTTAGACGATTATCAAATGTGAATGAAGATTGTGGATCTAACGTTGATATGCAAGGACTTGTCCGAGATCACTTTCCCATAATAATGTTGCTAATTCATGTCTTTTATGCAAGATTTATGGAATTTGACAAAGAAGCTTCTAGTGCCTCCAAGGAAAAGGGGAAAGGAATAGACAAGGCACCCTGAGGCAAGGAGGATAAGGATCAGATGAGGTACAAGTTTCAAGGGGTTCCCTTACAATCCAAAGTGACCACTCTTTGGAGAGATGTCATAGATACCAATATTGGTCAGGTCGATATTGATGAGTTTACATAGAGAGTTAGGGTGAATCCCAAAACATAAAATGCAAGATTGATAAGGAGTAGTGGAATTACCAAAGCTATAGGCTTCTTGCCAGCCTTGGTGGCCCCAAAATTGGTAATGGCATGCGTAGAGCCATATCAACCTGAGACTAGAACTATAGTGGATCGAGATGGGAATATCCTTGTAGATATGTCTCTGCATGGTATAATGACAACTTTCCACATTCTTGCCTTCAAGAGCATGGAGACCCCCACCATAGAAGAATACAAGGCATTATGGGAGTAGGATCCTCTAAAAGGCAAAAAACTAATCAATCAGTACTGGTTAAAGGAAAAGCAGGGTAGTGCTGACCAACTCCCTCATGAACTCTTTCACAGTGATTTCTTCGAGGATTACCACAACCTCATGGCCTTGCTAAGCTGAGTAATGGGTCTTCCTACTATGGAATTCCTCATGGAATGGATGTTATACTTCATGGAGAAAATTCTATGCGGTGACTAAACTACCTTTTATTGGGAGGAGATAATCAGTGATTGCTTCCACGAACAATTTAAAAATGTGAAGAAGACCTCCAAGTTCTACATGACATCCTACTTGGTGTACTCCCTCACTAGTCATTGGTATTATCATGGATTGACTGTAGTACCCAGTGAGGCATTGGGAGCAGAGTTCAAGCCTTATGATAAACACCCTCAACTGTAGTACTGAAACTTCAAGAGGGATTATTGTAGGGTGAATGATGCATTCATCACCTACATCATTCGGACTCTAGGAGGAAACTTTTAGAGAAGAGTTTCACATAGTGCCAGGGCCCTCCTCAGGAAATATGCCTTCCTATATATACAATTTCCAAAGTTCACTTACATCCGTGCCCAGGGAATTAGAGAAAGACCAAACAAGTTGCCCCGGTACCCTAATGATTGAATTAACCTATTGGAGCTAACTTGGTAACTGCGACAGATCCATAATATCTTGAGCAACAAGCATCTGGTGGGTACACCTTACCCCATCGGGCTCGACCAAGGAATGCATAAAATTCATACCTCCCAATGTGTGGGATACTCAAAAAGGGATTTGGCCGAATACTACTTTTGACAATATACAGCTTAGCCCCGAATTGACCCATATGGTCATATCAGAAAGACACTGGGACGTGAGTATGCTCACCTCCACAATGTTGAGGATTTTTGGGCTAATTGCAAAGATGATCTTGAAGTATGGTTGCAACACTATATGCGCATGACTGCCTTCTATGTACGAAGATTCAACTTGTGTCTAGTCCCGGACCAGGTTGAAGAAGATGAAAGCATGGTGATTGATCCAGGATATAGTGCCATCACCAATTTTCCACTGCCTATGATTGATTGGGATGAGCGAGAGGTTGATGACCTTGACATACTCACCAAACCCATTGAGGTTCGAACGAACGCATGGATCGACCAATAGGTGGCCCAAATGAAGCAACAAGGAGTTTCCTTAATGTTTAAGGGACTAGAAAGTGAACCGAGTGGCTCCGATGGTGGGGTGGCCACCACTACAATTGGGGAAACATCCAAAACCAACCATTAGTCAAAACCAAAAAGAGAAAGGAAGTTAGTGAGCAGTTGCCCAAACCAAAGGTTTATGCTCGAAAGGCATCAAAGGGTGAGATACCAAGGAAACAAAGAAAAAGAACTAGAGGTGCGGAGATGTTTGCGATACCCAAAGGTCTGCCCCATGGGATCAGAGGGGAGGGGTCTAACCTACCAAGGTCTCTATCTGCTGCAAATTTTTATGCTATTGCCACTATCCTGTATACTTCACTTGCAATTTTTGCTTCCTCCTTGCCTGCAGTGGACATCTCTGTCCACCTTACTTCCACCTCTCCAATCATGCAGGTCATACCAATGGATTCATCCTCTGCCACGAGCTCATCAGTATCTTCTTCCTCTATGTATCCTTCCCTTCCCTCTTTTTTTGCTGCTACAATGCCTGTGCTCAGCCTCTTGAAATCCTTTGTAAAATACATGCAAAATGTGCCATCTGAGCTTTCAGGGATGCTTAGTAGTCTAATGGTACAAGATGCAATAGCTTAGGCTATGGCCAACGCTCTAGCTCTCCCTCCCCCTATCGAACCACCGAGAATGGACATGAAAATGCAGATATCCGATGAGCTTGAGTGACGGCAGCTAGAGGTTGCAAAGAGGCCATAAGATGAAGAATTTGAATACCATGAGCACCCAATGTTCAAACGCCGAGAGATTGATGAGGTGGCCTACGAATCTTCTAGTGAGGGCAGCGAGGAGCTTGAAACTGAGTTAGTCCAAGAAACACATGATCCTAAGCTCGAAGTCGGGTGGACCAAGCAGCTTAAGGAGATTGAGGATAAGGAAGCTGAGGATAGGCTTACGGTTGATGAAGAAGTTACTGCTCCAAAAATCAAGGCCAACAAATCTCCAACTAAAGGGCATGGCCAAACCCCAGAACATGATGAGGAAACATCCCTCCATGAAGGTGAGCAAGAGGATAAACCTAGGGAACATGAACACAACTAAGCATGTGATGCACATGTAGGACTCCGACGAGGAGAAGGAGGATCCATGAACTAGGAGGGTGGTCCTTGTCATCAGGGCCACTGAACTTGAGAAGGTGGACAACAAGAACCAATGTGAATCACCTAGGGGAGAGCTCCAAATACCTGATTGGTTGGAGAAGCAGCTAGAGAAAAAGACTCCCACCCTAAAAGATCCTAAGGCAAGGCTAGAAGCCATACTAGCTAGAGCATAGATAAGCACCAAGAAAGAGAAAAGGCCAAAGATAAGATCGAAGGTAACCATGGATACCTCCAGATCTAGGGTGGTACAAATAGCAACACCAGTGGTTGGAGAATAGGGAATAACCTATAACATCTCCACCATCAATCTAGGAGTGACCACAAGAGAGTAGAAGGTTGACCACCTCCAAGAATCGGTCACCATGGTGGTGCACCTTATCCAACAGGATAAGGTTTTGAAGGAGGAACTCAAAGCACAAGTGGCCAATCTAATGACCTATATTTAGTAGTGGTCATCCCTAGATGAGAAGCCCACCACTTCATTAGCCCCACCTCAATTGCTATCTGAGGAGAAGATCAATAAATTGGAAAAGAGAAGGAACTTGGATAAGACTATGGAAAACTGGTTCTGACAGGTCTTAGACATGGGAAACACAGGCATCGACTTGGCAGTCTGAGCAGTGAATAAGTTCCTGGAGGTACAGAGAACTCTTGAGGGTACAAGGCAGGTCTGCAAGGAGTTCCCAAGGAAGTATAGAGCAGCCTACCCAAAAATTGAGGCTATACTCATGTTGCCAAGTGAGGTTTGGGAGAAGGACCTTGCCCTCAAGGATGATGATCACTGGTTAGTAGATGTATGGAAGTGATATTTTGACCATCGAAAGGGAAAGCTGGAGTAGATTTTGGAATGGGTAGTCCAGATATCGAATGGGCCAAGGAGGCTAGAGAGGATTGTGCTTGGTACCTCAAGCTAATGACGGGGTATGAGCTGCCCGCTATTGAAATTAATCCAGAGAGCATAAAGCCACACTTCTTAAAGAACATGGAAGATGGGATGTCGGCTGAAATCACCATGGATTTAATGAGTTTTTCTGCCCGAGCCTTCGCCCAGTCAGATATTTTTAGAAATAATGTTGCCAAATATGATGACGACTAGAAGAAGCTTGTCAACAACTCCCCGGAATGGAGCTACCAGATTTTGCAGTCTGACATCATGGAGTTGGAAAAGTTCCAACCACTGATCTTGGGTTTCGTGGAGTATGCAACTTTGAAGAAGCATGAAGGAAAACCTATTATCGACGAAGAGTTCCTAAAAGAATAGTTGCAGTGAAGAGCAAACAACAAAAGATGAAATTTCTGCAGTGCTATCACTAGATAACAAAATAGGGAAAAGACAAGATTTTTTTTATAAATGTAATATATTTGGGGGTAAGTGAAACCCCAGTGTAAAGTGAATCTTCACCACACAATAGAATCAAATCTTGGCCACTCATTTTTCTTTTTGAAAACTATAAATAGGGCTCTCCTCCTCTCATTTTGAAAGAGTTGAGTTGTTGTAAAGGCATGTTGCAGAAACTATAATAGAAAATACAATTATTTCTTAGTGTATTTTTGGGTTTCTCCACATGTTTCATGATTCTTATACTATTAGTTAAAACTTTTCTTCAAGTTAATTTGTTGTTCTAGTTTTCTTTAGTGGACTTAGTATGTTGTCTTTGGTTTTGAAGCTTTCTGTTGTGTGTATGCTTTCCTTGTCCATAATTTTGGTCATTTGCTGCTGGTAGGTGACTATGTAAAGTTAGCCTAGACTATAATTTCATAGTTTCTCTTTAAACTTTGTCTTTTTTCACATTTACATGGTGAACGAATGATGAATATTTGTAGTCCTTAGAAGATAGCATAGATTTCATGACATTGTGAGAATTCAGATTAAGTGAAATCCTATTTAAGGAAACTATCCATAATAGGAACCTCCATGATCACTGTTCATCGGTAGTTGTAGATCTAGGAAACTTACTTCTTCCTTGCCTCTTTCCCCTTTTTCCTTTTTTTTAGAAACAACCTATGCTAAGGTTCATTGCACATTGTAAAGCCAAATCTGACGAAACAATGGAGTCCAAGACTGTTGTCTGAGCTTACAACAAAGTGCAGTAATTTCATATTCGAAGAAATCCATTCATGGACCCGATTCTCCTACATCTTTAAATCATGTAAGACCACCTTGTGATTCCAGAAAATCACATCAAGCAACTGATATATTCCAAGCATCATCATGACCTGACATCTGAGAGACCTTGGGATAGTGTTCTACAATTTAGTTGTGGAAGATTGTCTTTCAAAAGAGGTAATGCACCTGTGCATTACCTGTGTTGAGAAGTGCATAAAAACACCATCAACAGAACCTTTGATTGATGTATTTTACACTAGTAAGTTTGAGAAATATTTTTCTTAATATTCTCCCACTTGATGAAGAACTTACTAGCTCCTTCCAATGCTTGAAGTCATTGAATATTCTATACCTCAAGGACCTTCAAACTGTAACACCATTTGAACTTATTCATGCTCATAGGATTTGTCAATACATCAACAAAATTTGTTAGAGTATCATTTTTTTCTAGACTAAAATTTCAATCCTCCACCATATCACAAACAAAGTGGTACTACATGTCAATATGTTTGATACTGGCATGGAAGGTTATTTTTTTTGCCAAAAAAATGGCACTTGGACTATCACAACAAATAACAATCTTCTTGGCATCAAAACCAACATCAAAACACAATATTCTAAGATGGATGGATTCCTTACAGGTCTGAGTTTCTACCATGTACTCAACCTCAATAGTGGATAAGGCAACTACAACCTTCTCCTTGCTCATCCAGCTAACTACACCACCAAACAATGTGAATACATATCCAATGGTGGATCTTTTGATGTCAATGTCTCCTTCCCAATCAGAATCCACATATCCATTAATGCTAACTGCACTCTTAGATCCAGTAGATTATCCATGATAACATAAGGTGTACTCAAAAGTACCCTTCAAATACCTAGAAACTCTCTTCACAATATCCCAATGTGTCATTCTTGGATTAGCCATAAACCGACTAAGCACTCCCACTGCTTAGGCAATGTCTGGCTTGATACAGACCGTTGCAAACATTAAACTACCAATTGCACTTGCATAACGCACCCTAGTCATGTCCTCCAACTTAGTAGGATATTTTGGACAATCTTCAATAGAAATTTTCATTCTTCGTAATATAAGAACAACTAACTACTTGCAATCCACCATATTAAACCTCTCTAGGACAAAATTTATATACTTTTATTTGGCTAAGCCATTTTTTTCTATTTCCCCTATCCCTTTTGATTTCCATCCCTAGAATATACCTAGTTGAACATAGATCCTTCATCTCAAATTGTGCTAACAATTGAGACTTCAATTAAAAAATCATACCCTTACCATTCCCAGTGAACAAAATCTCATCCACATATAGGGAAATAATAAGAAGATGACTATTTTCAAATTTAAAGTAAACAAAATGATCAGAATTTGATCTTACAAACCCCAAAGAAAAAATAATAGGTATCAAACTTCTGGTACCACATTCTAGGAAACTGCTTAAAACCATAAAGAAATTTCTTTAATTTGAAAACAAGGTTTTCCTTACCTTTTTCAATGAAGTACTCTTCCTAGGAAATGTAAATATCTTCCTTCAAATTACCATGAATAAATGATGTCTTCACATCCATCTGCTTGATTTCTAAGTCATATGTAGCTGCAAGTGATAACAAAAATATGATAGGCGCCAACTTAGCTACAAGAGAAAATATTTCTCCATAATCAATTCCCTCCACTTGGGAATATCATTTCATGACCAACCTTGCTTTATGCTTCTCAACACTACCATCAAGACCTATCTTTTTCTTGAACACCCATTTACATCCAACAAGATTTCTTCCTTTAGGAAAAGGTACTAGAACCCATTTTTTACTCTTCTTAAATGATTCTTGTAAGTGTGAATAAGTAGAAAGGAATAAAGCACTTCTTAATGAAACATTGTATCAAAGATTAAGCAAATAAACTACTGAAAGCGTCTCATTGTCTCCTACCTTCAAAGATTTATTAAGCTATTGTGCTCTTAGATTTAAATAACACTATAACTATTAAAATGACAATCAAAAGAATGGAATGATGTTGATGCAATGATTTAAAACTAATATGATAAATACTAAATGATAAAAGAAACTAATATAGCATGGATTGACATGAAAACTGATAAATGCAGCTATAGGAGGAAACCATGATTATGAAATCTTGAAGGTTGGATGTTGGATGATGGATGCTTGATGCTTGATGTTTGATGAATTCTTGTAGAGTAAAATTGATAACCTGGGATCCTTTTCTTGGTTGAATGAAGCTTTATTTATAGAATTCCTAGCTATAGAAATGCACATGGATGGAAAAGAGAGGCTTGGATTCAATCTAGAGGATTGAATGGTGAGAGATGGAGGATATTGAGAAGATTTTGGAGATTGTCTCTACCCATGAAAACACCAGGCAAGAGAAGAGGAAAGATTGATGGAGGAGGATTGAGAGATAAATTTGCAATTTGTTTCCAATTCTTCCTGTGAAGTTTAAATCAATTAAATTTGACATAAATTAGACATAGGAAATCTAATTTTATTTTGAGGAAATATAGAGGAATATTCCTTATGCCTTAATTTAAATATTTTTGATTTATTTAAATTAGCAAAAGAGGGATAAATAATTTAATAAAACAAACTATAGAAGTTGTTTATTAAATTAAACAGAAGAATATGGTAATTAATCAATAAAGTGTTTAATCTTTATTTAATTAATTTAAGATTGATGTGATAGAATAAAATAGGGAAATGATAATTAAATAAAATAAAATATTTAATTTTGTTTATTTAATTAAGATTAGAAGAATTTAAATGTGAATGTGAATGTGAACTATATGAATAAATATTTCTATTTATTCAAACAATAGAGGAAATAGGATAATTAATCAAATAATTCATATTTAAATAATCAAGTTCTCTAGACCATTTTTAGCTGTGTACATTTTTCCCCTCTTTGAAGTGATGTGTTTACGAATTGCTTCGAAGAAAATTTTGCTGCTACTACGAGTATCGATGAAAAAAAAATTTAGTGTGCCCCAAACATGCCCCAGTTATTGATTTTTAGATGATTGTTGCTAATATGCCCCCTCGGGAGATAAATTAATGATTTGATGATTTGTTAGAATTTTTGAATTTTCATGATGATTTGATGATGATTTGATGGAGATCTGATGAAGAAATAATTTATCTCTCGACATTGATGAAGAAAATATAGCCCGTTTATGAATTTCAATTAATTCCATGAATAAAATTAATTAAAATAAAATAAAACCCACCAAAATCCCTTTTCAAAAAGCTATATAAAGTCCAAAAGGTCATTTTCAAAGTCATTTGCACTTTTTGACTTTCAAATTCTAGTGAGAGATATTTCAGCCAGCTGGAGCAAGATGCCTATCCCCTACCACACTCACTATTTCGAGCACATGTGACGACACCAATGGCCAAGCACCTACAAACCTCTAATATGTACCCATAATCCAC
Source organism: Sequoiadendron giganteum (assembly GCA_007115665.2). Lineage (NCBI taxonomy): Eukaryota > Viridiplantae > Streptophyta > Pinopsida > Cupressales > Cupressaceae > Sequoiadendron > Sequoiadendron giganteum. The sequence continues at coordinate 69,422,644 of CM021103.1, forward strand.
CTTGCATTTTGATTTTTCTTGATTTTTGTGTATTTTCCATGCTTTGGAATTTTTTTCCTTGTTTAGCACATCCAAGTCACACTGTAATGCTTTGCACTCCGATGTAGTGCATCTATAAATTCTTTTAGCACTTGCATTATTTTATCTAGCGCTTTCATTAGATAGTTTAGCTTTTTAATGATTTAGTGCTTAGGTAGTCCGATTTAGCACTTTTACGTCAGATCTTAGCACCTAGAATGTTCTAGCACTTTGATGTGGTAAATTGGTGCATGGATGGTTTTTTATAGTGCTTCTAGTAAAGCAACACTTAGATGGACTGTTTTAGTGCATCAATGCGGTAAAACAACACTTTTGGTAAAGTGGTGCTTCGGTTGCCTGTTATAGCGCATCAAAGTGTCGAAATAGTGCTTATGATAAAGTAGTGCCTTGGATGCCTATTTTAGCGCTTTCATGTGCTGAAATAGTGCTTCTGATAAAGTAGCACCTTGGATGCCTATTTTAGCGCATCCATGTAAGGTTTGCAAATTCTGACATAGTTAACTTTGATTTTTGCCAATTTCGATTATGTCCACTCTTTGGTTTGGTATGATTTGATTATCCAAATTCCCTAATGACTGATTTTGATGATTTAATAAGACTTACTCTCATGATAGGCGAGAAAATAATCCTATTTATGATAATCCTCATGATAGGTGAGGAATGATTCATATTTGATAAACCTCATGATAGGTGAGATTAGATAATGTTGATGAACCTCATGATAGGTGAGGTTTGTTGATGTTTTAATGCATTTTGATTGAAAATTTCATACCAAAGTTTGATTTGATCTGATAGTAGATTGAATTTTGATTCTTGACATAGTGCATTGATTTAAACTTTTAATGATGATAGGAGGATCTGGGTACTCTCCATATGCGAGAGCAGTTTCCTTGGACCACCGATTTGATTCCTCATCTAACTCCGGATGAGATTTAGATCATAGGTCATTGTGGTCTTATGAGTCTACTTGATATGCCCCAAATTAGGATTAATGAGGGTCTCCTTACTGCTTTGGCCAAGTGGTGGCACAGTGACCATAACACCTTTCATTTACGCACTAGTGAGATGACGGTCACACCCGAGGATGTGTGGCGGATACTACAGATTTCATTTATGGGAGAGATTGTTGTATACGACTCACATGAGGCTAGTGGGAGAGATGCTTTGCATAGATTCTTTCAGGATCAACACATTGCAGGTCCGAGTGTTCGATGGTGGATGATAGCTGATGCATATGCTTCACTACCAACAGTATTAGTTGGATTCATTAGAGGTTTCCTTTGTCCTGATCACAAGTCAAAGGGATTCTCTGTGGGTTGGGGCCGTATTTTGGAGAGCATGGTTGTGTATGGGATGAGATATGCCTGGGGGATGTGTAGGCTAGCAAATATCTACCATGATTTACATTCAGTCATATACTTGGGAGCACGTAGCTTATTAGTGGGGATGACCCTATTACAGGTGTGGGCATGGGAGCATTTTTCCATTGCTCGACCATTTCTAGTTCTTGACAAACCAGCCGACAGACCGTATGTTTTCAGGTACAAAGTAGACTTACCTAGGCTCAGATGGGTAAGTTAGAGCATTGTAAATGAATTTTAGATGACATAGAGAGTGTTGTCTAGAGGCCATATCTACACTATGAGTAGTGGGATGAGGATGACATAGTGCTTGGGTATCTTTTTTATTTTATGTACTTGATTGGCAGGACCCCTTTTGTGTTGGAGAGATTTCTATTACGGTGAGTGTATAGGTAGTATGGTATAGTGCAGTGCATGCCTCAAGGGGTAGCCCATTATGCCCAATGACGAAGTGATGTAGTAGATTGGGGCCATGATTTTCATATGAGACACTAGTAGAGGGGTACATGACTCTATGCCTGGGATATTTGTAGAGATATTATAGAGGAACTCATGACAGTGGAGTATGTAGCATTTTTGGCATTATCTCCACATCCTCGTATTGCTATTCTTGATGAGCCAGCACCATTACCTGTGGAGGATGATGTTGCCGAGGGTTCTGAGGAGAGCAGTGGAGATGGTACTCAGTCAGGCGATAGTACTAAGAGTGGCAGTGATGACAATGATGGTGGTGGTGGGGGTGGCAGAGGGGCTGGTCCAGTAAGTGACAGACCATAATCAAATAGGCCTCACAAGAGGTGAGCAGTGGCAGTACCGTTGGTCGATCATCAGAGTTAGATTGCTAGTCTATAGACATAGGTATAGAATTTGCAGGGGTAGTTTGTACAAGCATAGGGTTTTCTGGTACAAACACAGACTCACATACAGACCCAGGCATAGGCTCATGCCCAGGGCCTAGCACAGGTATAGGGACAGTTAGCAACTGTTCAGATTCAAGTTGATACCTTGACAACTGAGTGAGACAATGCTAGAAAAATTGCTGAGAGGGCATAAGAGATAGTTGAGACACTGCAACGAGTAGTTGATGGTACCTCTATTGCAGATTACATGAGAGAGGTTCTACAGGCTAGCTGCGAGGCATAGTTTTATTGGGGTAGATATCATGGTGTAGTGCCTGCCGATCGTAGAGTCAGTTATGCCCCATCGAGATCTAGTTGGGCACGTACCCAGATAGTTAGCGAGGGTGTGACATAGCCTCCATGAAGAGATCGTAGACAACCTAGTCCTTCTGGGGGTGGTAGTGGTACTGGTCATGTTGGGCCTACTCATTCTAGTAGTAGTAGATCATAGATGTTGTATTGAGACATTCTTTTTTTTTTGAGATATGAGGTATATTCTGGGTCAGCTTATTTTTTATGATGTATCTTTTCTTATTTCAGACTTCATTGTATACTTGAAATTTGATGATATCTATGATATGCAATTATTTCTATTTATGATGGTTTATTATTCTATAATGTATGCTTTTAATTTATGTGATGATGTATCATGTGATGAATGCTTATGCAAAATATATGATGTATGGATGTTATAAACAATAATGTATGATGTTCTAAATGATGATTTAAGATGTATGAATGTATGGATAATAATGATAATAACTTGCATTTATTTCAATGTGATGAAATGTATGGATAGATGGTAAATACTGACGATTTTCATTTATTTCAATGTAATGTTAAATGTATGGATGGTAAATTCTTTTTATTTTAAACATGATAATGATAATAAAATGATGGTTTTGTGATGAATGATAATGGATTAATGATGAAATTTATTTTAAATGTGATAATGATAATAAAATGATGATTTTGTGATGAATGATAATGGATGGATGACAAAATTTATTTTAAATGTGATAATGATAATAAAATGATGATTTTTTGATGAATGATAATGTAATGAAAATGATGTATTTATTCATATGATATGATGTGGAAGAAAATGGTATGATAAATGTATAATTATTTAATGTTAAATGCATGAACGATGAGATGATTCTCCTATATTTTTTTGGATGATTTTTGGTTTAATGTCCTGTATACTCAATCATATTTGTAGAAATGATAATTGCTAATTTGAATCCTTTATGCAACAATCACTTTGTAGATGTAGAATTTATTATGAATTCAATCTAATTTTAACATGCAGCTATATGGAGACCATTGCCATTTTAACAGTACTTTTATGCTTGGTATCATCATAGAGATTTTTAGGATATTGAAAGTGAGTACAAGTGTAAATGGTATATTTTAGACCAATGACGACCTGAGTATACTTTCATGATTTTTCATATTGCAAACGAACACAAGCATCTAGGTATAATTGAATCGAGATGACCTAAGCATTCATTGTGTAAATAGGTAGTAATTAATCATTTCAATATGTGAATTATGAATTTCATCAGTGATACATTTGTATAGCACATCCCTCAATAATTCATACATTCATATGATTAACGTACAGACAATAGATAATAAAAAAATTCATTATTTTTCCTTGTTTCTTTAGTTCTTGTACATCATTGAGTTACTCCAAAGAAATGATAATATCAAAAAATACAATTTATCCACCTTTAACTTAGAGTGTTTCAATCATTATTCAGATTAGATCATCCATCCTGATTTTGTGATGTTTTTGTTATTTTCATAGATTTTGACCAGAGACCTAACTTATCCTAGGGGTCTTGGGGGCTGATCAAATATTAGCCTTGCCTATGTTACACATGCAGAGACCACGTAGTTTGACTAACATAGACTCACGACTCTGGTTTTGCTTTTCTAGAATGACTTTTTGACTTGTTTTTTGGATTTTCTGATATGATACAGATGTTTGACGCTTTTTGATGATGATTGATGTCATGCTTTGATCATTGTTTTCTTTTCTTATCGTACTATTGCTTTTCCATTTGGCGAAACTGATGTTTTCGTTGCCCCCAGTGATATCCAGATGTTGCCCCTAAGCTAGAGTGAGACATGACCATGTGACATGATTTGATAATGGATGCAATGATGGCAGGACTAATGATACGATATGAAATGGTAATGACTGCCAGACTAATGATCCTGATATATATCAAAATAGATGGGAAAGTTGATTTAGAATCACATACGATGCCTATTTTCAGGTTTTCACCATATGTTTTGATTACACTCTTTGTTTTGTATTTGTTTTTCCATTTTTCTCTTTTTGTATTTTCTAAAAAAAAAATTGTACTTTTTTTTGCCAAGATGCCTATTTGCAAGGTTTTCGTCAAGGAAACCCTTTTTCAAAATTTTGACCCATGCACTAGGAATTCAGATATAGAACTTTTTGAGATGGATATTGTTGATAGGTTCATCAAGAAATTCCCCCTCTGACATTGAGATTTGATAGGCCCCTGATCCGTATATTGATATGATGACAAAAGGACTGACCCAGTTAGGCTCAAATTTCCCTTTCTTTTCCCTGTCCTGTTGATTTCTCAGGTTTTTGTTTAGAACCAAATCGCCAAATTGAAAAATCCTAGGTTTTACCCTATTATTGTAACTCCTTGATATTCTCTGTTGATATGCTATGAGATGATTAACATCTTGTTGACGATGCTCATTGAACAATTCTAGTTCTTGTAGTCTAGATACCCTATAGTCCGCATCTAAAATGATTCCTATGAGTGATACATGGAGTGATGGTATCTCTACTACAATAGGTATTGTGGCCTTCGATCCATATACCAAGGCGTATGGTGTTGCTCTTTTTTGTGTTCTGATATTGGTTCTATAGCCTTATAGTGCAAGATTGAGTTGAACATGCCAATCATGTCCAACATCGTTTACCGTCTTCTTGAGGATTTTTAGAATTGTTTTATTAGAGGCCTCTTCTTGGCCATTTCCTTGTGGATAGTACGATGTTGAGAAACTATGTTGGATATGGAACTTTTCACACAATTCTTGAACATCTTGATTTTTTAAAGGCTTTCCATTATCAGTGATAATAGATTGAGGAATTCCATACTGACATATTATGTAATTCAAGATGAAAGACGAGATCTACTTCCTCGTGAATGTTGTAAGAGGCACTGCTTCTATCCATTTTGTGAAATATTATGTAGTTTTTATTATGAACTTGTGCCCATTGGATGAAGAGGGATTTATTTTTCCTACCAGATCTAGGCCCCATTGACAAAAGGGCCATCTTGATGTGAAGGGATGTAGTTCTTGTGCTGGTGCATGAATCAAATTACTATGAATCTGACACTGTTGACATTTCTTTGCAAATCGATAAGATTATTTCTTCATGCATGGCCAATAATATCTTAAACGAAGGAGTTTATTTGCTAGATTTATTCCACTCGAATGAGTCCCACAAATACCCTCATGAACTTCATGTAAGGCTATCTCAAATTCTTCATGTTCCAAACATCAGAGTAAGGTACCATCAAGACCTTGACGATAAAGGATCTTAGTGATTAAAATGTGTTGGGTGGATTGGCGGATAAAATTATGTTTCTTGGTTCCTTGAAAGATCTAGAGGGAGGATATTATCTTTCAGGTATGCATAGGTTTTTTTATAGATGGAGGTTTCAATGGTCTCTAGATGGCATATGGTATTGGATTCCGAAATATTGTAAGAAGAACATGGTACTTTTTCTACCATAAACTCATAGCAACCTCATTTCTCTAGCAATTGTTATAGTGAAGTGATTGTGGCCATGGCATTTGCAACTTTGTTCTTCGCCCTTAGAATTTGATCAAATTTGATGTTGACAAAAAACTGCTTTAGATCATCTATTTTCTTCTTGTAAGGCATCAATTTCTCATCGTTGGTCTGATACTCATCATTTACTTGATAAATGACTAGTTGAGAGTCTCCATATACTTGTAGATCTATGATTGTCCATTCAATTGCTATCTTGACCCCAATGATCAATGCTTCATATTTTTCCACATTATTTATACATTGAAACATCAGTCTATATGATTTTGGGATGGTATGTCCCTGGGGAGTGATGAAAAAAATCCCTACTCTAGATCCTCCATGTGTGTATGATCCATCAAAATATAATATCCATTGTTGTGGCATCATTGTTAGAATGTCTGCATCTCGAAACTCCATGGTCATGGGTCGATCATCTGGTAAAGGAGCCTAAGCCAAATTTTCAGTGATTGCTTGAACCTTGATGGATTTTCTATCCACATATTGAATATAAAATTCACTTAATAGAATGACCCACTTGGCTAGTCTACCTATTAAGGTAGCCTTACTAAGTAAATATTTTAAGGGGTCAATCTTTGCTATTAGCCTGATTGTATGGGTCAGCATATAATGTCTTAGCTATTAAGTAGCAAATACCACTGATAAGCATGATTTCTCTATGAAAGTGTAGTTCATTTCATAGCCATTTAATGTCCCACTGATATAGTAGATGGTGTGTTCCTTTCCTTCATAATCGTCTTGTGCCAATAATGGCCCTAAAGATATATCTGTTGTTGCAATGTACAATATCAGAGGTCTTCCTTTAGTTGGCGACATGAGAATAGGCGGTGACATCATATATTGTTTTATTTGATCGAACTTTGTCTCACACCCATTATCCCATTTAAAAAAAACATTTTTATGCAAAAGGTGATTAAATGGATGAATTTTATTTGCCAGTAGGGAGATAAATCTCCTAATCGATTGAAGCCTTCCCTATAGTGATATGAGTTGATTGATATTTTTGGGAGGTGGCATTTCCTTTATTTCCTTGAATTTCATTGGATCCACTTCAATGCCCTTTTCTGAGATAATGTACCCCAATATTTTTGCTGATGTGACCCCAAAGACACACTTCTTGGGGTTTTGCCTGACATTGAATTTCTCTAGCCGATTGAAGATTTTTCTCAGGATATGTAGATGTCCTTCCCTTGTACAATATTTTTCAAGAATATCATCCACATAATCCTCCATGAAGGTGTGAATCATATCATGAAATATTGTTGTCATCGCTCTTTGATAGGTGGCTCCTATATTTTTCAAACTAAATGGCATGACATTCCAACAAAAGGTTCCCCATGGACATGTAAATGTTGTATTTTCCTGATCTTCTGGAGCTATTTTTATTTGATTGTATCTAGAACAACCTTCCATGATTAACAACATGGCATGCCCTACCATCAAGTCTACAATCATGTCTATATTTGGTAATGGAAAAACATCCTTTGGGCATGCTTTATTTAGGTCCCTAAAATCCGTACATATCTTGATGCTATTGTCTAGCTTTAAGATAGGTTCAATGTTTGATATCCACTCGGCATAGTCGATAGAACTTATGAATATAGCATCTAGAAATTTCTTTAACTCAATCTTTACCATTAATGTGATATGAGGATCCATTTTTCTTAATTTTTGCTTCACAGGCTTGATTCCTGTAGCCAAAGAAAAATGATGCATAAGAAGATTTGGATCCAAACCTGGCATATCAGAATATTACCAAGCAAATTTGATGCTTCTTTCCTTAAAGAAATTGATGAATCCTGGTCTCTCTTAATCTATCAAGGATTCTGCCAGATGTAGAATTTTTGCTTTCTCTTCAGTGCCGATGTTAATAGACTGTGTTGGTTCTACCAGAACTGATGACCGCTCATGATAATGTTCTAGAATAGTGTCAAATATTTCATATTTTGGTGCCTCATAGAGGTTTTCACTGTTAGATGCATTCTTTATTTTATCTTTTTCCAGATCTAATGCTGCCATGGAATGATTTTTACCATTAGATCTATTATCCTTGTTTTTACTTTTGCAACTGGAAGATTTGACACCCTCCTATTGAGTCGTGTTGTTATGAGTATTATAGATAGAAATCGTAAGGTTCGTCATGACATAGGAAATTTATGATGGCATCATCATTTTCAAATATGGGTATAGTGAGAGGTTTGATAGGTTCCCAGTCAATAAGTTTGGGATGGATTAATGGCATGAGGTCATCAGGTTCATTTAGGCTAGTGGATGTAAGGGTGAGGATAGCCATTTTTTCATAGTTGTTATTTTGAATATTGAGGTCAATGATGGTTCCCTCTTTAAGATTGTCTAGTTCACTTGATGTTTGTCCATCCCCACTTGAGACATTGATATTTAGTGATCCTGATACAAATGGTCTAGACCCAAAGCTTTGTCCCTCCTCATGCATAGGAGCATATTGTTGTATTACATCAATTTGAATATCAGTGTAAGATAGATTAGAACACAGATCCCACTCATATTAATTTGAATCCATTTCTAAGCTATCTCTAACTTGAAGGATTCTTTCTACAACTTGCCTTTTCATCTCTTGTTTTTGTTCTTTAGAGTATCCCAGTCCTATCTTCTCTTTTGATTGGAGAGTGAGGGGTTGAATAGGCTCAACTATGCCTTCCTTTCTTAAACCGATAGGTCCTTGTCCCTCATAACCCATTTTTCCTAGGATAGCTTTCCCTTTGCCATATTTGTCTGTATTGATATTGAAATTCTTGATACTGCTATTTGATGTCAATGGTTCCTCATCTTTGTATAAACAATCAAGGATTGCTTTGTTGTCTAATTCATCCTCTATGGTACTGAATTTTACAAAACTTTCTTCTAGAACTATGACAGGTAGTGATGTTTGATGTTTGATCATGGATGGTTGGCCATATGTCTTTGGAGATGGCATTAACTATGAAAGATTAAGCGATTGCTCCATATAATATTTCCCCATTCCCTTGTCTGTCAACTGGACCTACTCTTGATATTTCTATGATAAAGAAGTTTGAGGATTTGAATTGTCTATTAATTGAGTGTCAACAAGATTTGTATCTTTTTCTTTATCCTTCTTCTCTACCCATTTAGTGATGATATTTGGGCGTTTTTCTTCATTTGATGTCTTTGAACTAGATGCTTCCCGATTGTGAGGCACAAAGGTATCTTGAGAGTTTCTAAGTGTGTCACAATGTTGAGGATGATTATAATCATCAGATATAGTCACCTCCTATCCATCAACTGGGAATTCTAAGCATTGGTAATATGTGGAAGGTACTGCCTGAATTTCATGGATCCAGGGATGTCCTAAGAGTATGTTGTAATTCAACTCTTTTTCCAGTACTTGACATGCTACGTGTTTCATCATTGGTCCCACTTGAATTAGTAACAAAATTAGTCCCTTTGAAAATCTCTCTTCCTCATCATATGCTTTTATGGTCATTTTCCTTCGGGCATCAATAACATCATTAGAATACCCTAGTGCATGGATTAAATTTAGAGTGCAAATGTTCAAACCATCTCCCCCATCTATTAAGACTCTTTTGACACGATGATTGTGGATCAAGACTTCAATATGGAGTGTGGTGTTATGGGGATGGTTGAGTGAGACATCATCTTGTTGAGAGAATGATAGACAATGTGGGGTAGTCAAATGCCCCACCATAGCTTGGAATTGGAAAACATCTAGATTTTTTGATACTGTAGTTGCAACTAGTGCTTGTTCTAGAACCTCCTTATGTGATGGAGATAGTTTGAGGAGTTATAGTATTGATATCTATGCTAGAATATTTTGAAGCTGATCGACAATGTTGTAATGAGATAGAGGTGGATATGCATTTTTAGACCCAACTCCCTTTAACACTACCTTGGATTTCCCCCTTTTCATTACATTTTCTCGTTGATAGTCTTGTCGTTCTTTCATTTTTATAATGTTTATTTGATTTTTAGGGACTTGTATGCTTGGGAGAAAATCCAAAGGGGTAGTGTTGGTTTTGTTTTCATTCGTGTTATGACCAATGGTATGATCACTCTCTACTTCGGTAAGACAAAGGAACATTTTATCGTAGATATGATTGATATTTTTACCTTTGTTGTTCGTAGAAGATGATGCTCCTTTGTCATAGTTTTGTAAAGGGTCCTTGAAGGCTGAATGATCATTATTGTTTTGGGGTCCCTCTATATACACCTTGTTATTTTTGATCAGATATTGAACTACGTGTTTTAATTCCATGCAATCATTAGTTTTGTGGCCTTTATTGTTGTGGAAGTTGCAGTAATCTAAGTCATTCCACCATGGTGGTTTGACCTTTGGATCCCAAAATATTGATTTTTGCGTAGTGATAAGACCACTAGTGAGTAGTTCTTTCATTGTTGATTCCAATGTTTGGCCTAAAGGTGTGAACCTATGCCAGTTTTATGGTTTTTGGTATGGTTGCAATTTTGTGATTTCGTTGTTCTGAATGACATTTGACTTGATGATTTGATCATTGTTTTGATTTTTTTTTAAAGTAGATGTTGTTAAGTTGAAGATTGATTTGGCGTTTTGTAAATCACTTGTCATTTCATTGGTAGTCCTATTTTGGTTCTTTTGCCAAAATTTTGGTTTATCACTGTTAAAGTATTGATTTGAGGAGTTTGTGTTATTTGATTTGTCATTGAAATGTTTAATAATCCCTCTTTTGACCAGCGCTTCTTCAATCTTAAGGAAATTTTCTATCACCTTTTCAAACATAGGAGGACATTGCAATTCAAGTCTATAACTCATCTCCTCTTTCAAGTTGTCGATGAAAAACTCCATTTTCTCTTCCTCAGGAATGGATCGAAGATATCTAGTGAACAATCATAACCATGTTTGTAGAAAGGACAAGAATGTCTCCCCTTTGTTTTGTTTCAGGTTATACAGACCCTTTATCATGACATCACGTTGGATGTAAAAAGAATATTGAGAGATGAACTTGTTGACAAGTTCTTCAAAATCCCTTATTCCTGGTTGTAATTTTGAAAACCATTCCATACATGAACCTCCCAAGCTTCTTGGGAATAATCTCATCAAATAAGTTTCCTCTTGGGAAAATTCTAGGCTCATGGTTTTGAATTCACGGATATGATCGATCGGATATGATCTTCCATTGTATTTGTCATACTTGGGGAATTCACAGTGTCGAGGAAAAGGTATCATATCGACTGTTGAGTCAAAAGGATAAGGACAAATGTCCTATACTACATACCTTTTGGTGTTCCCTTTTGTCATGTCTTGTATTTTTTGTTGTAATATTTGCATTTGGGATGTTAAGGCAACAACTGGATTTATACCTTGTGTGGGTTGTGGCATTTCAGTTTTTCTTGTTCCACGTTCTTCTCTTAGGTGATTTATGTCAAAATCTTTGGGAAGCTTAGCACCTCATTCAACCAAAATTAAGAGGTATTTCTCCATGTCCTGTTCAAAGATCTTTTCCATGAATTTATGGAATTTGGGATCCTACTGGGCTGTTTGTATGTCTTTTGGAGCTATTTCATTTTTGACACTTTGATGTAGACTATTCCAGGGATTTTCTTCTGCCATTGTATTTGATGTTTCAAGTGCCTTTTCTAAGAGCTTCTGTTTTTGCAACCTAGTGAAGATTGGCATACAAGTGTTTTGTTCTTCTTCCAAAATTTTGATCTTCTATGTTGGAAAATGTAAAGTGAAATTTTTAACAAAGTCGAATAAGATGATATATCTTATTGATAAGACTAGGTTAAAAATCCGATTACTATGCTTCTTTTCGTGATGATAGGATGATAATATCCTGATGATGAAACTTTAACATAATAATCGAGATTATTTTTTGATTTGACACTTTATGATTTTAAAGATTTGTGTTTCAGTTAAAAATACTGGAAACTTGTACGTACCTATCTAATTTCGGTTTCTAGACAGTGATTCTGATAAAAAGGTACTTCTATTTTGATAAAAATCCGTGTGTAAATGATAGACAAACTAACTGATATGATTTGGAACTCTTTATTTTGAAAGCACTAAAACAGAGTTCAGATGCGCTAAAACAGGTGATGGATGCGCTAATTTTTTGAAGTGCTAGAATAGAGTTCAAAATTGCTGAAACAGGTGATGGAAACACTATTTTATGAAAGTGCTATAATAGTGCCCGAAAGCACTGAAATAAATGATGAAAGTGCTATTTGATGAAAGTGATAAAACAGTGACTAGAAGCACTAAAATAGTTCTTGGAAGCACTATTTTATGAAAGCACTAAAACAGAGTCCCGAAGCACTGAAACAAATTTCCAAAGTGCTAAAAACAGGATTTTTAAAGACTCCCTATTGTAAAATTTGACGTGGTCTTGTGGCATATTCTATCATAGGTTGTGGGAAGTAGGACTGAGGTGTCCATTGACTACAGTTGTGATATTGTGTGAGGGCTCTTCTTTGGAAGAAAGCTTGTGAATAAAGTGGTTCTACAATGTAATCAAGAGTATGACCTCTAGCAAAGTTGTGATACCTATGAATGAAGGTTCTATGTTGTAAAAAGATCTTTCGAATCTAATATAAGAAACGCCTTCTTCTTAAATTATCATGATAACTGAGTGGTCTATTTGGTTTGGTGATTTTGATGGTTCTCTTGAAAAACTTGGTTGATTTCCACTTTCAAATCATGAATTTATTGACTTGATTTGTTTTGCTATTTTCTGGATGATCTTTTATCTGATTCTTAATGATTTTGTGAAAACACAACAAGAAAATTGTAGAATATTTTTTTTAATCTAAATGGACAGTGTATATTCAAGAACCACGAATGGTCCTTATTGATTTTGACGGGTTTTCTTTCAAAAATGTACACAAATCAGACAAAATCACTCTTAAGGTCAAATAGGTCATCATTATACTCAACAACCCACATCTTAAAATTGCGTTGATGCACACAATCGTGTCAACCCCTAAAGGATGCTCATGTTTTTGTCATTTCCAGGTGTGTACTTAGAGTTGGATTTCTCATCCTCTGAGAAAATGGTTCTTGGCAAGTATATGGTGAGTGTCTTGGATGTAGATTATTCCCTCTTCTTGCACTATGAGTATTACAATTTCTGGTTACTGACTCGGCTGGATACTACACTATGGTTCCTAGATAGGGCTTTCGTGTGGTGTGACAATTTATAAAATCCCTCAAGAGACCTCCCAATCTTTAGAAAAAATATTTTGGGGATTGTTATCTTGCACACTACCATCAAGTTGGAATTACATCAACAACTTGCATTTTGATTAGAGTGGGTTGGAATCCTTGGCTTTAGGCGTTCCCACTTAGGTCATTCCTATAGGGTGAGTACTTTTTCCCACTACGGCAGGCCTTCTAAAGGTTTTAACAAAAGCATAAATTTGCATGAAAATAAGGATGAGTCTAGCACTTTGATCACCCAGTTAAGGGGAGAGCATAAGCCTATTCCCCACACAACCATAGCAAATAAATGATTCGTTTTATGCCTAAAAGATAGATTTGCTAATCTATGTGAAGATTTTGCTTCACAAAAATCATGGTGTTCTTTTTAACTGATATTGCAAAAAATTTGATGGCTACCCTAGAATTGATAAATTTAAAACTAGAAATGGCTACCCTAGGATTGATAAATTGTAGTCTAACTGTATCAAAATGAAATCCTAGCCGTGGTCGCGTCGGATCTAGATTAAAATTATAGAAGTGCTGAAACAGTCCATGAAAGTGCCATAGTTTTTACTTGAAGCACTAAAATTGAAATTGCTGAAACAAAACACCAAAGCGCTAAATCAGATTTTCTAGACATAAGCTACCAATGCGCTGAAATAGCTCATGGAAGTGCTGAAGTGGAAAGTGCTAAAATTTAACGGATGCGCTATAGTATCATGGAAGCATTGAAACAGAGCACGAAAGTGCCATAGTTTTCCACATATGCGCTATAGTTTTAAATGAAAGTGCTATACTTTTTGACGAAAGCGCTGAAATGGAACACGCCAAGAACCTACGCAATACTTTTCAGAAAAAAATGATAAAAATATGGGGTCAGAGCCCCATGGTGGGTGCCAAATTGTAAGTTTTTTTTTTTGATGGAGGGTTTAGACCTACGAGGCAGCCTAGCGAGGCACGAAGCTTGCAAGCTACCAATCAGCGAAGGCCACCACATAGACATTTTAGGAACCTGAGACGGGCCCACACATGCCAGAAACCTCTTTGGCTTAGAGCCAAGGACTGAGGGGCATCCACGCTGCCAAATTCACCTAGGGCACGATCCTAGCCTCATCCCTTATGATGTCGGAGCCTTGCACTCAACAAGACTTGATCCCTGGTAGGCTCATTTCGAACCTTTTAACTTCACCAGTAGACCAAGGGCCCATTGACCAAATTGTAAGTTTGAATAAGTAGAAAGGAATAAAACACTTCTTAATGAAACATTGTATCAAAGATTAAGCAAATAAATTGCTAAAAGCGTCTCATTGTCTCCTATCTTCAAAGATTTATTAAGCTATTGTCCTCTCATATTTAAATAACACTATAATTGTTAAAATGACAATCAAAATAATGGAATGATGTTGATGCAATGATGTGAAGCTAATATGATAAATACTAAATGATAAAATAAACTAATATAGCATGGATTGACATGAAAACTAATAAATGCAGCTACAGAAGGTAGCCATGATTGTGAAAGCTTGAAGGATGGATGTTGGATGCTTGATGCTTGATGTTTGATGAATTCCTATAGAGTAAACTTGATAACCTAGGATCCTTTTCTTGGTTGAATGAAGCTTTATTTATAGATTTCCTAGTTGTAGAAATGCACAAGGATGGCACAGAGAGGCTTGAATTCAATCTGGAGGATTGAGTGGTGAGAGATGGAGGAGATTGAAAAGATTTTGGAGATTGTCTCTATCCATGAAAACACCGGGCAAGAGAAAAGGAAAGATTAATGGAGGAGGATTGAGAGATAAATTTTCCAATTTGTCTCCAATTCTTCCTGTGAAGTTTCAATCAATTAATTTTGACATGATTTTGACATAAATTAGACATAGGATATCTAATTTTGATTTTGAGGAAATATAGAGGATTATTCCTTATGCCTTAATTTAAATATTTTTGATTTATTTAAACTAGCAAAAGAGGGATAAATCATTTAATAAAATAAACTATAGAAGTTGTTTATTAAATTAAATAGAAGAATATGGTAATTAATAAATAAAGTGTTTAATCTCTATTTAATTAATTTAAGATTGATGTGATAGAATAAAATAGGGAAATGATAATTAAATTAAACAAAGTATTTAATTTTGTTTATTTAATTAAGATTAGAAGAATTTAAATGTGAATGTGAATGTGAATGTGAACTATATGAATAAATATTTCTATTTATTCAAACAATAGAGGAAATAGGATAATTAATCAAATAATCAGATTCTCCAAACCATTTTTAGGTGTATACAATAACATTTCCACATTCATGGCTTCCAAAAATGAATTTGAATTAGACATACCGATAGAATCTCTAATAGTCCTAGGCTCATCAGTGTTAGCAATCAAAGCATAAGCACAACTAGAATCCAACATAGAATAACCAAACCTTTCAGGTTTCTGTTTAGCATGTGTAGACCTCCTCAGAAGCTGAGGCTGAGGTTATTCTTTTTGATCAAATTTTTTAGAGCTTCTTGAGCTCTCCTCACTAACAATTCCATGAGGAGTATGTAGTTCATCCTTATTTGGAGTAAGAGGAACTTCAACTAGCTCATTTTTTGCTTCTTTCACCTTTGGCTAAAAATCAGCTGTAGAAGGTTTCAACTCATTGAAGATCACACTTCTTCTATACAACACCTTCTATGTAATTAGGTTCTAAAGATTGTTCCCTTTAACACCAATTCCATAACTGATGAAGATACCCTTTAGAGCCTTATTCTCTATTTTAGATCTTTTTTCACTGGGCACATATGCATATGGCTCACAACCAAAGACTCTAATATGTCTCAATGAGAGATTCTTACCATACCATGCTTCCATAGATTTATTTTCCACAAGCATCGAAGTGGGAGATCTATTAATCAAATAACATATTGTAGCTATAGCCTCAACCCAAAACTTATTTTCTAGAACAACACTACTCAACATACTTCTCTCCCTTTCCATTAGCATTCTATTCATCCTTTCTACAACTCCATTTTGTTGTGCACTGTAAGGATTTATTTAATGCCTTTTAATCTCATGGTCCTTACAAAACTTATCAAAATCCACTAAAAAAAACTCATCGCCATTATCTATCCTCAAACACTTAATCTTTCTACTAGTCTGATTTTCAACCAAGGTTTTAAATTCCTTAGACCGACTAAAAACTTCAATTTTACTTCTGAGAAAATATACAAATTTCCTTCTTGAATAATCCTCTATCAACAAGACAAAACATACAAATTTTGAAATTGAAGGAACATTAACTAGACCAAACACATCGACATGAATATAATCCAGAATACTAGAAGGTTTATGAGGACTCGAATAAAATGAAACACATTGTTGCTTTCCATATATGCAATGTTCACAAAAATTGAACTCAGGATTACAATCATCAATCCCTTCAACCAAGCTTTTATTTTCCAAGGATTTTAATCCTTTTTCACCAATTTATTTGAGCCTCTGATGCAACAACATTGTTTTATTTTCTGGGAGCTTTATCTAAAAAAAATTTATGCCCTTAGGAACAACACCTCCTTTCTCTACATGATCAGGTTTACTTGAATTTGTAGAAGCACTATTACATTGTACTACACATGCATCTAGCATACATAGAGTGTAGATTTGCACACCCTTAGCTAACACCATAGAGACTCTATTCATTATACAAAAACCATTTGAGAAAGAGACTTGCACACCAACATCATTAAGCTTACTTACATAAAGTAAATTTTGAGCTAGACTTGGTATATGCATCACATCATCGATTCCATTCACTCTTCCATCAAGAAACTAAATTTTGACTCTTCCATAGCCAATAATATCCAAGCGAGAATCATCACCTAGATACACCCTTTCCACCAGTATAATTTTCATACTTTGAGAGCCAACGTCTATGAGAGGTCATGTAAAAGAATGCACCTGAGTCAATTAACCACACATCTTTCGATGCATGATTTTCCAATGTTAGAATTGGCTATGGCTGCCAAGATCTTGAGACCAAATGGAAAGCACAAAAAGAGAGAGAATAGAATGTGACAAGAATAAATTGTATTCTTATCAATATGATTCAATGATATGATTGTAATGTGATTGATTGTTACAATGAGTAGAGACCCCTTAGTTATATAGCCAAGGTGAGATGCAATATGTCATAGGATTATGACAAGTGTCTTAATCATATGACATGAGACAACTAATCACACTTACCTAGGTCACATATAGTAGTTTTTAGAAGATAACATAACAACTAATGACAACTAACACCTTCTAAAAATATTTTTTCCTATGACGTAAGTAAACTTAACATGTGTAAAAAAGTCTCCTAGTAATGAATGAACTAGGTACAAGACTTTATTTAAACCAACACCCCCCATTAAGTGAAACATAGGGAGTGGAAAATTATTATGCAAATGACACAAAGATGGGTCCCAACTACTAGGCCATGTTAGGTACCCATGTACATATGCAAATGAAATCTCTCACAAATGGATTAAAGGAGATAACCTAGTGGGACAAAACTCCTTCCCAAAAGAGAGATGAAATACAATAAAGAAATGATCTCAATGAAAAATGAGAAGGTAAAACCCCCATGCGATGAAAAAGACCCCCCCATAAGAGAGAAGTAGAAGAGAGACAAGGCAGGGCCCCCTCAATGTTGATTCTCCTATAATGATGGTAGAAGCTCAAAATTGAATGTTGAAGATGATCCAATCTCGCCGAACAACATTCCTCCCCTTAGGAAGAAAAAAAACCATGAATATATGAAGGATGTCAGGAATATGGATGATGGATGCTATCTCTGAAGCATGCTCAAGTGTCTCCATGTCGATGTCAAAAGTTGGCACACTCCAAAAAGGTGTTCCAGGCCACACTAATAAAGAGGAAAATCCATAATGTACTAGAGATAAAAGTAAAACATGATCCAAAGACAAAGATATCCCCTCTGAAGATAATGAAGCCTCCTCCAAATTCTATCCAAAAGTATCCACACTCATGTCAAACTGCAAAGAATGATCATGTAGAGAATGAACAAGAGGGTCAAAGTGTTCCCTCAGAACAACTAAAGAAGGAGCATCTTCATCAAAGATAAGATTAATGTCTTCAATGATGTCTCCCAGATCTGCAAGATGGGACTCCATAAAAAAGTCTGAAATACCTATCAAGAAGTCATCCAAAGTAGCCATATATGGAATAAAATGAGGAATGTCCTGCCACACTGAATTACAAGGAACCAAAAATATGGAATCACAAGCATCCTCAATTGCAATAGTAGGTGGAGGAGATGAAATGCAAGGCTTAAGAATTCAATCTGATCTGAGAACTCCCAAGTTCAAAAATCCAAATGTCTCCTCTGAATCATGGTTGATATGATCAACGGTTGAAGGAACAATGTCACCATTAAAAGAAAAATCTGAAAAGGTATACAACTGATATGAATGATCAAACACCCTAGTAGCAATGATCTCTCTACTCTCCAAGTCTTGAATGATGATTGAATCAGGTGTGAACTCCACAGTTCTACCATCTCTACCATGTGTAATTTAATATATGGAAAGAAGATTGTTCATGAAATGAGGAACACACAAAACATTCTAGAAATTGTTGTCCCCAAAACTAATAAATCCCTTCCCAATTACACTCATGTATGTATTGTTTCCCATCAAGATAGGAGACATAGAACAAGGTTGAAATGAAGAGAATATAGAATGCGAAGATGCCATATGATGAGAAGCTCTTGAATCTAGAAGTCATCTCCCTGATCCTAGACCTGAAAAATCATAAAGAGCATGTCCTTTATATCATGATGTAGATGCTTGACCTTTGTCCTTAGATTGTTTTGAAGAAGGAGGAGGAGGTGATTCAGACATTCTGGAAGGAAAATCAATGTGATTATTTTTGAGAAGATTTTCCAACTCATCAATATCCTTCTTATAAAAATCATGTTCTTCATGTCCTTCCTTCTTGCAATATGCACAAAAGGCCTCTCCTTCTTAGATTTTTTCTCTTTTGAAGAGGAATCTTTATGTTCTTCTGTGGAATTTGATGTGGATTGTGTGTTCTTCTTAGGCTTTTTCTTTTTCTTTTCTTTGCCACTTGAAGATTTCTCATCTTTTGCAACCAGGGCATGTGATTTTGAAGACTTTAAAGTACCCATTTGAATAAGCTTATCTTTCTCCCTAGTGAGTTGCATATCAAAATATTGAAAGGAAGGCATCTTAAACTCACTCCCAGAGGCATTCTTTGTAGCATAGAAAGTAGACACAAACAGTGAATATTCAGGTCCTAACTTTGAAAGAACACTTAAGATCAATTGTGTATCTAATTTCTCAATTTTACAATCCTTCAATTGTGTTCTTAGTGACTTGAATTTGGTGATGAAGTCTTGTATGTTGTCAAAATTACATGGATTGCGACTAATTAATTCATTCTCCAACAAATGTCCTTGAATTTCATCTGTTTTCCCAAATAAGTTTGAAAATGCAATCCACATAGCCATAGGTGTATCCAAGTGCTCAATGTGAAACAACAAATCAGGAGAGACATACAACCACAAATAGCCAATGGCTTCTTCAAAACTATTCAACCACTTTTTCTTTTTAGCTTCATCATCTTTTGGTTTACCATCAAGCCCATGAACTATCCTATCCAATCTTTTTACTCTTAGCAACTTATTCATTTCAGATTTCCATTTAGGATAGTTGTAAGGTGTTAGAAGTGGAATTGTAGATGGATCCATGATGAAATAGGAACAAAAATAAAGAGGAATGCAACCACAACCACAAAAATAATCCCCCCAAATTCACTCAATCAAAGAACCCCCCCATAAATATATGAGCTTGGCACTTTATGAGTAGTGTTGTTACAGTTTCCACTTGCCAAAAACAACGAAGTGGAATTTGATCTTGGTGCATGCAAATGCCAAATTTGGCCACAGAATAAAGTATATTTTTTGGTACAAAATGATCTCAATATGATCATACCAATGAAAACTACACAAACAATTATGCACTTTGAAAAAAAACTACACCCAAAAATGTTATCGTAGGAGCAAGTTATGAGCTCCCAAAGTTCCCAAAATGAGGATGAATCAGCAACACCTATGAGAATCTTAAAATTATGAAAAAACTAGACACCAAAAAAAAATATTGGTTGGACCACTATGAAGAGCACAAAACATTAGCCCAAATTAAAACAAAAATCTCAAAAAAAGGAGTCAAAATGAGCAAGATATGGCCTTTTGAGGTCAGACTGCCAAAGTGAAAATTCAATTGGTGAGGGGGGCAATTTTTTTTTGAAAATCGCTTAAGTAGTGCCGATGTCAGTAGATGAGAAGCCTAAATTTTATGGTTAAACACCCTTCAAAATAGAATATGCTTCTGCTTGGTAGAATATTCTCTATAATCAGAGCTTAAAATTGGTGTGCACTTTCCCATCGTTGGTTGGTTGACCAACTAGAATCTTTAGAGAATATTCTTGTTACCGTGAGATGCGTGGTGGGCTGTGGATGCACCATGTGGTGAAATATGGGAGTGTTAGATTCTGAAATAAATGAGCGTTGGTATTTTGATTGACCGACCGTGGATATTATTTGAGCCCATTAGTTTAATACTTCCACCAGTTTTTGGAATGAATGACCGATATTTTTTATTAAAAGGACTATTGGTTGTGATTTTGCTAGATTTTGGATGACCGACCGGTGGTTGTGGGGCTATGGTGGCACCTCCTAGTGCCTAAGGAGGGGCCCGGGTACTACCATGGTACCCTCGACGATACCTTGTGTAGACTAAAGGTATTGAGTATGCAGTACTCAGATTTCTTCAACTTTACAATTAATTTCAAATGGAATTTTTCATATAAGCTTTCACAAATAAAATTTAATCCACCAATTTTAATTTTTCAGAAAAAAAAATCAAAACATTTCTAACTGAATAGACTTTTTTTTTTTGAAAAATTGCACCCTGTAATTATGATGACCTAAGGGGGCATATGACTCCTTGGGAATATTTTTTTTGCCTCACTGGACAACTACTCCAAAATGGTCAAATTGACAGTCGATATTAGGGTTTTTGGCCCTTCTCGACACGATGGCAGGGTCAGATTTGACCCAAAATGCTCCAAAAATGCAGCTACCTTCTAGATCTTGCAACCACTCCTCAGCTTCAGACACTCATAGATTTGGCTTCGTATGTTTGATTTGGACAAAAAAAAAATGAAAAATCAACTTTCTTGAACCTTCTAAATGCAATGGTGAGCTTAGATTTGTACCAACAAGCTCTAATATAAACCTGCAATAAAGAGCCAAAAATGGAACCTTCCCAAATCTGGTATCTCTCTTTAGAAAAAGACTCTCTAATGGCACCCAACCCAATCTTATACCATGTTAGAATTGGCTATGGCTGCCAAGATCTTGAGACCAAATGGAAAGCACAAAAAAAGAGAGAATAGAATGTGACAAGAATAAATTGTATTCTTATCAATATGTTTCAATTATATGATTGTGATGTGATTGATTGTTACAATGAGTAGAGACCCCTTGGTTATATAGACAAGGTGAGATGGAAGATGTCATAGGATTATGACAAGTGTCTTAATCATATGACATGAGACAACTAATCACGGTTACCTAGGTCACATGTAGTAGTTGTCAAAAGATAAGATACCAACTAATGATAACTAAAACCTTGTAGAAAGATTCCTTCCTATGACCTATGTAAATTTAACATGTGTAAATAAGTCCCCTAGTAATTAATGAACTAGGTACAAGACTTTATTCACACCAATAGCTAATAATGCTACAAATGCATCTGCATTATCTTGAGAAGATTCATTATCAAAAGAATTATTTTTTTTCTTCTTCTCCTCTTTACAATATTTCTAGATGTTTCCAATCTACCCACAATTCCAACATTTCACCTTGGATGTTTTACTAAGAGACTTTAATCTCCCCTATGACTTGGATTTAGACTTCTTGTCTTTCTTCTTGCCTTTCTCCTTTGATTTGACTTGAAAAAAATGAGTTTCCTTTCCCATCTCAGAAGATTTCCTCCTCATTTTTTCTGACATCAATGAAGCAACTACATCTTCCATCTTGAAATTTGTTGTTGTACTCCCAATAGCTATTACTAGGTGATCCCATGTGTCAAGAAAATAACATAACATGAGCATGCAACAATCCTCATCATCTATTTTTACACCCACATACACCAACTGATCAACAATCATATTAAACACATTCAAATGATCTACAATAGATGATCCTTCATCCATCTTCAAAGAATACAACTTATTCCTCATAAATAGCTTATTTTCTAGAGATTTCCCTTGAGAAATATCACCAATCTTCTTCCACAAAATTTTCACTATCTTCTCTTCATGGACATTCAAGAGAACTAAATCAGCCAAGCATAGTCTAATCAAACCCTTGTATTTCCGATCCATTGCATCCTAGCCATTTTGAGAGGTTTTTGATGGTTTTTTAGAGGACACTACATGCCATAACTCTTGATCTACAAGTCTTCCATTTTGAGTTTCCACAACTCAAAATTTCCATTGTTGAACTTCTCAATCTCAATTCTTTTGGATGTGCTCGCCATATTAAATCTACAATAAGTTGCAAACTAGTTTTCTCTGCAAAACCCCCACTCAACATGATCAACACAAAAAACCCATCTTAGCCACAAGAACAACAAAGCTAGCCAAGCTTTGATGCCAACTGAAAGAAAAGAAGAATGCAAAATATGCCTTCCTAATGCTAATATTCAAGAGAGATCTATACAAAAATTATTTAAAAATTTGTAATTAAAAAACATAAAGATGTGCATACATGAATAAAAAAATAGACAATAAAACACTGACACAAGATTTATGTTGGAAAACCCTCTTGAGAAAAAACCCACACACCAAAGCATAGATCTCTTGTATTATAGTAGAACATAAATTAAATACAAGTTTAGAGCTATTCTCTTTCATGTGTTTATTCATATAATGAATATGAAATCATTTACTTATAATTTATTCAATCATCCCATCACACTTCCAATTCACTACGACATTCATACAAACTTTACAAGCATTACTAGGAAATCGATGTTCCAACTTTCATACCAGAAAAAAAGTCACAGACAAACTTAACCATCACCTCAATGAAGTCCTATCAAAATTTCAAAGGGACATGAAACCATGTCTCTCTGAATTCTCACTGTCACCTCGATAAATCTATTTTTCCATTGAAGTGTCAAAGAGACATTGTAGCAACTCCTTCTGATATGGTAAACTCTTGCTGAAGAAGTCCCATCAGAATTTTGAAGAGACTAGTTATACCATCCCACTAACATTCACATGTCTCTTCAATGAATTGATCCTACCTTCCATTAGAATATCAAAGGGACCTCATTTTAGGTCTCATCGATATCCACCCATCTTGTCAAAAATTTCCTTCCAATTGTTGATCGGAATGTTAAAGGGATTGCAAAATAGCTCCCTCTAACATTGACCTGTCCCTTTGATTTTAATTTTGAAAGTCCATCAAAATGTCGAAGGGACTAGAAAACAACTCCCTTTGACATTAACCTATCTCTCTGATGAAGCTTCGATTGATACAAACTCCAAACACACCTAGTGATAATACAAGCACTTATCGGGATGTTGAGGAGACTTGTCACTAAATCTCATCAACATGTTCCTGCCAACCTGATGAATCCAAAGCTTGAAGCTTGAAGCACTTATCAGGATGTCAAGGACACTAGGAATTTTTTCTTGTAAAAATTCACCTATCAACCTGATGAACCTTTGACTAATTCCTTTTACACCAATAAGTTTGAGACAAATTTTTCTCAACACATAGTATAGTTCCTTCATCAAAAACAAAGATGATCCTTGATGAAGTATAAAACACTAGTTTTTAGATCCTTAAGTGAAGATATCATCAATCAAATTTTCTCATATCAGTAAGTTTTCTAAGCATGTCTTTATGCCCAACTCCTAAAGCAACTTTATGGTACAAGAACCATGAGATGATTAAAAAACACCCAATGATTCACATACACCAACAATGACAAATAAATTAAACAAATACCATGGAATGAATCATGAATAAGTACCAAACACTATTTCCTTTACTTCACTATTGCATCAACAAAATCAAACCATGAAATACCTTTGACATCATTAGTTTCTAACAAAATAAAAAAATCAACAAGAAATGGACAACCTATGACATCAATAAACTTTGACATCAATGAAAAAATTAATCCAACAAACTCCTCCTTTTTCATTGATGGAGAACCAATCCTCCATTCTCTATAAATCTCTCCTCTTTTGACATCAAATGGAAAAGGATCACTAACTCACCTTTCAAAATAGTCATTCTTCTAACTTTCAAGTTTTTCAAGAGCCTTTCCACCAAACCAATATCAATGTCTTGCATATAAAAAGTAATACCATGCATATCAGTGTCACCATACCCATGCATTAAGATTTTCTTAAGGAAAAAACATCTCTGTGAACATTCCAAAAGTAATGAATATTACTAGCAAGATTTGACCTACAATGCCTTTGTGATCACTTGCAATTTGAAACAATGAAGAACTTTAACCAAATTTTACACCCTATATGCTCCCCCTATGAAGTGTATTTATTGAATAAACATCAAATCATTAAAAGATGATTGTTCTCCTCCTTTGACAAAAATGAAATAAATAATCAAATGATATGGATACCCTGCAACAAGAAACATTCAAGACAAAAAAAACTCTAGCCAAAAATTATTGTGCCCCTGCTCACTGTCAAATATTGACTAAGAGAAACAAACTGTGGATGAATATATGCAAAGAGATGTTATTAATTATACCAATATATGCAAGTTAAGACAACTATCACTAAGAATAAGAGTAATTAAAGACTAATCCATTGTGTGTTCATTATGTAAGGTAACTATACTTTCAACATACCACTTCATTGTGCATCAAAAGAAGATAGTTTTCTAAGGCAGTAAACCAATCATGTCACTATCACTGTAAACCATAAAAGGAAGACAAGATCAAACCATTATCCACTATCACGACTAATCATTATGCAACTAGAAAAAATCAACATATTGTCCATTACAAAGTACTGAGAAGGTATTCGAAACTCATTAATCATTGCATCCCTATCTCTTGAAGAATTATCAAATCAAAACCATAAACCTTTTCTCATCAAGATCACCGTGATAGCACTGAGAAATAGTCATAACACTATTGGTAGATACCTAGAACAAGAGTCTCATTGAGCAACTAAAATCATATCACTGTCAAAATGGCTATGATTGAAATTACATAGTGGGAAATTTCTCTTAAGGAAATACAATGTATACTACTATCATGATACTACAACATATCCCTAGGCAGAGATTTGAAAACTAACAAATATCACTATTGAACGTTGACTAAAATCTTCAAATTGTGATTAAATCATAAATTTAAATGACTGTATGTTGTCTTTATCACACTTTTAATAACTATCCCATGCATTGTGACTAGCTTAGCTTCATGATACTTCTTAATACCATAGTCCCTTCTTCATAGATTGTCCATTTGATAACTTCGTAAACTATTTACCATTGTCACTTTTTGCAGACTATACCACACCAATAACATTCATTAACATTCAAAAACATGAACTATGAACCTACACAATGAAGTGAACCTTTGGATGCATCAATATAGATGAATGAAAAAATATCTTAGAAAACCAAGATGGACATCAATCCTTCTCTCAAGTTTTGTAGATTAGAGTGATAGATAATTGCTTTTCTAGAGGCATTCAAATCAAGACTATAAACAAGTGGGAGGTAGATATTTCAAATATTCTTCTAATAATTTCAAGTGCTCATCACACCACTCATGATATTCATCACACCTCTAATGATAACAAAAAAATCAAGAGAAGACAATGTATTCTCAAGGTGATTGTTGGACATTATCTTTGACATCAATCTCCATAGATTGTCAATAAAAGTAAGTGATCACTGTGATGATAGTGGGATATTGAATCCTCCTTGGAAGGATGATCTTTAACCACAAACCATGTTCAAACACCTTGGAAGAATCAGTAATAAGACCTTGATATGCATGATATGTCAATAAAAAATCCTTGATATTCATGATGAATGAAGAACCTTTGACATTCTGGTATCCTGATTATGTTCATGATGTTCTTGATGCATACATAGTCATTTGACTAACTTTATGCTCAATTTACATTGTTTCTTTGTCAAATGGATAACACACTCCTTTCATATTGGGTGAATACCATATAATACCACCAACTATCAGGAAAAAAAAATACTGACATGAAGATGACATGAATTGATCTTTATGAAAAGAACATCCTATGAAATTATGATTGATGATTGAAACCATTGATATGTCAGTCATAAGATTGCTATCTTATACTCATTATCCTTGAATGTACCTTGATACAAGGTAAGATTTGACAAAAATGCATTCTTGTTGCCACTTGTCACTTGAGAATTTTTAACAATACTATGTTGCTATTAGACATATACAACAACTGATCATTCATTGAAAAATCAAATAAAAACCTGAGATCATTTCATCATAAATACCAATTCAACTGAGATCATGTCCAACTCAAATCATGTGACACCAATTCTTTTGATATTAATGATAAAACCTAATGCCAATAAACTATTAAACATATGCAAATACATTGTTTTTGCACTATAACATACCGCAAACACACTATGACTGATATAAAACCTCTTTGTTTTTTTCTATGGGGCTAAATGATTCATAAGTAGTTATCTCTCCCTAACCTCATGTTGTTCTTTAGGAAATTATGGATGTCTCTTGTATAGTATGCACAAGCTTAGGGTCATCCTTCTATTTCTCTTTTTTCTTCTCCAAAAATTTATAGTGCCTATCTTCTTGTGATAATAAAATGATTCCATTAAATTAATTATTTAATACTATTCTTTATCTCCAAACCTATTGAATCTATAGCCTATTACCTTGTCACCAATATGAGAAGTAAATGAATTATATCTTCTTGAGAATCCAAAAAACAACATTTTTGACTTGTGTATCACAAAAAATTGCAGTGTGATCTAGATGATTGCATTTACAACATGGGACATTAATTCTTCTATTTAAACATTCATAAGAACTCCTATTCCATCAAAATTTCCTTTCATGCATCCAACATTCTATTTCTCTATCACAAAATTCATGACATGAATAGTAATAACCATGAAAAGAGTTTTCAAACCTAGATATTTGAAGCTATATTGATTGAAAAGATCTTTTGAACTTGTTCTTCTTGACTTGTGTAGGAGCATTTTATTTTGTATTATTCTTGTCTTATGTATTAGGAGTAGAAGAATAATAGTTTAAATCTATTTTCTTCCTTGGTGTTTCTCTGACCTTAGAACTCTACCCTTTTTCAAAGCCTAAACCAATAGTATCCTTGTGACATTTTTTCTTGCCTAACATGTCATTTAAGAATTCAATTCTATTTTAAAATTGAAGACTCTTGTGTAACTTAGAAGATACCTTTTCTATTTTATTTTTCAAAGAAACTATCTTTTATTCATATCTTTCCCAATCAACGTCTTTTTCCTTAAATTGTTTTATAACTTCTATTTTCTTAACTTCTGCAACTTGTACCTTCAAATCTATGATCATTTTTTCCACTTCTTTAAGATCTGAAAGTGTTTTGGTCTTGTACTACTTTTCTTCTTGAAGCTACAACTTTAATCTCTTATACTCCTTTCTAAGGTTCTTGATCTCATCCAAGGAATAAATGAGTTCACTCTCAAGATCAAATTCACATTCATCTTCATCGTACTCCTATTCATATTCACTCACAATGTGATCTCCTTCTTTGACAACATTGCCAACTACAAAATCATCTTTTCCTTGAGATATATCAAATCTTTTGTCAATTGGCAAGATTTTTATCGCAACAACACATTACTTGATTTGATTGGAAATTTTTGAAAAAATTTAGCTTAGTACTAATCTCTTTCTTTTTTTCCATTAGTTTTTCCACTTCTTTAAGATATTAAAGTGTTTTTTCTTGGACTCCTTTTCTTCTTGAAGCTGCAAATTTAATCTCTTATTCTCCTTTCTGAGGTTCTTGATCTCATCCAGGGTATAAATGACTTACCCTCAAGATCAACTTCACATTCATCTTCATCATACTCCCATTCATATTCACTCACAATGTGGTTTCCTTCTTTGTCAACATTCCCAACTAAAATATCATATTTTCTTTTAGATATATCAAATATTATGTTGATTGGCAAGGATGTTTCTTGCAACAAAAATTCACTTGATTTGATTGGAACTTTTTGAACAATTTTTTTCTTAGCACTAACCTCTTTCTTTTATCCTTTTCTTTTTGCCAGGATAAGTACTCCACTACTAGGATCTCCTAAGTTGATTAAACTTGTGCAAGGAACCAAAGAATCTAATACCACTTGTTGGAGTATAGGACCATTGAGAGGGGGGTGAATCAGTGGTCTAATGAGAAATCAAATTTCAAAACTTAATTCACTTGTATTATGCAAAGAGATCCATTAAAATAAATTCAAACATTATAGGTGTTGAATGTTGAGGGAGTCAAAATGATATGAAAATCAAAACATAATACTTGAACAAATATTACCAATCAAGCACAATATGAAAAAACACCAAGAGGAGACATCAGATGAGTTTTATGAGTGGAAAAACCTAAAAGGGTGAAAAAACACTCTAAAAATAAGTTCATTAAGTCTAACTAGCAAAGCCTCATTGGCTACAACATGCCTCACTGGCTACAACATGCTTCACTTGCTACAACATGCCTCACTAGCTACAACATGCTTCATTTGCAACTCAACATGCCTCATTTGAAAAACAACATGACTCAATGGCAAGTCGATGTGCCTCATTGGTAAACTTACTACACTTCAGAAGAAATAAGCAAAACTCAGAGGGTTACTCTATTTCCAAAAAAATCATGGCTATATCTTTGCATCACCAAAAACTCCATCTCCCTTATTCACACATACCACAACATGTTTATGCATTATCTTATGTTATACACTATTTCATCAAATCCTCTTTGACATTGATTGATATTCACAAAAACACAACATTAACATCTTCCATTACCCTTATTTCAACTCATTTCACAATTCAAATGCTTTAAAAAAGATTTTAGACATTGCTTCTCCAATTCAATTAATTAGAAACAATCATAGATGATCAAAATCATCTACTATACATTAATTGAGAAAATAAAATCTCAAGATCTTCTACAATGCATTCCTCTCAAAGAATCTTCTTACCTCAACAAGAAAAAATAGAAATTACACACTTAGACTGTAATCTTCATTGAATGTACATTCAGGTGACACAAAAATATTTTAGAGAATCATCCTCTTTGTTTTTGCAATATCACATTAAAATCATTGTTAACCACATGTGATCATATTCAAGTCAAAATAAATTGTACAAAGAATTATCTCAAAAAATGCAACTATAAACCTCTTTTGTATTATTTCATACAAATCTCTTTTACTATGCATTGTCTTTACATAAAAAAATATATTCTTCATAAATCTTTCTCATAGAATGTCCCTTTTAGTCATACTTCAATTTTCAAAATAAACATTTAGAATACATTAAACTATGTAGAGGATTTTGTTATAGAAAACATCTTCTCACACCATTATCCAATTCTCCCTTTCATGTATATACTCGACACAATCATGCTATCAACATACTCTTGCATTTCCTTTCTTACTATCTCAATAGTATCAATGCACTCCAATAGTTTTTAAATCCATCATTATACCAGAGAAATAGTTACAAAATAGTGCATAACTAACACTCAAAAGAAAATACATTCATACACTTGCCAATGTTATAACCTCAGGGATTAATCATTTAGTAGTTTAAACAAGAGCCTTAGATCTTCAAATCCTTCAATCTCACCAATTAAATATTAAATATTGATGTTACTATAGATGGTATAATATGCAACATTAACCTATTGAGCCAATTAAGGTGTCTATTACCATAAGTGGGTAACACCCTTTAAGTGATCACTTAAGTGACACTTAATCGGTGATATTAAGTCATTGAACAAATATATAAAAAAAAAACGAATTTGATATTAACATTGGATAAAAAATACCTCATTTAGGGTTTTAAGACCAAGTTTCAAATAATAAAAGAAACCTTAATCAACTTCAATAACCCTCAATAAATAGAAAACAATTGTTTTTGATTTATGAACTCTTGGTGCAGAGGCTAGGTGGAGATCACTCACAAAACAAAGACTTCAACTCTCAACCAAAGACTCAACTCCAATCTCATGGACATCAACTCACCCTCAAGGATCTTAACCTCCCAAGTTTGCAAAACACTCAAGACCTCCACCCAGACCCTACAAGATCTCTCAACATGAATATAATGGAAATTTGACCATTCAAACTCAATCTCAAAGATTGATCACTCCAAAGTCACCATTCACCAACCTTCACAACAGTTTGCCCCTTGTAGCATTCAAAAACCAGTTTAGGCTAAATTCCACACAACCTTTCCAAAACACCTGCCGATTGAAACATGGATTAAGATACCCTCTTCAGGGTTATACAACATACAGGAAAATCAAGGGTCACTCTTTTGGACTGATATGAACCTTCAATACACACACCTGGGTTCTAGGCTTCACAATTAGCCCTTTTTTCCAAAGGAATCCTTACTCAAACTTACCCCCGAACAAAGATAACCTGAAACAGTCTTAAGACTGATGCCCAAACTCAAGATTTCCCAAATTTTAGAGCCCCAAGAGCCTGTATTAATCCTCTACTCCCATACCCTCCTAAACCTTCACCAAAATGAGGGGTTAAGGAAACTCACAACCCCAAGCTTCTCCCAACACTCATAGGGTTCCAAACATCTCACATTACCCCTGCCCTAACTTGAGAAACCCTCACAATCCCACTTCTCTCAAAAATTCTCCAATTCACTACCTGGGTTCCCTATTTTCATGACCACACTACCCCTAATCAACACTAGAAAATAAAACCATGGCCATAATCCTTGTTCCCTCTTTCCCCAAGGTATTAATACACCTAACTAAGACTATTACAGACCAATCCACTGACCCACAATTCTAGAATAGTAGGTGGATTGGTTAAAATCTCATATTGGTGCCCTCAACACCCCAATACAAAAAATAGGGTGCTCCCGAATTTTCTGATCCCTCTCACACAAACGAGGATTCTAGGCCTCCAATAAAGATAAAAGAGAAAATAAACACATAAACATATAGGTAAGTAATGTCTCAATGCATCTTTAGTCCAAATGCTATGCTAAGAAGAAAAGTTCAGGAAAATAATGGAAAACAGTGATTAGCCTTCACCAAAATGCATTTTTCTTTATTAGAACTCAAAAACCAACATTTTCTTAAAGATTACATGGATGCATATATTGAATCAAAATTCCAACTGCCTCCTACAATTGACCAACTGCTTTCTAATAGAATTTTGAACTCCTAATGACCGTTGGAGGTCAAGATTACACCCTTTACATAATTTGATCTTATAAATCCCTAAATCCCTCTTGATTGATCCACTAATATTTTAAAATATATACTAAGCTTTATAAATACAATAGAAAATGGTAATTGAGACCTTATTTAACATGGAATAAGACCTTACTTCCAAACCCCTTAAGACTCATAACTTCATATGGCCTATGCACCAAAAAATGTCAAATTCAACTAAATGACTCAAACCCTTCCAACTTACATTATGACTAGTCTTGTAGACCTTAATAATCATAAATGAGCTCAAGAGACACTTATACCAAATTAGACTCCACAAGGTGTAGGTTCCCTTGCACCATACACCCCCCCAATAAAAAGGACTGTTGTCCCAAGAGTGGAAACTTGTTCAGTGCCTCCTCATTGGTGCTTCAAGCATCTTTAGACATTGTACTGATCTCCTTAGTCCTGGATCAAAATTGAAAGGCTTCCTAGTCCTCATACCTACAAATAAACAAGATTTAACACCATAGTGTCCTAGCTTCCTCCTTGCTTGCACCACTCCAACTGTGTTTGCATACACTGTCCTCCCCTCACTGTCATCTGAACTTTGTATTTTTGTTCCTTTACTATGATAAGACCTTCAAGTGTCAGGTTCCCTATCCTTCTTGTCTCATGACCCACTTTCCTCTCATTTTCCTCACCACCAAAATCTATCTTCATGCCTACTGACTTTTCCTTGACCTGCTGCAATACCACAGGACATCTAATTGTCCCAACAAGCACATTATCAGCCTCCTCTTGCTTCTCCAAAGACTCCTTTACCTCACTCTACCCTTTACCAGTCTAAACCACCTTGTTACTCAACTCATTATGCCATGCAAAGGTATGATTCACCTCATTATCATGAAAACCACACCTTCCCTTCATATCTACTATCCTAACACCATTTATAGGTGTGCTCCTCACTGTCATACTTCCACCAACCTTCTCCATACCTACAATCACATCAGACATGTTGTCCTCAGGCCTCAAAATCTCCTTATTGCCAAACAACACTACCTTAGCCTTACCTTTATCCCTTACATTTGTCTTCAAGAGAATCAACTTAAAGGTTTTGTCCCCCTTCTTGATGGTGTATGTATTCTCCCAACCATCATACATAGATCTCCTATCAAATTGCCAAGGACTCCCCAAGAGCACATGGCAACGATCCATTGGAAAGACATCACATAGGACCCTATCATTAAACTCCCCAATTTCAAAATCAACATATTATTCCTCTTTTACTACCAAAGTTTGATTATTATTTACCCAAGAGACTCTATAAGGTGCTTCATGAGGTAATTTTCCCAAACACAACTTGTCCACTATTTCCCTAGACACTAGATTATCTTGAGAACCAGAATCAATGACAACTTGACACACTTTACCTTTGCTTTTGCATGTAGTTCTGAATAGGCTCCTTCTTTGGCTTGAATCTTCCTCCTTGGATGCTTGCAACATAGTTCTTCTTATCATGAGTGCCTCTATTTCCTCTGATGTAAGGTTCACTATAGGTGTAGCCACACTCTCTTCATCCTCATGCACTAATTGATTCCTCCTTTCTCCACCATGAGAGCTTGAGCCTTGTTTTTCAAGGCACTTAAAGGATGGATGTCCAGGCTCGTTACAATTGTAGCATCTTCATGAGAACTTATATGATCCTCTTCCTCCACTAAATCTTCCTCTTGAACCTCTCCATCCACCTCTTGAATTAGACTGCTCTTGATCCTTTTTGTCATCTCCTTGGCCTTCATTTTTTGTCCTTGAACTAGGATTGAATCCCCTTCCTCTAGAAGTGTTTTCTCTTCCTCTTGTTGCCTTCTCTTGTCTCCTCTTTAGCTTTCCTTTTGCCCTCATTGCCATTTGAAAGCATTGCTCTACTGATTTTGGTGCCATCATACTGGTTTCATCCTGAATGTTGAATCTTAAACCATTCAAGGACCTAGCAATCATCTCTTCCTCATCTTCTTCATGTTTAGCCCTTATACTTAGCCTATAAAACTCTTTAGTATATGCTTGTACATCTAACTCCTTTTGTCTAAGATTCTGCAATTTGTTAAGCAATTGGATATTGTAATCAAAAAGAAAAAATTTACCTTTTATATTTGATTTCATCTTCTCCAAAGAAATGATCTTGTTCTTGCCTTTCTTCCCCCTATCTTCTTGCACAAAATTCCACCATACCAAAGCATGCCCTTTCAATTTTGTTTTTGCTCTCTTCACTTTTATGTCCTTCATCAACATCTTCACTAGCAAAGTAGTTCTCCAAAGCCCCCATCCAATCCAAGAGCTCTTCATTATCAAGTTTGCCTCCATACATAGGCACATCCTTTTTTACATGTCCATCCTTCTTCATAGATTTCAGTAGCTTCATTGTTCTCACATCATCTGGATCCATCTCTTCTTCTTCACCAAAGGTCTCTTCCTCTTCAGACTCACTTTCTTCCAGAAGGGTCCTTCCCTTAACATTTATTGCAGCCATCTCCCTTTTCAGTGTATCTATATCCTTCTCATGAGTATCAAGTTTTCTTGCCACAACATTGTTTTTAGGAGGCATTATGTTCCCTCCAACTATCTTCTTCTTCCTACACACAAAATCGAATCCTGAACTTCAGAAAGACCTACGCCATTTCTCTAATACCACTATGGTCAAGAGGCTAGGTGGAGATCACTCACAAAATAGAGACTTCAACTCTCAAGCAAAGACTCAACTCCAATCTCATGGACATCAACTCACCCTCAAGGATCTTAACCCCCCAAGTTTGCAAAACACTCAAGACCTCCACCCAGACCCTACAAGATCTCTCAACATTAATATAATGGCAATTTGACCATTCAAACTCAATATCAAAGATTGATCACTCCAAAGTCACCATTCACCAACCTTCACAACAGTTTGCCCAAACTCAAGATTTCCCAACTTTCAGAGCCCCAAGATCCTGTATTAATCCTCTACTCCCATACCCTCCTAAACCTTCACGAAAATGAGGGGTTAAGAAAACTCACCACCCCAGGCTTCTCCCAACACTCATAGGGTTCAAAAAATCTCACAATACCCCTGCCCTGACTTGAGAAACCCTCCAAATCCCACTTCTCTCAAAAATTCTCCAATTCACTACTTGGGTTCCCTATTTGCATGACCACACTACCCTTGATCAACACTAGAACATCACACCATGGCCATACTCCTTGTTCCCTCTTTCCCCAAGGTATTCCTACACCTAAATAAGCCTGTTATAGACCAATCCACTAAGCCATAGTTTTGGAATGGTAGGTGGAATTGTTAAAATCTCATATTGGTGCCCTCAACACCTCAACACACAAAATAGGGTGCTCCCGAATTTGCTGATCCCTCTCACACAAACGAGGATTCTAAGCCTCCAACATAGATAAAAGAGAAAATAAACACATATACATACAAGTAAGTAATGTCTCAATGCACCTTTAGTCTGTACGGCTTGTACCAAGAAGAAAAGTTTAGGAAAACAATGGAAAAAATTAATCAGCTTTCTCCAAAATGCATTTTTTTTTATTAGAACTCAAAAACCAACCTTTTATCGAAGATTACATGGATGCATATATTGAATCCAACTTCCAACTACCTCCTACAACTAACCAACAACTTTCTAATAGAATTTTGAACTCCTAATGACCGTTGGAGGTCAAGATTAAACCCTTTACATAATTTGCTCTTATAAATCCCTAAATCCCTCTTGACTGATCCACTAATATTTTAAAATACATACTAAGATTTTTTAATACAATATAAAAAGGTCATTGATATCTTATTTAACATGGAATAAGACCCTACTTCCAAACCCCTTAAGACTCATGACTTCATATGGCCTATGCACCAAAAAATGTCAAGTTCAACTAAATAACTCAAACCCTTCCAACTTACATATGATTGGTCTTGTAGACCTTATTAAGCATAAATGAACTCAAGAGAAACTTATACCAACTTAGACTCCATAGGGTGTAGGTTCCCTTGCACCATACACCCCCCCATAAAAAAGGACTCTTGTCCCAAGAGTGGAAACTTGTTTTGTGCCTCCTCATTGCTGCTTCAAGCATCTTCAGACTTTGTACTGATCTCTTTAGTCTTGGATCAAAATTAAAAGGCTTTCTAGCCCTCATACCTATAAATAAAAAAGATTTAACACCATAGTGTCCTAGCTTCCTCCTTGCTTCACCTCCATGCTTGCACCACTCCAACTTTGTTTGCATACACTATCCTCCCCTCACTATCATTAGACCTTTGTATTTTTGTAACTTTACTATGATCAGACCTTCAAGTGTCAGGTTCCCTATCCTTCTTGTATCATGAACCACTATCCTCTCATTTTCCTAACCACCAAAATTTTTCTTCATTGCTGCTTCTAATTGCATGCTTCTCCAAAGACTTTGTATGCAAAGGTATGATTCACCTCATCTCACACAAACCACACCTTCCCTTCAGTCTTGGTCATAATCCACCAACCTAATACCTAAAGAGGCTTTTCCTTAGCTACCTAGCCATATCCCTTACATCAAGGGAAGCAACTTAAAAATGGTGTAGATCATACATAGACAAACCAATATGGCAACAATCCATTGGCAAGACATCACATAGGACCCTATCTTCCCCAATTTGAAAATCAACATATGCTTGCTTTTACTACCAAGGTTTGATTATCATTTACCCAAGAGACTCAGGTGCTTCATGAGGCAACTTGTCCACCATTTCCCTAGACACTCTTGAATCAATGACAACTTGACACACTTTACCTTTGCTTTTGCATGTAGTTCTGAATAGGCTCCTTCTTTGGCTTGAATCTTCCTCCTTGGATGCTTGCAACACACTTATCATGAGTGCCTCTCCTTCTTTTGATGTAAGGTTCACTACAGGTGTAGTCACACTCTCTTCATCCTCATGCACTAATTGATTCCTCCTTTCTCCACCATGAGAGCTTGAGCCTTGTTTTTTACTTAAATGTCCAGCTGGTTGCAATTGTAGCATCTTCCTGAGAAGATATGATCCTCTTCCTCCACTAAAGGAACCTCTCCATCCACCTCTTGAATCAGATTTCTCTTGATCCTTTTTGTCATCTCCTTGGCCTTCATTGTTTTCCTTCTAGGGTTGAATCCCCTTCCTCTAGAGTGTTACCTCTTCCTCTTGCTGCCTTCTCTTGTCTCCTCTTTAGCTTTTCTTCTGCCCTCATTGCCATTTGAAAGCCTCTACATTTTGGTGCCATCATGCTGATTTCATCCTGAATGTTGAATCTTAAACCATTCAAGTACCTAGCAATCTCTTCCTCATCTTCTTCATGTTTAGCCCTTATACTTAGCCTATAAAACTCTTCAGTATATGCTTGTACATCTAACTCCTTCACCTTTTATATTTTCTTTCATCTTCTCCTAATAAATGATATTTATCTTTCCTTTCTTCCCCCTATCTTCTTGCACAAAATTCCACCATACCAAAGCATGCCCTTTCAGTTTTGTTTTTGCTCTCTTCACTTTATGTCCTTCATCAACATCTTCACTATCAAAGTAGTTCTCCAAAGCCCCTATCCAATCCAAGAGCTCTTCACTATCAA
This sequence comes from Sequoiadendron giganteum, assembly GCA_007115665.2. NCBI lineage: Eukaryota > Viridiplantae > Streptophyta > Pinopsida > Cupressales > Cupressaceae > Sequoiadendron > Sequoiadendron giganteum. Next base: position 69,460,182 of record CM021103.1, read on the forward strand.
GTTTTCCTCCATGCATAGGCACATCCATTTTTCCATGTCCATCCTTCTTCATAGCTTTCAGTAGCTTCATTGTTCTCACATCATCTAGATCCATCTCTTCTTCTTCACTAGAGGTCTCTTCCTCTTTAGACTCACTTTTCTCCAAAAGGGTCCTGCCCTTAACCTTTATTGCAGCCATCTCCCTTTTCAGTGTATCGATATCCTTCTCATGAGTATCAAGTTTTCTTGCCACAACATTGTTTTTAGGAGGCATTTTGTTCCCTTCAACTATCTTCTTCTTCCTACCCACAAAATCCAATCCTGATCTTCACAAAGACCTACTCCCTTGCTTTGATACTACTACTGTGCTGAGGCTAGGTGTAGATCACTCGCAAAACAAAGACTTCAACTCTCAACCAAAGACTCAACTCCAATCTCATGGACATCAACTCACCCTCAAGGATCTTAACCCCCCAAGTTTACAAAACACTCAAGACCTCCACCCAATCCCTACAAGATATCTCAACATGAATATATTGGCAATTTGACCATTCAAACTACATCTCAAAGATTGATAATTCCAAAGTTACCATTCAATAACCTTCACAATAGATTTCCCCTTGTAGCATTCAAAAACTAGTTTAGGCTAAATTCCACACAACCTTTCCAAAACACCAACCGATTGAAACATGGATTAAGATACCCTCTTTAGGGTTATACAACATATAGGAAAATCAAGGGTCACTCTTTTGGACCAATATGAACTTTCAGTACACACACCCAGGTTCTAGGCTTCACAATTAGCCCTTTTTTCCAAAGGAATCCTTACTCAAACTTACCCCCAAAGAAAGATAACCTAGAACAGTCTTAAGAATAATGCCCAAACTCAAGATTTCCCAACTTTCAGAGCCCCATGAGCCTATATTAAACCTCTGCTCCCATACCCTCCTAAACCTTCACCAAAATGAGGGGTTAAGGAAACTCACAACCCCAGGCTTCTCCCAACACTCATAGGCTTCCAAAAATATTACATTATCCCTACCTCGACTTGAGAAACCCTCACAATCCCACTTCTCTCAATAATTCTCCAATTCACTACTTGGGTTCCCTATTTTCATGACCACACTACCCCTGATCAACACTAGAACATCACACCATGGCCATACTCCTTGTTCCCTCTTTCCCCAAGGTATTCCTACACCTAACTAAGCATGTTACAGACCAATCCATTGACCCAGAGTTCTGTAGGTGGATTGGTTAAAATCTCATATTGGTTCCCTCAACACCCCAACACAGAAAATAGGGTGCTCCCGAATTTGCTGATCCCTCTCACACAAACGAGGATTCTAAGCCTCCAACACAAATAAAAGAGAAAATAAACACATATACATTTAGGTAAGTAATGTCTCAATTCATCTTTAGTCTGTACGACCTGTGCCCAGAAGAAAAGTTTAGGAAAACAATGGAAAACAGTGATCAACCTTCTCCAAAATGCAATTTTCTTTATTAGAACTCAAAAACCAACCTTTTCTTGAAGATTACATGGATGCATATATTGAATCCAAATTCCAACTGCCTCCTACAACCAACCAAGATTACACCCTTTACATAATTTGATCTTATAAATCCCTAAATCCCTTTTGACTGATCCACTAATATTTCAAAATACATAATAATCTTTTCAAATAAAATAGAAAATTGTCATTGATAGCTTATTTAACATGGAATAAGACCCTAATTCCAAACCCCTTAAGACTCATGGCTTCATATGGCCTATGCACCAAAAAATGTCAAATTCAACTAAATGACTCAAACCCTTCCAACTTACATTATGACTGGTCTTGTAGAGCTTATTAAGCATAAATGAACTCAAGAGACACTTATACAAACTTAGAATCCACAAAGTGTAGGTGCCCTTGCACCGCCTTTGCTAGCCACCATATATCACTGATGCATAGTATAGTGCCTGCATTGAAAATAAAGATGATCCTCGATGATGTACATAATACTAGGGTTTTGATCCTTAAGTGAAGATCTCATCATTCAACTCTTCTCATATCATTATATTTTCAACCATGTATTTATGGCCAACTCTTGAAGAAAATTTGTGGTACAAGAGCCATGAGATGATAAAAAAACACCGAATGATCCACATATACCAACAATGACAAATCAGTGCAACAAACAACATGGAATGAATCATGAACACATACCAAACACTATTTCCTATACTTCATTGTTGCATGAACAACATAAAACCATGAAAGACATTTGACATTAATAAATTCCAATAGCATCAACAAATCAACAAGAAATGGATAACCTCTAACATCAATAACCTTCGACATCAATGGAAAACTTCATCTAACAACAACTCCTTAAAAATGGATTAAATTTCCACCTCATAGCAAATGCAACATACCTAAAACTGACATGAATATTGTGCATATCATATAAATCTTGGGCATCTTACTAATGAGTGTCATGCATTAAAATTTATATTGAGTGATTTTTATTCTGATGATAATGATTCCTAGGAAAAATAGTTGGATAGAAATTACATGCATTTTTCTCCTTGTCATGTAATGGTTGTAGGATCATAGTACCCTCACTATTACATATTTTACATTCATTTAAAATCATTCTCATTATCACAAGGAGCTCATTCTCATCACCCATCTTAGCTCATCCTTGTCTTGCACTTAGTGGGGGAAAGGGGTTAGATAGCCTTGTCCTAGTTTTGGTACTTGATGTTGTCCCTTTGGATAGTTGTCTACCTTCTGTATATAATGAACATGATTGGGATGTGAATGACCTGCTATAGGGTGAATCACATGTGCCTTACTATTCTCTTGCTTTATTTTCTTTTTCATGTTTCTTTATGTGATTGCATATGCATAATGTGAACCCTCGTACTATTCTCTTTGATGTATTTCTCTCTTTTTGTGTATTCTTCTATTTGTATCTACATTCTTCTCTATGTCATCAACATTTTATATTTTTCACTTATCTTGTGTTTTCCTTTTAGGGATGATGCAAGGCATCGAGAAATTTAGGTCTCTTCCATGTTTGCCCAAAAAAAAATTCTTTTTTTTTTCTCTCTATGTGTCATTCTTTCAATTCTACGAGTATTTTGGGAACAATGACATTTTCGAGCTCTATAATAACATTGTAGCAAAGATATACTGACCTCGAATCCATTGATTCCTTATGGATTTTTGGGGGCGACCCCTCCTTCCTTTTTCATGATGTAGCTTCATTTTAGAAACATATGACTTGTTATATAGCTTTCTGTGTAAGCTCTCATGTCTTAGAATTGAAAATTAGGTACTTTAAAGAAATTTATCACAACAATGGTGTTAGAAACTGCTTTAAAGTGGGGGAATACATCGATAATATATTTCAAAAAAAATTATGTTCCATGGTGTGATTTTTTTTCTTGGTGGTTTCATTGGGTTTGATGTCCTCCAAGAGTGTGATATTTCTTAATGTATGTCTTTCCTCTTAGTGGTGGTGTGACACACTGCATTCCCTAAGTTGTGAATATTTTACTATTCACTTTTCCTCTCTTGGGGATATTAGGCATGATGTTCCCTAAGAAGAAGACCTTACACAAACTAAGAAAAATACCTTTGAACCAAAACCTTTTACTAGCATTATTGTTCATAAGTGTTTAACATAATATAGATTGTTAAGCTTTATGAAGCTCAAACTCTAAATTCAAGCCACCTATCATAACACACCTTGCTTGCTTGTGGAGCCTTTCCTTGTTCATAGGTGTTTAGCATAACTTAGCTTGTTAAGCCCTATGAAGCTTGAAATCTAAATTCAAGGCCACCTAGCATAACACACCTTGCTTTCCTATGGAGCCTTGCCTTGTGATGCCTTATTGAAGTTATTAGGAGGATATATTTGATATGGTATGGGAGCCTAATATTATTCTCTCATTTTCCACCCTTTTTGGGATACTTACCTAGTCGACAACCTGAGGTTCCACTACCCTAGATTGAGCATAAAACCAAAAGCTTAGATGTGTTTTATATCAATCAGATCATCTAGGATTGATCTTCCTAGTCTTTGATGTTCTATGATTGGTGTATCTTTTTCATTGATGCATATGTAAGTGTCTTGAATGTATACTTTTACATGAGTTTTCACTTGGGCTTATCCTTGTACCAAAGTGAGGGTTGAATTTAGTGTAGCAAAAAATACTCCTTTTTCACACTTAATTCGGGAATAATTAATAATAATAAAATGAGCTTAATGATGCCTTAATTTAGTGTTGTAATATGTATTTTACATATTCACAAGTTTAGGGCCCTTTTAGTTAAAATGGAATTAATTGTGCCTTATTCTTGGTGTTGTAAGGTGTACCTTTACACTTTCACATTAATCTAAGGATTTATTAATTAGTTGAGGTTAATTTTCCTTAATTGGCCCTTTAATTCAAATCCAAGCCTAATTAATTTCAATTTATGAGGGATGAAACCCAACATTCATAAATGCCATAAAATTATTCTTAACATTGAGTCATGTGTGTCCTAGGTAAGTGGCATAGTACCCTTTCACTTAAGGCAAACGGGTCCTCACTTGCAGCTAGGAACTAAATTCAAATTATGTTTTTGGTGGTTTGTCAATGATTTCAAATGTATATTCAGATATCAGCTTATGATATTTGAATTTTGGGAATTAATGTTAAGATATGTATAAATAAGAGGTTATTTCATTATGCTTCACCTGACAACTTTATGAGAAAATTAATGATAGAAATTTTGTGTTTAAGAGAGAATTCAAGAGCATTTTCAAGGTATTCAAGGGAAATATTATTTAAGATTGTAGCAATCAAAATTCCTATCATCATGTCAAATATTTCTTGCATCATGCATGTTGTTTGAGCTAATATGGTGATGTAGACTTCAATATCTATTCAAATATTCAAGGACATTGTTTCAAGATAAGTTTCATGATGAAGATCCACATCCATTGAAGCCAATTCATGTTAATTGAATCCAAATCATGCTTTTATTTGTTTCAACATTTAATTACCAAAATGGGGTTTGACCAAGGAAAACCCCCATTCCCTAACAAACAATACTTTTCTCTCTTTGATGTGTGATTAAAATTTTTAGGTTGAAGATCCTTTGAAGAGAAAAATTGAAGAAAGTTGCAAAGTTGCAAGAAAATTTGTCCTGACATTGAAACTCCTCTACTGAATTTATTTTTCATCTTTTTGAGAAAGAAAATCAAGAATTTAGGAGTATAGACATAGCAGAAGAGAACCTAGAAATAGATCTTAGAGAACCCTAGCCATGACCCATTCGTGATAGGGAAAATTGTCCTAAATGAGGTTCAAAAGGTAAATTTTGGTGAAAGGTACAAATTATTTTCCCCTTTCCAAATCTACCTTTTGATTACTATTTCTATCATATTGGATTACTATTCTTCATTTTCATTTCATAGCTTGTATTTTGGAGCTTGTTTGATGGTTTTGATTTTCCTCTCTAAATCTCAATTTAGCTTATACCCCCATCCTTGCATAGATAGGAAATTTTCTGATTCATACATTGATTTGACTCACCTTTTGGTTGATAGTCACTTCATTGTTTGGATCTCATTTCCTTGAATAAAACTGGATAAATAGTTCCTTTGTGGTGAACCCTCTTTCACAACATTTCCCTTAACCTATTTTTCTATTTTTCATCTACACCAACACATTAGCCCCAATAACATGCGTGATACAATAAGACTTTGAAATGATAATTGGATCTTGATTGCTGCAATAACTCTTCACTAGATCTTCTCTTGAATGCCTTTAAATTCTCTTTTTAAACTCTATATTTATTATATCAAAATTTCTCATAAAATTTATAGGTGGAACATAGTGCAATGACCTTATATTTATAGGTATGTGACATTAATTTCCCAAAATTCAAATAACACAAGCTGACATGTGAATATAGATTTGAAATAATTAAAATAACAGCAAAAACATAATTTAAATTTAAGTCCTAGGTGTAACGTAGATAAAATGGATTGTTGCAAAATAAGATGGTTAAATCTAATCTAACAAGCATAAATCTAAATCAAACAACAAAGAACAAATCAAATGAAATAAAACAATAAAAATGATAATATGAAACAATCTCACCGAATATCAGTCCACCTCTTTGAATTATCTTGATTGTCCTTCTCCATTTCTCTGTATCGGTATTATTGCCCTCGAATTTTCTGTATGTATGCAAGCATAGCTTGGATGTATTATCTAAGAAAAATATTGAAGATTATAAGTTCTTCTCAAAAGTATTGATTTCGGGAGGAGGAATACTAACAAAGATCAACCAATTTATAGAAAGTTGGTTTTCGAATGATCAACTCAGCTTTGAAAGATAGATCAATGATTGAGATTGATGAGTGCCATGCACTGTGAGTTTTGTGTCATTTAGAACGTGAGTTGGGAAATTTTGCAGGATAAAGATTAAATTAGGATAATAATTTAATCTGGTGTTAAGACTGTTTGAAAATAGAAAGAACAAGAGTTCAAGATTAAATAAATGATTTAATATTCAGTTGAAATTCTTTGAAAATAAAAGAATTAGACTTTGAATGAAAATCATAAAGTTAGAACTCAAAGAATAATATGTTCGAATGCACACATGAATTAATTAATTAAACAAAGATATTTAATTAATAAATATGTTCATGCATATGAGTTAGAACTAGTTAACTGACTGGTTGTGATAGAGAGTCATTTCGTAGAGATGATTGGATATCGAATCCGGAGATAACTAGCAGATTTAAATAGATCTCGAGTCAGATGGTGAGTGAATAATTAGATAACTCGGTGATAAAAGAATGTGATAGAAACAATTAATTATGAATTAAATGTTAATTTAATTCAACATTTGAAACTAAAATAATTTAATTAAATAAATAATAATTTATTTAATTGACTAAAAAGGTTAATTAAATAATTAAATAATTTGAAAAGAATATTTAGTTATAATTGAAATATAACAAAGGGGTTAATTAAATAATAAATTATTTAATTAAGAAAGAGAATTAATTAGTTAGTGACAATTAATCAAAGTTTAATAAGGGTCATAATGAATTAATTAAATAATTTAATTTTTATTTAATTAATAGAGGAAAGATATGTTTATAAAGTAATTAAATAATAAACATTATTTAATCATGAACATGGACATTAGAAATTTATGTCGAAAGTGGTACTCGTAGGCCTAGACCAATTTTTGGTGTCTACAGTTTGCCCCTCTTTGATACAATGTTGTTTCAGCATTGTGTCAAAGAAAATATGCCTTGATCATGCCCTAGTATGAAATAGGTTAGGGTATGCCCCCTTGGGAAAATTGACAAATTTTTGAAAAATTTCAATAAAATCAAGAAATATTCCCGATTAGTCAATTTTATGGTTAGAAAAGCTATGGAGTTGACGAAATTGAATTTGGAAGTGTTAGGGATGTGTAAAAATCAATTGAAGTTGGAATTTTATGCGGTCAATAGACTAGGTTAGAAGAAATACCACCCAAACCCTAGGTATAAATAGAAATTAGGGTGAAAACCAAGTCATTTGCACCCTGAAGATTTGAAGAATTAAGAATTTAGCTTTGAGCACTCAACAAAAATGTCTCCAGTTCCCTACACCCATCATCGCAGTTATCGAATCTGGACCTTCCAATGGATAGCCAACACAGGATGCCCGGTATGTACCCTAGAATGACCTTTCGAATTTTAATTTTTCACGTAGTTTTAGGCGGTAAAATTTAATTTTTAAGATGCGGTCTTTCTAGTTCAATGCATATGCATTCGTACACAACACATGTGCTTGTAGAATGATGCATATTTCAAAAGACGTCTAGGCATTATTAGTTCATTTATCAATTAGACACATTTGTTTTGTTTATGCACTACATGTGTGTATCTCCATCGCATATGAGTTTTTCTTAGGCACATGTAGGATAGAGAAACACATTTGATAATGTGAATCGCATATGCATATTAGGTAGGTAGTTAATATGCACCGCATATGAAATTTGTTGCACATATTATCTTGTTTGTTTGAAGTTGAATTACTTTGAAATGCATTTGAAATACAAAACACATATGCCTTGTGTTGCGATGCATGTGTAATCTTGCACCACATTTGATAAAGTGAACCACATTTGACTATCAAATTTTTGAAAAAAAAATTTGATAGAAACTTGAATTATTTGACATTTGATATCTTGGTTGAATGCACTTTGTAGGTTATCTTAGACCCTATTTATAACCGAGACTCATGGCCGGATATGTTCGAGCTGAGAGATCGATTAGTGAGTGCAAAGACACACTTGTTATGGAGACTGGGACTTCATCATGTGTTGAACATGCCCACGATTCAGGAAAACAAAGGTATGCTCACTGCCCTATGTGAGAGATGGCATCGAGAGACCTCATCATTTCATTTTCCTACTGGTGAGGTGATTGTCACCCTAGAGGATGTGTATAGGATTCTTAGATTTTCCATCAGAGGAGAGATGGTGATGTACGATACACATCGTGGATATAGCGAGATTACTAGATTTTATGTATTTGATGATATTAGGAGGTTAGGTGTAGAGAATTATGAGATTAGATGGCAGGTGTTAGCTGATAGATATGAGACGATAGATTGTATACTATGTACATTGATTAGGGGGATAGTTATTCCTGACCATCGGGGTCATGGATTTCTTGTTGGGTCAGGAGAGATGTTAGTCGAGATGTTGGAGAGGGACGTTGTTTATACTTAGGGTCCCTATTTGTTGGGCATGCTATATTTTCATGTACATGATATAGTATATAGAGATGCATAGTCGATGAGCTACGAGACTACTCTTCTCATGGTTTGGGCATGGGGGCATATTGATTTGTTTCATCCTCCTGTTACTATAGAGTGGGCACCTAGATTTCCTTATGTTTTCCGGTATACCAGAAACATTACAGAGAGTCACGTAGGAGATACAGGTTTTCAGAGACATGCACTGGATACATTGGTTCAATTTACATGGAGGCCATACATGGATTGTGAGAGATGGTCGGATGAGGACAGGAATTTACCTTACTATCGAAAGATGCAATACTTGATTGGGATGATTGTTTCTAGTGTACATATCATAGAGAGACATCTGCCAGACCGTGTTTTGAGACAATTTGGTGAGGTGCAAGATGAGCCTAGAGGACGAGTAGAGTTTTCTTGATCATCCAGAGAGGTTCCTTTATGGGGCCCTATGATACCGATGGCTACTGCAGAGGTAGACATTTAGGATTTATAGTCTTTACAGTGGGGATGGAGAGGTGGAGCAGCGGATCCTAGGACTACAACTGCATATGATACCTGGTGGGCAGGGCATCATTTTGTGCCTTACACAGATCCAGATCATCCGACACCAGTGGAGAGATGAGGGACATGGCCAAGAGGGCGACACAAAGGTAGAGTTCATGGAAGAGGTGGTGGCAGGGGTGGTGGTGATGATGGTAGAGGTGGTGGTGGTAGACAAGGTCGACGAGGATGGAGAGGTGGTCGGGTAGGTGGATTATCACCTATTTGAGAGGCTAAGGCTTAGGACATACTAATATTGTACCTCGAGGGTGGAGCAGAGGCTAAGATTGGAGGTGAGCATGTTTCTAAGGAGGCAGTAGTAGAGGAGCATGTAGAGGTAGAGATTGATAAAGAGGACCCTATAGAGGAGGAGGAGGCCGAGAGAGAGTACATGGACATTGACCCTCTTGGTATTCTGGAAAGTTATGGGGAGGATGATGTTAAGGAGGAGATACCCATGTAGGAGCAAGAGAGAGAGATCTAGCATTGGATAGTAGAGGGGAGACGGGATGAGAGGCTCCTAGAGACAGCGATAGGGAGGCATTGGAGGAGAGGCTGAGAGAAGTTACTACAGAGCGGCATGCCTTTCAGATGGAGAGAGACAGTTCTCTTATGTAGAGAGATCAGGTAGTAGCTCGGAGGTAGGAGACAAAGGAGCAGTTCACAGAGATTAGACGCCTCTGCATTGGTACTTCATCTGATGGTTTTTCTCATTAGCTAGTTAGATCAGTAGAGAGGGCTTCATATTATAGAGATATATATGAGTCAATGGTTCCAACTGAGAGATGAGCTCCTATATTTTCAAAGGTTTGCAGCCAGAGATCATAGGGCAGGAATCAGACTAGGACATAGAGTATAGAGGGTGTGGTAGGACCACCGAAGACAAGTCCATATGACAAGCCTTCCAGCTCACAGAGAGAACCTCTAAGGTAGTTTCCTCCACATTCACCACATGGGAGTAGCGGTAGTGGGACACAATGACACTTTCATATTTGTGGACATTGTATTTTGATTAGAGAGCTCCTTTTTATTTATGGATAAATTTTGACATTGTACTGTGACACGTTATTTTGAGCGATATATATATGATTTTTGGTGGCTTCTATATGATATGAAGTTCTATTGTATGATGATGCATTTTTTTTCTGTATGATTATGTTTCCTAGATGATGTATGTACATGTGTTATGGATGATGGTTTCTACATTATGATGTGTTTATGCAGTCTATGATTTTATGATAACTCTATTGATGATGGATATAATGTACTTTATGATAATGGGATGTAATGATATATATACAATGCTATCTACATGTGATGGTTATATGTATATGCAATGTTTTCATTATGTACCTTATGATAAAAAATGCCTATTGTGCCATGATTTTCCTAGATATGCAATGAAGATGTCTAATGTTCCTATTTGTTTGAAATTCAGTGTAACTATATGATGAACAATATATAGACATACGACAATGTTTACATAATGCTTATAGAATGTATGCATATGCAGATTATCTAATGTTTTTGTTGTGTCACAAGACTCTATCATCATTTCAGACAAGAGAAATGTTAGCACAGATGATTTCAGAATGTTAGTAAGAAACAACAAAGGTTGATTGAAAGGACATATTATCTTCGATATTTTACCATATATATACTAAGCTTTGCATTTTATCATCATTGGGTGGGACATGACACAAATGGATAGTACACACCATGATATGAGATAGACCATAGTGTACAAAGTCATCCACCTGCGAAAAAAAGACAATCATAGACAAGGAGTGTCTTAACTCATACTAAGGGCAATATTGCCCCAATCTTTTTGTCTAGACAAACCACAGACAACAAAAAATAAAAATAGGTCATGAGACGTCATTACTCCTCTAAATAATTTATGGGACATCCTTGAGGAAAATAGTAACATGAATCAAAATCCAAAGTTTAAAAAGACAGTTGACATATAACAGTCAAAGAAAAAGAGTCCTAAGACATCCTTGCTTCTCTAAATCCTTCAAGGGACATCCTTGAGAAAGGTAGTAACCAGATTTATGCACAAATCTATAAAAATATAAGACAAACCATGATGTGAAGTCAAAAAGATAAATTAAATTATTTGCCAAAACTTGATCTTGTGTAATCATTTGATGTTTGACATAGCTCGATGTGAGGGATGCCATATATCACGTAAGACGTTGAATCTAGTTTTGACTTGGTGACTATCTATGTAAGGCATGACAAAGCCTGATTTCAGAAAGACACGTGTCGTATAAGACGTTGGAGCTTGATGACGTTGATGTGACAAGCTACATGAGGCTATGACAGTTTGATGATGTCCATTGACAAGAAAGACATATCTTGCTTAAGATATAAGTTGATCACTCTGACAATGTGTCTAATTTTGACTTGATGACAGTTTTGAGATGTTTTCCTTTTTGATGCATGACTTGTCTTGATTCCTTGACTATTATGAGTGTGTGTGTGTGTGTGTTGATAGTGTATGAATTGAGATGATATACCCTAAATGACTAACCTAATGTGGACTCATGGGCTCATTGATTAATTAGCCTTGCCTACATTGTACACATAGAGACCTCGTAGTTCGACCAAAATTTTATTGACATAATTGACTGAAGATATGTACCTAAGTTGATGATATGAAACGTGTGTGATAGTGAATGTGATAAACCCTATTGGACTGACCTAGTGCAGTCTCGAGGGCTCATCGATGGATTAGCCTTGCCTACGTTGTACACGCAGAGACCTCGTAATTCAACATGACCAGTGACTTTGATATATACAAGGAATAAGTCATGATTTAATGTGTGTGATACATGACAAACCTAGATAGATAAACCTAATTCCCTGGGGGAACATCGACTGATAGCCTTGCCTACATCCACTCGCAGAGGCAATGTAGTTCGACTATATCTATTACTGACTCTAACTCTATTTTTTTGGGGATTTTTGACATGTTTTGATTTATTTTTATTTTTGGGGTTTTCTAATGTTTTTAAAAAAAATTCAAGACATTTTCTAATGTTTTTGGATTTTTTCAGGGCATTTTTCAATGTTGTAATGCTATGTACAAGGTCCTCATGACACATAACAAGGATTTTTGCCCAATCGGGAATAAGACATATAGGATGGAGTGGGGAATGTGACAGAGTGGCCCTGATGTCAATCATTCCAAACAATGGATAAGAAAACCATTTATTATGAGTGAAAGTGAAAATTCTGATTGGAATGATAGTAGACGAAGGAGAGAAGTTGACTAAACATGGTGCCTGTTTGCCAGGTTTTCACCATGGTACTTATCCATAGCGCCACAGAAGTGGTTTTACTATTGGACGAATTATTTCTCTTTAATATTTTATTGATTTTTTATTTTTTTGGGTGTTACAAAGATCCCTATTTGCCAGGTTTTCATCAGGGTAACAAGTTTTTTGTTTTTTCCATTTTCTTTTTTTGTATTTTTTTTTCGATTAAGACAAAGATTCTCAGAAGCTATGCATAGAACCTCTTCAGATGAACACTATTGATTGGTGACAATAGTGGTTCTCCTTCAGGGGTAGAGAGTTGATACACTCTTGATCCAAAAGCTTCTGTGAAAATATAGGGCCCTAACCAATTAGGTTCAAACTTACCTAGCTTTTCTCGTTCAGCTTGATTCTTGGGGTTCTCTATTAAGACCAAGTCACCAATGTCAAGGTGATGATTTAGAACTTTCCTATTATAGCTATGATGAAGATGATTGTGATATTATTGCAAATGGTCTAGTGCCTTTTGTCTTCATTCATCTAGTAATTCTAACTCTTGTAATATGGATACACGGTATTCTTCATCTTCAATATGACCTTTCAAGAATACCCTCAGGGAAGGAATTTCAACCTCAATAGGTAAGATAGCTTTAGATCTTAATACTAGGGAGTATGGAGTAGCGCTAGTGGGAGTACAGATGCTTGTGTAGTAAGCCCATAAGGTGGGATTAAGTTGTAGATGCCAGTCATGACCAGCGTCATTGAGAGTCTTTTTTAGGATTTTGATAATGGTTTTATTAGATGCCTCAGCTTGGCCATTACCTTGTGGGTAATATGGAGTGGAAAAATGATGTTGGATGTGGAATTCTTCATATAGATGGAAAAATTCTTGGTTTTTGAATGGATGACCATTTTCTATGATAATAGATTGGGGTACAACATACCAGAAAATGATATAGTTTAGGATAAACTTGGATATTTGCAAGTCAGTGAGGTAGGTCATGGGAATAGCTTCGATCCATTTGGTGAGGTATTCGGTGGTGGTTATGATGAATTTATGGCCATTGGATGATGGAGGGTGTATCTTACCTATGAGGTCAAGTCCCCATTGGGCAAAGGGCCATGGTGAAGTAATCGGATGAAGTTCCTATGCTAGCGCACATATCAAATATCCATGTATCTGACATTTTCAACATTTCTTTATAAAGATATATGAGTCCTTTTACATTGTAGGCCAATGATAACCTATTATCATAATCTTATGGGCTAAAATAGGACCGCTAGAATGGGATCCACATATACACTCATGTATCGCTTGTAAGGTTACTTGTGCTTCCATAACATCAAGACATCTCATTAGGGTGTTATGTAAGGTACATCTATATAGGGTATATCCGATGATGGTGTATTTAACTGACTTACGGATAAAGGTTCTACGTTGGTTGTTTGACAGGTCTAAAGGTAAGGTTTGGGCATTTAGATACTCATATACGTCCTTGTACCAAGGGGATGTAGGACCAACAATCGTACACACCATCACAGAATCAGGGACATCATAGGCATGAACCAACAATTGTTCCACCAAAAACTCAAACTTAGGCATGTTGCTAGGAATATCCAATAAAGAACCCATGATTGCCATAGCATCTACTGCCATGTTCTGAATGCATGGTATTTGTTGAAAGGTGATGTCCTCAAAGTACTGCTTGAAACTATTGGCCATGCACTTGTAGGGGGAAAGTTTCTCATCCTTAGTTTCATAATCGTCATTTACTTGCAAGACTAATAGCTAAGAATACCCATAAACATGTAGACTTAATTTTCCATTGGGCTGCCATTCTTAGTCCTATCACTAAGGCTTCATACTCTGGTATGTTTTTGGTGCAAGGGAAAGTAATTCTGAATGATTTAGGAATAATATTGCCTTGAGGTGTAACAAATAGTATGCCTGCTCCTAAACCATGATTAGTATGTGACCTGTCAAAGTATAATTTCTATTTGGTTCTAGTGTCAACTTTGAAGATAAATTAATCGGGAAAATCTATCACTAAAGGATGGTCTGCCTTCATGGGTGCATCCACTAATTGATCTGCAATTACTTGCCCTTTTATAGCTTTCCTCTCCACATATTGGATGTCATATTCACTAAGTATCATCACCCATTTAGCCAATCAGCCTGTTAATGCTGCTTTACTTAGGAGATATTTAAGGGGATCAATCTTTGCGACCAACATGGTTTGGCCATTTAGCATATAGTGCCAAAATTTTTGAGTAGAAAAGACAACTATAATACAGGCACATTCTATGTTATTGTAATTCATATCCCACCAAGGTTCGACTGATGTAGTACACTGCCCTTTCATGACCTTGATGATCATTTTATACGAGAAGGGCTCCTAATGTTGACTGAGTTGCTGAAATGTATAGTATCAATGGTTTTCCATCTGTAGGTGGTATTAACATAGGTGGTGTGAGTAGATAATCCTTGATTTTTTGGAAAGATTCCTACCATTTATGTGTCCATACAAATGGTACTCCTTTCTTGAGAAAATGTTGGAATGGGTGTATTTTGTTTGCTAGTTGTACAATGAAGCACCCAGTAAACTATAATCTTCCCTATAGTGTTCTTAGTTGACCAATGTTGACTGGAGGAGGCATTTATACAATAGATTTTACCTTCTCTGGATCTACTTCAATGCCTCTTCTAGAAATGATATATCCTAGAAGTTTCCCTGATTTCACTCCAAAGACACATTTCTTAGGATTTAGTCTGACGTTGTAATTTTCTAGCCTCTGGAATATCTTGTCTAGAACCTTGAAATGATCTACCCTTGTTACTGATTTTTCTATAATATCATCAAAATAATCTTCCATGAGAGTATCGAAAAAGTCATGGAAAATAGTCGTCATTACACGTTGATACGTAGCTCCTGCATTCTTAAGCCCAAAAGGCATAACATTACAGCAGTATGTTCCCCATGGACATGTGAAAGCTGTCTTGTGTTGGTCTTTAGCTAAGATTTTGATTTGGTTATACCCAGAGAAACCATCCATGACAGATAGCATCTTGTATCCTATTGTAAGGTCCACTATCATGTCAATGTTCGACAAGGGGAAGTCATCCTTAGGACATGCCTTGTTGATGTCTCTAAAGTATGTAAATATGCGAATGCCCCTAGTTGGTTTAGTCACTGGCACAAGATTTGAAATCCAGTTTGCATAGTCTATGGATCTTATGAATCTAACATCCAATAGTTTCTTAAGGTTTTCTTTGACTAGTAGAGCAATCTATGGATGCATTTTCCTTAACTTCTATTTGATGTGCATAATACCTAGCTGTAATGGTAGATGATGCAATATAAGGTCTAGATCCATCCTAGGCATGTCAACATATGACCATGCAAAGTTTATCCATCTCTTTGTAAAGAAGTCCTGAAACTCTTGTTGTTCTATCTTTGTCAAAGAGGCTGGAAAGTATATTACCTGAGGGTTTTCTTATGTGTTTATGTTGAATTCAACAAACTCCTCCACTAACATCAGTGAATTTTCTTGATAAACGGGGAGAATATTCAAATCTCCATCCTTGGGTGCTACAGAGAGATTTTCTCCCTCGAACACGTCCTTTATTTTTACTATTTCTTCGTCCAAAGGCACCTTTCAGTTTTCACCTAGGGACTCGTCATTTTTCTCAATTTCATTGTTTTTCTTTTTATTTTAATTTTTATGACTAGAGGTGTAAATAGACTCCCCAAAATATGCTTTTTCATCCAACTCTATGGTAAATCCAGCTTTATGACCCCCTCTTGGTATGCCTTCTCGAAGTCCCATGAACTCAACTATTGCTTCATCGTTCTCAAATATGTCTAAGATGGGTGTACCTTGTTGATCCCAGTCGATAAGTTGGGGATATATGAGGGGAATGTCATCAAAGGTGGAAGCTAAAAAGGTGAATATAGAGTGGTTGACATGGTTACAAAAGTTTTGGACCAAATCCTTCTTGTTCTTTTTCCTATGGGTAGGTAAACTCTAATGTGGGACTATTGTAATGGCTAGGTCATTAGAAGATGATTTGTAAGGTGCCCAAGATGCAGGATCAAGGGTTTCCCAATAATAATGCTTAAGCCATTCTTCTTTGGTCAAGGGTTTTTTATTATGGGGGCTAGATGGATTTGGTATGAGTTTTATCATTTGGTCAAGTTCTCCAAATAGATTATCTAGGCTCATGGTGTTGTTAGAGGAAAGGGAATCCCATTCATAGTCACTTGAGTTAGGGGATTCATCGTAAACAGGGGCAAGTGGTTCATGAGATATATTGATTTCTTCATAATCACTTTATTCCTCTTGAAATGGTGATGAAGTACTAGGAAAGCCAATTATAAGTAGTTGAAACCCTAGCCCTAGGCCTTTCGGTTGTGGTGAGACAATGATTGGTTCAGTCCTTCCATTTTGATGTAGTCCTAACCCGCTATGTACATCATATCCTTTACTCTGCATTATCTTAAAGCCTTTTCCATATTGATCCTTAGCTATTTGAATAGACGGTGAGAGGTATTCATTGTCTTCCTGGTACAACCAGGAGGTAATATCACCTTGGTCCAAAATTTCTTCACTTAACTCTCCCCATTTGGTTAATGTAATTGTAGGGGGAACATGAAATGTGACTACATATTGTCTTCTATCTACCATGGGTAGACCATATGCCTTAGGTGGAACCAACTAACTGACACAATAGGATGCCTTCATGTGATATTCTCCACAACCCTTGTCTTGGATCTCGACCTTAGGAGTGGATGATGGTGGTTTTAATTAAATGGACTTGGTAAGATGTGATGGATCAATGTATAGGGATAAAGTGGATGATGTAGCTTCTTGATTAACTGGCACCTATCGTTGTGGAATTTCCCTTAGGCTTGTACAATATTGAAAAGGATTTGGATCACCATCAATCATGATCTTGGTGCCATTATATGGGAGTTTAAGACACTGGTGATATGTGGAAGGTATGACTTTCATTGCATGTATCCAAGGTCTACCTAACAACATGTTATATGGAAGGGTGAGATCCAAGACTTGGAAGCTGGTGTTTATAACTACCAGGCCAATTCTGATAGGGAGTGTGAAAACTCCTTTGGATGATCTTTCCTCATCATCATAATCCTTGATGACTATATCTTATAGGTGCCTACGCATGCTTCTGAGAATCCTAATGCCTTAACCAATTTTAGGGTACATAGGTTCAAACCTTCTCCTCTGTCTACCAAGACTCATCTGAATTTGGTTTGATGGACTAGGACTTCAAGATGTAATGGGTCATTATGATTGGTCTTTTCTGTTGAATAATCCTATTGAGAAAATGTGGCATGATGGGAGTTGGTTAAGTATTCTACCATTTCTTCAAAACTATTGACATGTAAGTTTGTAGGAATAGTTGTGCTTTGTAAGGTTTTGTTGAGAATGGCTCAATGATAAGGTGATAAATTCAATAGTTCCAAAATGGATATTTGTGTTGGGGTCTTGCTTAGTTGATCAAGAAGATTGTACTTAGACTTCGAAGAGTGTGTAGGTGGCTCAGAAGAAGGACTTGGAAGAGTTATTTTAGGTATGTGTGTATTTACAACACATTCAAGATGCTTCTTAATGGTGATGGTATGGAAATTTTCATTTGCAACTCAGAGGTGATATATGATCGTACCTTTTCCATAGTCATACTTGGTATTTGCATAATTGGTCGATGCAGTATTCTTAGTTCCCAAACTAGAGGCCTTTCCTTTTGCATGGTCATGCAATGGGTCCATAAAGACCTTATGATGGTATTTTTCTACCCATTGACCTCTATGGTTTTGTCTTCAACAAAGTCTTGTGTGATATTCTTTAGTTGTTGACATTGTTGTAGGTTATTTCCTTTTGTTCGATGGTATTCACAATAGGTGTTATCATCCCACAATGAGGGTTTAAACTATCTAGGATCATACTGTCTTGGTTTCGATGGTTTTAGTATATCATGTTTAATCAGCTCTTTGAAAATTGTCTCAATTGTTTGCCCTAAAGGGGTAAATTCACATTTAGGAAATCTCCTTTGTGGTTGTTGTTGTCGTGAATTTTGGACAAAATTTTCTGTTTGATTTGGATTACTCGTCATGTCCTGATTGGAGTTGTAACCTCCAAGTTTGATGATCGGTCCTGCATGTTTGTTCTTAGCATCAACAATACTATTATTGGTAACATTTTTGTTTCTAGACCAAAACTTGTTTCTATCATTGGGAGCATTTTGATGTTGAACAACTAGGTTTCTACTTGGTACTTTAATTTCTCCTTTGTCAATAAGGCCTTTTTCAAGGATGATTCCATTTTTTACCAAGTCTAGGAATGAAGTAAAACAATGTACCCTTAAGTCACTTCTCAATTTTGGATTAATATTTTTAAGGAATATCGTGACTTTTTTTTTTTTGGTATTTCAATTGGACATCTACTAGCTAAACTTCTCCATCTCTGGAAGAAAGTGGTGAAAGTTTCACCTTCTTCTTGCATTGTGTGACACAAGGTAGCTATTGTTATTTCATTGTCTATGTTGAAGGAAAAGTTTTCAAAAAAATTCTCAACTAATTCACCCCAGGATCGTATGGCATATGGTAATTTAGAGAACCATTCTAGTGCTATCCCGACAAGGGTTCATAGAAATAGTCTCATCAAGTATGTTGGGTCATATGATATGTCCATGCATGTTGTAGAGAATTCTCTAATATGTTCTAAAGGATTCCTCCTCCCATTATACCTAGGAAAATTCAGTATAATGTATCTATGTGGGAAGGGTGTCATCTAAAGCACTTTGTCAATAGGACATGGACATAAATATTGCACTGAGATAGTTCGTTTTCCCGACATTGTGCTATCCATTTGTTGTTGAAGTATTTGCATTTGATTTTGGATAACATCTACTTGTGTCAAGGACATGTTGTTTGTGTCATTAAGATCAATGTAGGTGTTCTGAAATGCTATTTTCTATGAAGGATTTTGATTTGGCGAGGGTATATATCCTGTTTGAATGTTCTAATCCTATATAGGAATATTTTTTGTCTGAATGTTATGATTTGGTATAGGAATTTTTCCTATCTGAATTTTTTGATTTGGTATAGGAATATTCATGCCTACTTTGGATCTCTTACCAGTAGTGTTTGTGCCAAAGGGGTTTGATAAAGTTGCTCCCATAGTAAATTGTAAACCTTGTGTTATGTTGAAAGGGGTTGTGCTTACAATTGACGATGTTTGAATAGGTATACCAATTGGTACTGTTGTGGTAATTTGAGGAACAAAGACACTTGACGTCATGGTTTGCGTTGGTTGAGTAGATGCTATTTTCAAAGTGTGAACATCAAATCCTAGTGGTAGTGTGGCACCTTCTACTAGAAACTTTTCTAGATATCGTTGGGGATCATTTTCCAACCACTCATCCATAAAGGATGCAAACTCAGGCTCTTGCATGACAATGTCTATGTCTTCAGAGAAAATATTTCTATGTGTGTCTCGAGTGACATGTTTTTCAAGAAAATTTTTGTGTGGTCTCTCTTTCCCTGATGGTTGCTTTCTGAAAGGATTGACAAACTCGTTATGGTCCGATATTGCTTTATGTTTCTTCTTAGACCTTGTTTCAACCATGAAACAATGCTCAAAATGAGGTAATGTAAACTATGTCTAAAAATTGATATGTCTTATTTCTATGCCTTTTTTTGGATTTTCAGAATATAAAGGATATTGCTAAAGATTTCCAAAATGACATATACTAAGATGACATATAATAGGATGGACAATATGAAAAATCTCAAGTAGACTATGACTGTAAATGATTCTAAGATGGGTATAAGCTACCACCTATGGAATAAATCCAGGCAATGATCTAACTTTACCAAGGAACCTGTTTGTAGGACAATGACTAATGACAAGGCGAATTTTCCAAACTAGATTGTTGAGCTGGAAGATTCAGTAATAGAACCAAAGTGACTAGGTTCAATGATGATGACCAATCAGAGCATGAACATATCTGATGGTGCGGAAAGTTGTTCTATTCTACTATATGCAACTTCCTAGGAAGTGCCTAAATGTGTGCAACTTAGGATGACTAGTGCTAAGATGTATATGACACCTAATAATGCAAGATTTTTGAGAAAAAAAATTCCAGTTTTTGTCCAAGGTTGATTGTAAGAAATAAAAGTGAAAATGATAGTTATTCTTTCAGATCGATTTTGTAGTTTTCAAATTTCTGTGTTGAAAGTCAATTGCGGTTCACTTTTCAGATGTGTTTCTATTTATGGCATATGTATTTCAAGTTTCAGATGCATTGAATTGACCAAACTAGGTTTCAAATGTTGAGAGGCAATTACGACTTTCTAATAGATGTGGTTTACTTTATGGCAGATGTGACTCATAAATCAGATGCGACTTGGAAATAGAAACTCTATGAAACTAAACCTATTGACAAACACTTGCGGTTTTTTCATTTGACATTGCGGCTTGAAATATGATAATTGCGGCTTAGAAACTAGACTCTGTGAAACTAAACAAATTTGACACACATGCGATGTTTAGTTGAATATTTGCGACTCTCTATGACACATGCGGTTCGAAATATGATAGTTGTGACTCAGATTATAGTTGTGGTTTCCTGATGAAAATTTTACAACTGACTCAATTTGATGATCAAGTTTTTGAAGAATAGAACAAAAAATAATCATAGAATACAAAGTGTTTTCAGTTTGATGTGTTGAATCTATTAAAACTAGAAGACAATTACAACCTAATCTATGTTGAACAATATTTACTAAGTTCTTACTTGGATAAATCTAGCTACGCATATTCAAGGTGGATGACTAGTAACTTGACCCCACTAGCTCCCCTCCACGACACTCACTTATACGGGTCAACCAAGCTGCTGTACCCATGAAACTCCCATGGCATACATCTCATCTAAACACATGAACTGTACGAATGTAAGATGACTTCATAGGTCTAAGCTACTACACCAGCAAATAGATAGGATTTTGGAAAAACTACAACATGGTTTTTAGTAAGGGCAT
The DNA here is from genome assembly GCA_007115665.2 of Sequoiadendron giganteum. Lineage (NCBI taxonomy): Eukaryota > Viridiplantae > Streptophyta > Pinopsida > Cupressales > Cupressaceae > Sequoiadendron > Sequoiadendron giganteum. The sequence continues at coordinate 69,481,850 of CM021103.1, forward strand.
TCCATTCATGGGGAACCATCCAGTACGGTGAGAGAACATTTATGCCCTTCTCATCGGAAAAGTGAGCATGATTTCTGGGGGTTCCCTCAAAAATCCACTTTTATATACCAACTGGAAGTCGTTGGCTAAAGTGTGTTACCGGTCTGAGTCATCTTGGGGTGAGTAATTTTTCCGAACAAGACAGGCCCAATTTCTAGAGTCAATAATCATTTCTCTTACACCCAGGATCACACGAATGCACAATGGGAGAGGATACTTCGATATACCGAATAGTAAAGGGTTTACAAAATGTGCTTTCACACCAGACAAAGAAAACACTCGTAAAGTTTAAGTCAAATGACAATTTTTTAACTACCAACACAAAAGCTTTTTCTTTTTTTGTTAAAAAAAACAAATTCAATGTCTTCCACAAAAGTTCATACATGCAACTGATTAGTAGTTTATTGGTGTCTTCGGCTTTCATCCTATAGAAAAGAAGACGTTTTGGTTTTTCAAAGTCTTCTATGCTTTGTCCTACAAAAAAAATGTTATTATCCTAAAAACAGCTACAAACAAAACATTAACGAAAACAAAAAACAAAACGAAAAAAAGAAAAATCAAAAACGGAAAAAAATGGAAGTTAAAAAAAATTATTTGTTTTTTACTAGGTAGATGCGTCATTTCAAATCATAGATGCATCACAATGTTAACAGTCAGATGCATTACAAAAGGTCTTGGATGTGGCTTGTGTTGTCAGATGCGTCATTGTATTTGTCATATGTGGTTCTCAAACTTAGATGTGTCATTTCTTCAGTTAAATGTAATTTTCCATATGATACCTACAAAATAAAAAATGGAAAAGCAGAAAGGAGTCACAAAGTTTGAAGTATGCTTCATGTCAGGTTCACCAAATGTAATGTAGATAAAATGGATTTCTGCATAATAATATGGTTAAATATAATCTAACAAGCATAAATCTAAATCAAACAACAAAGAATGAATTAAATGAACTAAAAGAATAAAAATGATAATATGAAACAATCTTACAGAATATCAGTCCACCTCTTCGAATTATCTTGATTGTCCTTCTCCATTTTTCCGTATCGGTATTCTTGCCCTCATATTTTTTGTATGTATGCAAGCATAGCCTGGATGTATTGTCTAAGAAAAATATCGAAGATTATAAGTTCTTCTCAAAAGTATTGATTTCAGGAGGAGGAATACTAACAAAGATTAGCCAATTTATAGAAATTTGGTTTTCGAATGATTGGCTCAGATTTGAAAGAGAGATCAATGATCGAGATTGATGAATGCCATGCAATGTGAGTTTTGTGTTAGTTAGAACGTGAGTTGGGAATTTTGCAAGATAAAGATTAAATTAGAACAATAATTTAATCTAGTGTTAAGACTGTTCAAAAATAGAAAGAACAAGAGTTCAAGATTAAATAAATGATTTAATCTTCAGTTGAAAGTCTTCGAAAATAGAAGAATTAGACTTTGAATGAAAATGATAAAGTTAGAACTTGAAGAATAATCTATTCGAATGCACACATGAATTAATTAATTAAATAAAGATATTTAATTAATAAATATGTTCATGCATGAGTTAGAACTAGTTAACTAACTAGTTGTGACAAAGAGTCCTTTCACAAAGATGATCAAATATCGAATCCAGAGATAACTGGTGGATTTAAATAGATCTTGAGTCAGATGGTGAGTGAATAATTAGATAAATGGGTGATAGAAGAATGTGATAGAAACAATTAATTATGAGTTAAATGTTAATTTAATTCAACATTTGAAACTAAAATGATTTAATTAAATAAATAATAATTTGAAAAGAATATTTAATTATAATTGAAATATAACAAAGGGGTTAATTAAATAATAAATTATTTAATTAAGAAAAAGAATTAATTAGTTAGCGACATAATTAAATAAATATGATTTATTTAATTAATCAAAGTTGAATAAGGGTCATAATAAATTAATTAAATAATTAAAAGGTTATTTAATTAATAGAGGAAAGATGTGGTGAGAAATTAATTAAATAATAAACATTATTTAATCATGACCATGGACATTAGAAAATTATGTCGAAAGTGGTACTCGCAGGCCTAGACCAATTTTCAGTGTCTACACTAGGTCTACGTGTGGAACATTCGCCCATGGGTGAATGGGTCCTAGGTAACTTACCTAGGACACACATTTCTCAATGACAAGTGTTATGTTAAGGAATTAATGAATGCCAAGTTTTCCTCTTCAGAAATTGCAACTAATTAGTCTTGGATTTAAATTAAAGGGGCCAATTAAGGAAAATTAACCTCAATTAATTAATGGGGAGAAACTAAAAATATCATGCAGACCAAGATGTCAACAATTTAGTCTATGTAAAATATCTCATCAACCTTCTTCTAAGGCATGTGATCATTATGAGTTGGCATAAGAAGAGAAACGTATTGAACTAATAAAAATAGAGCATCTTGGACATATTGTAACACTTCAAAACTTAGGATATTCCATTGCTATAAATAAAAACATCTGAGACTTGCAAGGATGAACCCATACACTTTTTTGAGTATATTCCTAGGTCTTCACAACAACATCTATCACTCTAAAGGAATGCAAAGCATTCCAATTAGCATTCATCAACACTTTACTTTGTCAACGATCAAACCAGAACTATTTCACTTATAAATTTTACTGCAAAAGGTGTAATAACTTGAATTATTGAATATAAAAACGTCACATATTGACCATCTTATCTTGTAAACTATAAGAAAATATATTTCTCTACAGAAGGATGCAAACCAAAATATCACGACTCTATCTTAGAGTATACACTATGAATCCCTTAGCAACACTTCTAAAACTTATCTCCAAGTGTGCTAAACCAAACTGTAATGGAATCATTATAAACATGTTGTAAACATACTATAACATGTGTACCTACCTCCACATTATTCTTAGACACCAGGTTGATCACCATTCTTCCATTTACTGCATTACTGATAGTATCAATAGATATCTTTGTACACCAACGGACTTTGGAGTATTATACAAACTTCAACACACACACTTGACATCAATGAAAACCAATCTTGATTTGACATCAATGAAAACACATATTTCCAACATTCACAATTCCACACTAGGTTTAACTTTTCTTATATTCTTGGACGCAATTGTGCTTATAATTTTCCCATTTTAATATCATTTCTAAAAAATCAAGATATAATTGGGAATTAATATTAATTGTTTATTTAATGACATCAAAGGCCCCAAAATAGGTTTGGTCAAAGGCACCCACACCCTTGACCAACCTATTTTGGTACAAATTTAAATATTTTATTGTCAAAAAAATTATATTTATAAATTTAAATTCATTTGTTAGCTTTTCATGAGCAATTTTGTGGGATATGAATAAATGCATATAAATACAAGTTTTTTCACCATTTAAACATCTAGTGATTGGAACTCAAAATTAAATAATCCTTAAATTATTCAAGAGTAGAATAAGAAAAATTATTACAACATTATTTTAGTCATGTTTCATTTTCCCAATGCATCAATTTTATGAGTATGATTGGTCATGTTTTTGTGATCATTTATTTTGTGAGTACTAACACTTGTTGGACTTCTTATCAAAATATAATTCTATTTGCATGAGATTTTCCCTTGACTTTGGTCCATTAGGGAACTTAGATATGAAGTGGTAAATTGAAACACTTGTTAATTTATCACTTCTTTCATCCATTTTTCCTCTGCCCGACCAAGGGTAAGAACTCTTTACATAATCATAGGCAATAGTCATTGTGGAAGTGGGAAAACCAAAATGGGGTTTGACTTTGGTAAGCCCCTATATAACACAACCATTTCTATCTTTTCTTGTGTCTAGGTGGAAAATTTGTAGAAAAATTGGAAGGAGATTCTAGGCCTAATTGTAAGATCAAAAATTCAAGCATCATATTTCAACAAATTAGGGAAAGGTGAATTATTTATCGAAAGATGAGGTTCCAAAGCTGAAAATTCAAAGGAAGGGCTTAAAAACTCTAACCCACCAAGACTTGTTTAGAGATCTAAAAAAGAAACAATTCTAGTTTAGGGTACCCACTGTCCTGACTAGCTAGATTCAACTTAGATTTGAATGACAAGTTCTTCTATCTCTACACTTGGCTTCTCTATAATTTGGTCCTATGTCCTAGTTATGCATTTTTTTATAGTTCCATCAAGTTTTTATAGGTGCATCATTAGCATGATTCACTATTACTTCACACACATCATATCTAAATTAGATCCAACCCTACTACCACAAAAAAAGGGACCAAAACCCTCATCATCCATTCTAGCTCTTCCATTGAGGATAGTAGCCAATTGGTCTTTTATGATCATTTTTATCTCCCTAAATGTTATATGGGCTAAGGTGTGATTTATACCCTAGATCCCATTTTTCCCCATCACATTTTGTTGAACTTGGTGATTTTCACATTCAGATAGTTTTTAAAATTATATAGTTTTCATAGTGAAATCTAAGTGCAATCTTAAGTTGTTTTTATTTATCAAAGTTTGTGCATACTTTAGGGATCTTTTTTGAAAAAGTAAAAAATTGCATATTGTTTTTTTATTTCAAAAGTTCAGAAAGTGTTGCTTTTCTACATTTTCAAGAAAAATTAACTTCATAACAACAACCTAAATTAAGATGGAGCATGTGCATTTAGGTGGGAGAAGGAGCGAGGCTCCAAATTTGAAATGTATAGGCGAAGATGGAGATGGAGATTTAGAATCAGATGATGACAATGTGGATTTGTGGGTCTTGGTTCTATAGAGGCTCATTTTCTTTCTATTGGGCTTCAACAAACATTTTTTGTGGTTTCCTTTTCATGTTGTTGTCATCTCTTTCACAAGCCTTTCTTTGTAGAGTCCTTTTCTCACCCAATAGATGTTTGTCTTGGCAACCTCTATTTTTGTTGCCTTGGTTACTGATGGAAATATTGGGGGGGAAAAAGTGGTTGCTACTCATCAAGCTTCATGGTTTGTTGTTTTGTTGAGGTGGATGTTGGATCACGATTTGTAGCCTTCTAGGTTTGTAATTTTTTTTGGTTTTGGTGACATTGTGTGTTGTTTTGGGAGCTTGTTCTTGCTACTCATATGCCTTGTTTTGATGCTACTCATTTTATGAGAGTCCTCTTGGTGTGTGCTCTGGGTCCCATGTGGGGATGGAGTGGCTTATCTTTGGCTTCGATCTGTGTGTTGGGGAATATTGTGTGCTTTTCACTTTGGCTTGCTCCCTAATTTCTTCCTGATTGGTATACCCTTGCCCTCTTGGCCTATATTTTTTGTTGTTTGTTCTAGGGTAGGGCATCCTTTAGATTTCCTTTACTCTTGGTTTCTTGGTTTGCACTTGGTGGTGTTCCCTATTGGTTTCTTTTGCAGAGTATTTTTAGTGTATCTTTGGCTTTGACCAGTGTATGGGGGTAGTTGGTGCATTTACTGGTTTGGCTTGCCTTCAATTTTCTCTCTATGAGAGATCCCCCTTCCTTCCTAGGTTCCTTTTGCTACTATGCACTTTGGGATTGCATCTCAATTTATAATGGGATCAGGGCCCTATTTTTTGGCTTCTATTGGGTGTTCTAATGCCCTATGGAGTTTTAGCTACTTCTTGCCCTGCAACTTTAAGGTTGGATTTCAATGGGGTTCTTGCAACTATGTGTTGGCCAAGAATTTTTGGTGATTCAATACTTCTAGTGGTAGTTGGTTTGATCTCCTTAGGATCTATGAAGCCCCTAAAGTTAAAGGGGGTAGATATTTTTATTTGTCAAAGGGTTTCCTAATATTGGTGGTGGAACTTGGAGGATACCATCTCTATGGTATCATTATTCATAGGAGACATTATGTTGTTTTTTGGGATATTGTGGTGCATTTTGAAAGACACGTTTCTTTTGGTTTCCTTGGTTAGGATTTTCTTGGAGGAGGAAACCTAGCTCATGATGCTTTGATTGAATTTTTCTAGAGTTGTGTTAGTTACCCCTTTTTTTTCATTGTATCCTATGTTGTTGAAGGATGTCATTTTTTCCCATTCTATCACAGTGTTTGCTTATTTTTTGGCTCTACAGTTTATGTCTTATATTGAGAAGACCACTCTTTTTAAGGTGGAGACCCCTCCTTTTGAGGTGGAGGTGGGTTCTATAGAGGTGGTTAGGTGTTCACTCTACTATTGGTCTTCCTTGTAGTAGCCCCTATTGAGGTGGTGGTTTTTGCTGGGGAACTATGATTTTTGTGGAATGGGCTATTATTTCACCCTCTCCTATAGAGGGGAGCTCTTTCCTATAGAGGTGGAATATGATTTGGCTTGTAGGGATTTTTGTGTTGTAGGGTTTTTTTCCACTCTTTGTTTTGATTTTTATAACTCTCCTATTGAGGTGGGGAGTTTGGAAGGGCTAAATTTTATGAAAGGGAGCTCATTCTGCCCTCTTTTTTGGATCTCTCTTATGTGGAGTATCTGGTTGGGTGATGTGGGTTTTTGAAATCACTATGTTTTCCATTCCTCTGGGATTAGTATGTTCTCACTAAGTGGTTGGTTTGTTGTAGCCCAGTTGTTTTAGGATGTGGTGTTGCTTGGTTGACCTAGGCTATGTTTTTAAGTTGTTAGGGTCAAGGTCTTTGAGGAAACCTAGTTGTAGGGGGTTTAAGGTTCCCTTGAAAACTTGATATTTGCAGCATAAGAAGTATAGTCTATATTTTGGTGGATTCTTTTGTTAGGTTGTTGGTTGTTTTTGATTTATCTATTTGCAGAAAGTTTTTATGTCCCTTCAAAACCTACTCAAAAAGGGTTTTGAGTCCCTTCAAAACCTATTTGTAAAGGTTTTTGAGTCCCTCCAAAACTTTTTTTAACCCTCTAAACAAAACAACAACCTAAATTCTAGAAATCATCAATTAAATATATTTGTATTTCTCTAACAAAATAAAAGTTTAAGCATGTTTTCTTCACATAGATAAATTAGGTTTTTGGATGATTCCAAAAATTTATTTGAATTCAAACTTGAACTTGTATAATTGTAGATATTTAGACACTAAAATTAATTCTTAGATTTCTAAACCGTTAAAAATATACACCTCTAGTCTAGGGTACCCATTCCCTTGTCTGGTGAGTTTCTTTTCAAATTTTAGCCATAATTCTATCTCTATGATTCATTTCCAAATTTTCATTTTGTTTATGAAATCCATCTCAATTTCTATCACTTTTATGTCTTTTTCTTCTCAATATATGAGAACTCAAGTGTCCTCAACCTTATAATAATTTTATGAGTCTCATGACCCTATTATATTTATTTATAGACTTATGGCTTCCCATGTTGAGATTGCATTTGATGTTGATCCAAAGTCTTATCTCTTTCACTCAAGGAGTTACATCTACACAATCTATCTTTGGTTCTATTTTTACTCCTATATTGCCTATATTTTATTCATCCCCTAACATTTATGTGGGCTTGGAGATTGTTATTACCCATGTCCTAAAGATAAAATTAAACAACTGGACAAATACCTAGGTCTTTAACAATATATAAGAAAATAACCATTAGCTGGAGAAATAATGCCATTAGTAAATAACCTTAGGAAGCTAATCGATGATTCCTAAGGAGGAGTATTATGTAGCCTATCCCATATATTAGATGTAAACATCCCCATGACAACTACTTATGCCCAAGCTCTCACTAATAATCAAAATTAAATAGGAACACAAGTCTACTTTTTAATAATCATGCCTTCCATTCCTACTTTCATCTTGCAATTAATAACGTACCCACCATACAATATAAAAAATGGGCTTAACTCTACTTTAGGGTTTTCTTGTGGCAATTCTTATAATTTTTTCCCTTCATCAATCATACCTTCATTCACCTCACCACTCATTAACCTCCAAAATAAAAATCCTCAAAATATTAATAATAGGCCTATATATTCTACACTTTCCCAAGACATGTCACCAAATGATCCTATAATAAACCAAAATTTTAAAAATATATGATCCTTAAACAAAAAATTACAAATGTGAACCAAATTCAATCGAATGCTAATCCTCCAACATATCTCACATGGATCCCATTATGATTTTTTATCCTAAATATACCCATACCATATAGCATAGAGATACATCTCTTTGAAAAGTATACAAGAAATGGAGATCCCATCAACCATGTGTCTTCCTTTACCATCTTGTGTAGTGACTTCATTTTTGAAGATGCTCTCTTAGTGAAACTCTTCCTAGATCATTTAAAGATATGGCCTTAGAATACTTTTTCTCTTTCCCAAACAACTCATTTACCTCTTTTATGCAACTTATTAATCAATTATTTCATCATATCCAAGAAAAAATTGGACATCAAGTTACACTAACTAATTTATTCTATTTCAAACAAGGACCCAAGAAGAAAGTAATGGAATTTATAGGATGATACCAATATCTTTATTCAAAAATATCCTATATTTGTCCATATGTGAACGTTCAAAAGGTGTTAATTAAAAACTTACAACCTAATATACTGATAAGATGGTATTGATGAAATATCCCTCATTCACAAATTTTATGTGTGACTCTTTGTGATTACCAAATATCAACTAGAAAATATGAAGGTATACTATAATCGACTCCTAATTGTCAATATGAAGCCATAACCTAAAATTTTTTTTAGTCATTTAAGAAATAAAAAATCCATATGATTCAAAACCCCTCAAAGCTTTAATAACATTGAAACAAAAGTTGTTGTTTCATCTAAAACACAATAATTTATTGATTCCCTCCATGCTATTATCTTGCATTCATGTTAAATATGAACATGATTAAACTTCCTCCAATTAGACACATTGACACAACTAAACCTTTACCTTTGAATTTTATTCAAAAGAATTTTGTCAATATCATCAAACTTTGGGGCTTGATATAGAAGGTGTATGAATCTTAAGAACCAAGCGCAAGAACTCATCAATTATAATGCATCCAGTTGGTTTCTATAAATGACAAAGGGAATAAATTTGTATCACTACCTAACCATAATTTACAAAAAATTAAAAATCCATTACCAAGCCATTCAAAAAACTTTATTCAACAAAGTGATAATGAAGAAGATGATAATTAAGCCTTTGTTGACATAAAACATGACTAAGTCTCTTCCTCAAAAAATAAATTTCTTACTCCATATCACTTTCACACATATTGATGCTTCCATACATGTACCATATGGTCATATTTGTATAATTGGCAAATATAATGACAAGCCCACAAGGGGAATACTAAATAATCTTATGTGTAATGAATATGATCACCAAATAATTTTTGTATGTGGATGAACTTTATAAATATAATTAAAAATAACAATGTGCTATTAAAGGCTCATGATGGTTCTATTTTCCCTATGATTGGTTCTATAATTTTACCAGTCAAAGTAGGACCTAAAAAATTGGATATTCTATTAACCATAATCTCAACATCAAACAAGTTTCATGTGAAGTTAAGTCATTGTTGGATTAGCTCCATGAATATAATCCCATCATTATTTCATTAATATCTAAAATTCCCATTCGAAGGAAAATACACACCATATACCATAGAATATTTAAGACTTTATCTAAGAATGAAGTTTTTTCCTTTGATTATTTTTGGCCTCAAAAAACTAAAACCATCCAGCTATGTGAGGATTACCTATTTGTTCCATATCAAAATTTTAAAGCTAACCAAATAGCCTAGTTATCCTTTAGTAATATTTTTCCTAAAGCTCCTTGATCTTGAGTGGATTTGGAAATTGTTCCTCCTACTTTACAAGTAGCGAATAAACCTCAATCCAAACTAGGTATTCTTCCTTGACCTCCTGGAATATTTTTTGTGGCTCCCTCTCTACCATCCTATCAAGGATCATTAGGAAATCATTTAGCAAATCCTTAAAGGATAAATTTTATGCCTCAAAAAGAAAAAAAACCCTCATGTACAAACCTAAATATCCTATGCTTTCCTAAACTTCGATAGTTCCTTTGATTCCTCCTAAAAAGGAAGAAAAGGAACCAACATTTGGGAATTCCTTGATTCTCCCTTCACAATTTGAAGCTCATACAAATCAAAATCAAAGTGTAAAATAATGTAAACGAAAAAATCTTGTGTTATGGCTCACTAGCTTGCTGAAGCTAACAAACCTTTACCCAATAACCCTACATCTACAAAAATAATTCCCAATGGGATAAATTGAATCCATTAATCCTCCTCATTTCTTGACTCCACTCCAACTCCCTCACCAAACCATGAAGTTGAACCTCACCCATCCAAACCAAAACAAAGAATTAAAGAGACTTGTACAAATTAAAATGTGCTTACAATCAAGATGATAACACTAGTATGCAACCTATTATGATACATTAAAATAGTGAAGTATAAGATAAGATGGAAGAAAAAGAGCATAATGAACTATCTCATATTCAAAAAATATATGAATCTAGATGGGGGGAACCATGATGATCTACCTAATATGAGTGACCCACCATGTGTTCAACCTAGTGATTCTCCTTGTACTATAGTTTGTGTAGTTCCTTTAGCCTATTTTTTCCTTCCATTTATGATGAACATTATTAGGATGTGGGCAATTTTCTATAAATCATCTCGCATGTGTAGTACCTCTTTTATGTATTTGTGTGATTTCTTGCATGTTTAATATAATCTCCCCATAATGTGCTACTTGAAGTTTCTTCGTGTTTGATAGTTTTCTTTGGATGATCCTTGTTGTTATTGTTGACACAAGGATATAAAGAGAATGAATTTGTTGATATATAGGTCTATTTATATTTTCATTCTTCTTTAGGTCATAAACATTGTATTTTTTCTTTTGTTCCCTTTTGGGAATGATGTAGTGTTGAGACATTTAGGTCTCTTCAGAGGTTGATCTAAATCCTTTTATGTTGTCTTTATGTGTCATTCCTCTCTTTTCTCATATTTACACAAGTATTTTAGGAATAATATCAATTTTGAGCATGATTGTATTATACATTATCTCTCATCTAAATATTGGCACCAGATTTGTGGATCCCTCATATGCTATATTTATCTTGTTAATTATATTTCTTTGTTTTGGGGGAAACCCCTTGTCACAAGTAAAATTTATTGGGAACATATCAGTTGGCATAGGGTTTCCCAACAAGTTTCCATGTCGTATGATATATCATTTTATTTTACCTTAAATTTAGTTTCTCTTGGTTAACTTTAGCAATAAATTTAAGGTGGGGACATACATTACATTACATGATTCAGTTTTTTCCACACAATCAGAAATTTTGTATTCATTTATGGCATATTGGTCATACTTTTTAGCACCTTATTAGATTTATTTTGAAAACAATATTCTTTTCTTATAACTTTTGGTATGGTTGACTTGAGAACTCATCTAGTGAATATCGTACTTCACTATCCCTTGTGTGTTTTCATTCACTACCTATTATAGAAACTCACCTAGTGAATTTATTGGACTTCACTAGCATGTGTTGTTTCTTATCAATACCACCTAGTGAATATTGGACCTCACTAGACTATGATTTCTTTCATGGGTCACTTAGAAAATATCGGATTTTTCTAGCTTGTGATCCATGAATATCTTGGGTATGGATCCTAGTAAGAAATCTATGGATCTTTCTAGTTCATAATTTCATATCCCTTGTTAGTGTATTTGAATTGTGTTTGCATTGTGTATGCATCATTTTTGCATTGTGTTTGGCATTATATATCTTTATAGTGTATGTTTTGTGTTTTTCATGCTATCTAGTGTACCTCATATGTGTGTGTTCCTTTATATTTACATAAATTTTATACACTATCTTGATCTAAGGGGTAGCACATCCCTTATATTCGGTATTATCCTACCTCTCTAACATTTGGATAAAATAACCCTTCTTGTCTTATCCTTAATTTAGTGTAAGAATGAGTGTAAGTTCATACACTCACTAAAGCAAGGGCTAAATGCAACTTCATGAATTTTCACCCTTGACAATTTTACACAAGGTTTAGCTCCCCCTATGTTCTTGGGCCTAATAGTCCTTATAATTTTCTTGTTTTAATGTAATTTTCATAAAATCAGGATATAATTGGGAATTAATATAAATTATTCCTTTAGTGACATCAAAGGGGAAAAAATGGGTCTTGTCTAGGGAACCCACGCCCTTGACCGACCTATTTTGGCTCAAATTTAAATATGTCATTGTCAAAATTTTCATATTTACAAATTTAAATTCATTTTATTTTCATAATTAATTTTGTGGGAAATAAATGCATAAAAATACAAGTGTTTTTCACCATTTGAAAATCTAGCAATTGGAATTCAAAATCAGAGCATACTAAAAGTAGTTAAGAGAAAAATAAGTAGAATTACTACAACATTATTTCAGTTAAGTTTCATGTTAGCAATACATCTTTTTTATGAATATTATTATGCACATTTTTGTGATCATTTATTTTGTGAGTACTATCACTTTGCAAGAATTCCTATCATCTAATTCTCCCTACATGAGATGTGCCCATGAATTTAGTCCTTCCAAGGAGCTCAAGTATGAAGTGGTAAGTTGCAACACTTTTCAATTTACCAATTGTTTTATCCATTTCGCCTTTTCACAACCAAGGGTAAGCATTCTTTACATTGAATCGTAGCCATTGTGGAGGTTGGAACAAAAAAAATGCATTTGACTTAGGAAATACCCTATATGACACAAAACTTTCTCTCATTTCTTATGTGTAGGTAGAAGATCTAGTGAAAAAAATATAAGGAAATTCAAGGCATAATTTCAAGATCAAATATTCAAGCATCCTATTTCAAAAAATTAGAGCAAGGTGAATTATTTATTGAGATATGAAGTTCCAAAGCTGAAACCCAAATGGAAGGACCTAAATACTATAACCTACTGAGACTTGTCTAGGGATTTGAAAAAATAAACAATTCTAGTCTAGGGTGACCACACTCCCGACCAACTAAATTCAACTCAAATTTGAATGTTAGATTCTTCTATCGCTACACTCAACTTATCTATAATATATTCATGTGTTTTAGTTCTACAATTTTTTATTATTTAATCAGATTTTTGTAGGTTCATCATTAACCTAATTTTCTATTACATCACACACACCACTTCTAAATTAAATCCAACCCCACTACCGCAAAAGGGACCAAAACCTTGATCAACCATGTTGACTCTTCCATTGAGGATAGTAACCATGTGGCCTTTTATCATCATTTTTGTGTCCCTAAATGTTAGATGGGATAAGGCATGATTTAGATCCTAGATCCCATTTTACCCCATCACAATTATATAAATAATGTATTTTTTAGACCACATAGAAGCATGATAAATTAGTTTCTAGGCTATAGACTTTACTTTTAGAAAAATAAAAAATCAAGTTGCTCATATAGATCTTTTTGAGCTCTACCATTTAGAAAAGTGACAACAAAAACCTCCTAGATAAAAATTTATGTCCTCCTAAATTTGGGCCTCCCATATTGAAAATGTAAAAATATTTAGGAATTAAAATAAGTTGTAAGGGGGAGCTATACTTTCTTCCTTTCATTATGGAGTCACATTGGATTTTAATCCTACGGATTTTTAACAATAACTACTTTAAAAAAAAAAAAGAGATGAATTCAAAAGTCGATGTACATCTCTCTAATTTTAGTAGACTTGATAAAGTTATGGGAATAATAAAAATGAAAAGAAGAGAGAGGGTATATGCAAGATCATGATGGGCCAAAAATTGGAGATATTTAAGTGATATGATGGCCCATGTGGCTGACGACTTTTTTTAACCCAAAATTGATGAAACGAAAAGGGTTTTTAAAGCAGATTCTTAGCTTTCTACCAATATAAATTATTCTTTACTTTGAATTTGATAAATAATTATTATTCATTTTCTATTTGAATTATGACTAAAGTTCAGATTGATAGGCTGATTGAAAAACATCTATAAATTTCAAACGGTATAACATTTTTTTAATCCAAAACATGCGTCAAATTCTATGATTCGCATACTATAAGATTAAAAAAATAAAAAAATAAATTTAATGAAGTTTTGACCAAGTTAAGGTGGCCATACATACGAGTTTTTATAATTTTTAAAAGTTGTAATAAAAAAATAATAATTAATTATTTACTTGGAAACAAATTACAAAAAAATATGCATCACATTGGGACATGAGTCCTCTACTTATATCTAAAATCTTATAATTTTTTTTATCATTTTATTGTGGTTAGGGTGGTCAGACAAACACCTACTTCTTATTTTTTCCTTGAAATTTAAGTACTACTGCATTGAAATTTCAAATTTTCACCTTGAATAGATTTTAAAAAAAAAAAAACCTAGTACTTTAGAAACTAAATTCAATTTTCTACAAATTCTTTTCTTACATATTTTTGAAATAATATAGATAACTTATTCAATTTTTTATGTCAAGTTGCCTAACTTTGATTTTCTGAATTTTCATCACCACTTAAGGGCCTATTTTTTCCATGATGATCTTGCACATACTCAAGAATATGAAGTCAGATGTGAATAGAAGCACAAAAATCAACAAAAAAACACAAAAAATAACATTATTGGTACTTTATATTAGGAAATAGGCTATGCAAGACCTAAAATATGCTACATGAGTAGACACTAATATAAGTATAATTTAAATAGGGATAAATTATAAATGGTATGCAATTTTTTACTCTACACAATTAATTCATTTCTTAAGATTTAGGCTACATATATAATTAGGAATATAAATTATAATCCTATTAATAATATTAGAAATTATTTTCAATATTATTATATCTTCTTCTTCTATCATATTTTTTTCTATAGTTATCAATCACCTTCCTTATTTCCTTCATCACTTTCATTAGATCTGGGGTAATAACCCATTTTTTATTCTTATTCAAATAATATCCAATTACATCTAGACATTCCTCAACATACTAAATGTCTCTTCAGTTTAATTTGTAACATGGAGAACACTTTTATCTCTTAAATTATTCATGGATAGGTCTGGGTATGTGCAGGATCATGGTGGATCAAAAAGTGGCGATATTTAAGTGATATGATGCCCCATGTGGCTGACGACTTTTTTTTACCCAAAATTGATGAAATGAAAAGGGTTTTAAAGGAGATTCTAATATTTCCACCAATATAAATTATGCTTTATTTTGAATTTAATAAATTATTATTATTCATTTTCTATTTGAATTACGAGTAAAGTCCTGATTGATAGGTTGATTAAAAAAAAACTATAGCTTTCAAATGGTATCACATTTTTTGAATCTAAAACATGTGCCACATTATATGCTTCGTATACAATAGGATTAAAAAAAAAATTGAATTTCATGAAGTTTTGACAAAGTTAAGGTGGTTAGACGTACAAGTTTTTGTAATTTTTAAAATTTGTAATAAAAAAATCATTATTAATTATTTACTTGGAAAAAAATTATAAAAATATGTATCACATCAGGACATGAGTCCTTTACTTATATATACAATATTATAATTTTTTTTATCATTTTATTGTGGTTAGGGTAGTTAGATAGACACCTACTTCTTATTTTTCCCTGAAATTTAAGTACTACTACATTAAAATATTAAACTTTCACCAAATAGATTTTATTTTTTTCTAAATAAACCTATTAGTTTAGAAACTACATTCAATTTTCTACAAATTATATTCTTACATATTTTTGAAATAATATAGATAGCTTATTCAAATTTTTACGTCAAGTTGCCTAGCTCTGATTTTTCTGATTTTTATTGCCACTTAAGGCCTTGTTTTTTCCATGATGATCCTACGCATACCCATCTCAACTTCAAATCTATTATAAATTTCCTCATAATCAATGATCTATTCACAAAAAAAAATAACTATCAAAGAAATATTGTGCCCAAAAACTTGATGCTAGAATAATATCTTCAATAGTATTCTTTGAGGACTCAATTTTAAGCTCCTAAACCATCTAACATAGTCATAGTTAGAGGGTTTTGTTAAATACCATCAAACCATACAACAACTGACAGTACTTAATAATTTACATAGTGTATAATATAAAACTTATGCAATAAATTAATTTTTTGACCCATAGATATAATTTCATCATATTCACGAGCTTAAAAAGAAAAAAGGTTTGACCTCTCAATTTAGACTAAATACCTTATGATATCTCTCTAATAATTTGATACAACTATCTTAACTCACAAATGCTTATTCATTATTGAAAAAAAAATATACATTAACTTTCTTATAGGAGGAAATAAGTAGAGAGATGATGCCAATTCAAAAATATAGTACACCACCCTAATAATAATGAATAGGTATCTATTACCACATATTAAATGATTTCAACTTTGAGTTGGCCTCAAAATTATGTGAATCTTCTTGAAATGTGTAGATTCACCATCTTTGGTTGTACATTGAGGCATAAGTCCCAAAACATAATGTGGCTCATTATGTGAAATCTCTAAGGATTGATAAGCAAATAGATAACCCCTTACACTATTCAATATCAAATACTCTAGTTTATAGTCTAATTTAAGGTACCACTTTATAATAATTTCATGATGAAACCTACAATAAATTCTCACTAAATATAAATTAAATAAAATGAGCATTTTTTGGATAATTTTTAGAACTATAATAGTTCAAATTGTGACTTTAACTAGTCACTTGATGATTTCTAACTAGACCTAAAGTGAGTATTTTTAAATTACAAAAAAATACAACTATAGTAAATGAAATGATAGTAATACTTGCAAAACAAAAAAAATAGTATTCGTTCTTGAAACAATATTTTTAACATACAAGGTTAACTCTAAGAATATGATGCTCTTACATCACTTATCACAAATGATGATATATTTTACCACATTTACATACTTTTTCATGATTATTATTTACTCATTTTATTATTTCTATGAAATTGATTTCGCTGGGGGAACATATGTCACCCTTCTATTTATTTAATTATATTTTGAAGTGATAGGGTATGTGCAGGATCATGATGGGCCAAAAAGTGGCGATATGTAAGTGATATGACAACCCATGTGGCTGACGACTTTTTTTTACCCAAAATTGATGAAACGAAAAGGGTTTTTAAATGAGATTCTTAGCTTTTCACCTATATAAATTATGCTTTAATTTGAATTTAATAAATAATTATTATTCATTTTCTATTTGAGTTATGACTAAAGTCCTAATTGATAGGCTGATTGAAAAAAATCTATAGCTTTCAAACGATATCACATTTTTTGAATCTGAAACATGTGTCACATTATATGTTTTGCATACTATAGGAATTTTTTTTTTTTTTTTAATTTCATGAATTTTTGACCAAGTTAAGGTGGTCACACATACGAGTTTTTATATTTTTTAAAATTTGTAATAAAAAATTCATAATTAATTATTTACTTGGAAAAAAAATTACAAAAAAATATGTATCACATTGGGACATGAGTCCTCTACTTATATCTAAAATATTATAAATTTTATTTATCATTTTATTGTGGTTAGAGTGGTCAGATAGACACCTACTTCTTATTGTTTTCCTGAAATTTAAGTACTACTACATTGAAATTTCAAATTTTCACCAAATAGATTTTTTAATTTTTTAAATAAACCTAGTATTTTAGAAACTAAATTCAATTTTCTATAGATTCTATTCTTACATATTTTTGAAATAATATAGATAACTTATTCAAATTTTTACGTCAAGTTTCCTAACTCTAGTTTTTCATAATTTTATCGCCACTCCAGGGCCTATTTTTTCCATGATGATCCCGCACATACCCGATAGACTCATAGTCATTCTTGTGTTGAAGGGAAATTTAACTAAGTTTTATCTACATTGTCAAATTTTTATCATTTTTTATTCTTAGTCAAAGCTTTACCAGTTTCTTCTTAGACATAATATCTTATTCTTATCCTATTTATTTTTTATTGTTTAAACATTAATTTTTAGGCAAGTTGTAGTTAGTGTTATAAGTGAGATTTTTCTCATTGTATGATTTTCTTTATTGTAGTATTTTTATGGAGCAACCATTATAAGGAAAACTTGTGAATTAAAAACCATACTTATATCATTTGAGCATACTCAAATCCTTTGAGATTTTGAAAAATACTCAATTTCTAAGTGACATCTTTTTTTTTACTTCAACATGCATCAACATATTAGTTTTCATGTGGGTGGACCCGATGCTAGAACACATTATAAGACCAAGGTGCGGGTTGGGGCCCCTACCAAATATTTGTCTGAAGTCATGGATGATTATCAAAAGATTGTGGCGAGCGACATGGAGGTTGCTGATATCTTGAAGAATGTGTAGTGCTACTACTTTTGTCCCTCCTTTTTGGTTGATGTCGTGTTGATGGTGTGTTGTGTTTTGGTTGATGTGTGCTCTATGTAGTTATCTTTTTCTTTAGCTTTTCTTTTTTGTAAAGGGTTTCAGGGTCCCTTCAAAACCTATTTACCTCTAATAAAAAACATACTAGTTTTCATGGACATCAAATTGGGAGAAAAACATAAAGGTGAAAATTGTATATACCCATTCCATTTTTTTATAATATTTTTGGATCATTTTAGTTAGATTTTTCTTCACATAAAATACTACAATAACATATTATAGCATGAAATTTGGATCATATTTAACTCAAAAAAATTCCTATCATGATTGTATGATCACCCATCCCTAGAAATTAGTTTCAATCTCTAGATGTCCCATTTTCCACCCTAGATTAGAAACATGGGTGCATAATTCACCAAATATATTTACATGTTCATGAATATGAAACTTGAAATTTTAAAATCTAAACCTTGCTAAAATCCTTGCTATCTTTTGTTAGCTAATCTAGTGCATATTTATGTTGATTTGTGTGCCAAGTTATTGTGTTTAATGATGTTCAATAATTCATTAGAAAAAATACTAGAAGACTAAATAAATGGTAAAATAATCAAAATAATATTCACCTAAGATCACCATAGTATAATGTTAGAACATTCTAATTGCATCATCATGTTATATTTTAAATGAAGGTTCATAATTATTCAATAAATTAACCCAGAATATCATGCCCCAAAAATTTATAGGGTCAAAAGTTTCATTCTTCCTATTACTTATAGGTTGATGTCAAAATAAATGTCAAGAACAGGTTTCAGATTCAAAAATGGAAGACACATATAATAGTTTCCATTTTGGGTTGGATATCAAATAAGACTTTGTTTCCTTGTTCGCCCTAGTTGCATAATGAGAAATTGTATTTGAGTACAAGTTCTAAGGAGAAGATTAATTACCTTATTTACTATCTTACTCTCTATTCCAAGAACCCTATTTTATTCATGGTTGCACAAATTAATGCTTGCACTATAGCTATGCCTTTACCTCATTTAATTTTTTATTTTTCTTGGGCCTATCAACCCATTCATGGGGCAAGGGTTTTGCAATAGATTAACACATGTATATATATATTCTAAACCATTTTACTTGCAAATTATCATTCAATATTCAATGCAAGAACACCAATAAGGTATATCTCTTTTACTTTTAAGGAAGAGATGGCTCAAAATCCATGAGAGATTTCGCCCCTCCCCACTAAAAGTAAAAGAGATATACCTTACCACTATTCTTAATTGAATGATAATCTGTAAGAAAAATGCTCCAGAATTGTATAAGATTAATATCATTACCTTTCTTACAAGTAATTTAGAAATATCAAATTTCTCTTTTAAATATCCTTAACTCAATTAATAAATCCACTAGATATATAACTAAATATTATTTCAAATTGAATTTATTTAAATTTCATTGGATAATTAATAACCAACTTACAACTACTTGTCCAACCATAAATTTCAATACTTCTTTCTTTTCAAAAGGATTTGCTTTCTTTCCTTTTTAGATTAGATTTTATTTATTTTTCAATGTACAACCATTTGAGATTTATTCCATTTAGCTTTTGAAGTTACAAGATTAAATGAAGATGGAAGTTTCGAATTCGGTTAATTGTTAACTAGTAGTTAATGCAACCCAACACAAAATTAAGATTCTTTTGAACATTTCTTTCAAAATTAGTATTTGTTTTGAATATCTATTCTTATCTTTAATTTAATATAGATATCTACCTATTCATCAAAAAAACAAATTTAGTAATTGTGGGAGGAAATGAATTAAGAAATAAAATAATATTTGGATTTATATTTAATATAAACATAAATTAATTTGAAATATTTAATGTGTAAAGCTTAATCTTTAATTGATAGTAAATACAATACTTAATAGGTACTTTTAAATTTACATAAAGATTAAACGTCTATAAAATGAAAACTATTAAGTATGTGGGTATTATTTATTGTAAGTTATGAATCCAAGGAATAATAAGCAATCCATCTAGTTATTCAATAATTATGATTAGACTTAATACTACTCTTTGTTGATTTAATCTAATAGTATTGGGATTAGAAGAGGCCAAGACTTACTAGTAGCTTAGTGATTTAATTTCTTTGATCAAAATTGGGTAGTACCACAATAGAGAATTGATGATATAGTAATGTTTTCTATGGACTTGATGAAAGAGTTAAAATTAAATTTAGAATTGATATTTCATGAAAAGAACTCTTGGGCCTGCTCTTGTTCCTAATACTATAGAATTATAACTAAATAGTTGATTTCATATTTAGAAGTCATGTTAGATTGGTAATTAACTAGTTAGATAATAATATAGAGGAAATTCTTCCATCATTGCTTGAATCATTTGGTAAGTAATTTTAGAATTGCATTGAAAATATTGGAATAAAGAGTTATCGAGATGTTCAGTTAGTTTTAGATCTATTGAATAAATTTTGTTTTGATTCCTTGATAAACTTTTAGGCTTGTTATATAATCTAAATTTTAGATTTAAGTTGAAATTAATTAGAGTTATGTTATAAATCATTGTTATTAGGAATATTTAATAAATACCTTATCATTAGCATGATACTATTGTTTGAATGTGAATTCAATTATGACTCTTCTTCTATATGCATCATATGAGTTTTCTTCAATTAGAACTATTCTCCTATATGTGTCATACATGTAGTTGTGTGAGTCATACTTACTATATTTAATAAGTTGTCTCCAACTAGGATTGTCCAACTCGGTTGTGTTGACTCGGTAAATTATTAAGTGATTCATAGTAGAAACAAGTTGGACTCTATATTTGTCAACCTTGTAAATGATTGAGAGCCACATATAGGCTTAGTCAATAATATGACTATAGTGGCGACAATGGAAGGGTTAGAGGTGGAAATTTTGAAAATTTAATTATAGTATTAAGTCTCTCAAATTTGTATATAAATAGAGTAGTTTTTCCTCTTTTGGAAATTGTTAGAGTAATTGGGTATTTACTTTATTAATTAAACAATATTTGTTTAATTACGTAAAGTTCTCTTTTACCTCTTTTCATTTAAGCTAACATTAGGTACATAATAATTAATAATTTTATTAATTATTATTGTGCAAGCCTAAGGTTTTCCTTTTTAAGGTTTTCATCTATATGTAGTTGAAAACTATCTTTTGTATCATTAATTCATTTTACATTTTCAGGTGAATACATTGCTCCACATTCTTGAGCATTTCCTTTGTTGTTTCTCTTCGCTTCTCCTTGTAATAGGTTATTTGCTTGCAAAGATCTTTTGGGCTTATGTGGTGTTGTATCTTCTCAACTCCAACATGGTATCAGAGCTTCAGATCTGCAGCTGCTTGTTTTTGTTTTGAAGATTTTTTGGAGCTATAAGGGTTTGTTGCAAGCCGTTTTTTATTAGAGTTGTCATCATTTTTGCTTCAAAAATTCAATTTTCACTCATTTGCAGGAAAAACAATTTCCGGGTTTTGTAGCCAACATCAAAACCTGAACTGGTTATTTTTTAGATTTTGCATATCTTGCACAGATCTGGAGAAAATCACTATTGAAAAAATGGTGCGAGTCATTTTTCTCTTGGCTGAAAGTAAAATAAAAATCATTTTCTCATATTCTGCTTGTTGGATCAAGAAACGATTTCTGGGTTTTGTTTCTAGCATCAAAATATTTCTGGGTTTTTATTTTTGTCTACAAACAATGAGTAGATTTTCTAGAAATAAAGTTAGAAATAAACGTTTTTTGCTAGAAAATTCATTTTCTGCAAGCTAAATTCGGTTTTTGAAAAATTCATAACTTTTGGCCACAGTGTCCGTTTTATGCAAACGAATAGGCGTTGGAAAGGTGTTATAGTGCTCTTTCTAGATCTACAATCTATTTTATCAAAATATTTACCAGGTATTTTTTGTTCAGCTTTGTGTGTTTTTACACTTTGCTCAATTACTTGGTCATTTTGGCTCCTACATGGGGTTTGTTTGCGTTGGATGGGTTATCTTGATATGTTTTATCATTGCTGAGATTATTAGTCTCTAAATTTTTCATTTGAAGAGTTATCATAGGTTTTTCTACTCATCCTTCAGTTTTTCTTCTGGAACGGGGTAATTATGAGTCATGGGCAAAGGGTATACTTACACATTATAGGTGGCTTAATATTTTGCCTTATTTGTATGATCTCATACCTGAACCAACAACTTTAGAGGGCAGATTAGCGTGGGATATTATTAGAAATCGCATTGGAGGAGTTATATTGTCTAGTGTTGATCATGACACTGTGTTGGTTATATCGCACATTGATTGTCCTCACCCACTTTGGACACGTATTTGGGAGATATATGGAGACCTATTCTATCTCCATTCCCAGAGGATCTTGCTTTAGATTGTCTCATACCTATTTTTTGGCGAGAGAATACACTATTTGATCATGATACTTTAGAGGAGCTTGAGTATTTAGACACCCTTACTTATTCTGATGGATCAAAGGTTTGTCTCACAGTTCCTACTCTTCAGACTAAGACTTCATCAGCATCTCTTGCTATTCTTGATTCAGTGCAGCAGGGAATCATACATCTTTTAGACATAGCTACTTTGGACTCTTATGTTGCAGACATATCTTTCTTGTTTGTGGAGTCCTAATTGCAGATTTGGAAGATTATTTTGAGGACATTCATCTCCTCTACCTTGACAGTCAGGTTATCACTATTCGCCCACCATTATCTGTGCATTCAGAGGTTGCATTTCAGTATTCTCCACATCAGTTTGGATTTGGCATTATTTATTTCCATTCAAACAGTGAGACTCTTCAGCATCCTATCATGGCACACATCTTGAAACAAATTGGTTCATCATTCTTCACAGGGTTTCTTCAATACAGGTCCATGGATCCGTTTCTTCCCAAGGGGAATAATATCATTTGCCACTTCAGGATCTCTTTTTGGATTCTACATCAGGCATCTACCATTGTGACAGGAGTTTTTTCATTGTGGGGGGGCCTTCTTCTCTCTTTCTATCTCTCCTATGGAGATCAATGTACATGTATTTATATGATAGAAGTTGTCTATGTGGGGTATCATATTATCCACCTCCTATCCTTCTTTCATTAGTGCATTGCATTCCTTCCTTGCATTCTATTTTGGGGAGGAGTTTTGTTCCCACTGGGTTTTCTCCTTTACCCCATTTCATTTAGTTTGCATTGATTTTGTACATGGGTACCTGATCTGGCCTTGTTGTCGGACCCATTGCTTTTGCTTTCAGTAGCTTCTTCTAGGTTTTAGCTTCTCCCTATGTCTATCTTAAGGGGGGGTGTTAGAGTAATTGGGTATTTACTTTATTAATTAAACAATATTTGTTTAATTATGTAAAGTTCCCTTTTACCTCTTTTCACTTAAGCTAACATTAGGTACATAACAATTAATTACTTTATTAATTATTATTGTGCAAGCTTAGGGTTTTCCTTTTTAGGGTTTTCATCTATATGTAGTTGAAAACTATCTTTTGTATCATTAATTCATTTTATATTTTCAGGTGAATACATTGCTCCACATTCTTGAGCATTTCCTTTGTTGCTTCTCTTTGCTTCTCTTTGTAATAGGTTATTTGCTTGCAAAGATCTTTTGGGCTTCTATGGTGTTGTATCTTCTCAACTCCAATAGAAATAAGGCTAGAATAATTTTGAGGTTGTAACTTTGTAATTCTTGAGAATCAATATGAAAGATATTTTATCGTGGTTTTTTATTGGTATAATTTTACTAGGTATTTCCACATAAATTTGAGTGTTATGCGACTTTTTTCTTCTTTGCAATTTACTACACTTGTATTTTTTCTTTCAATTGGTATCAGAGCATAGGTTATTTGTGTAGATGATGTAGTTATGGCAGGAGGTTTTTCAAAGAAAATAGTCCAACCATGTAGCCAAAATAACACATAATAATGTAGAAACTGGAGGCAAATACACATTCCAAAATTCTTATTATCTCAAAATCTGATTACATACATTTAGCCACATTTGGGCTTATAGATTCGACTCACAGGCTTGCTTACAACTTTCTCAAACTACAGGGCTCATACATGCGAGCAAAAATCATATAGATTGACCTTTATATTCTTCTTGATCTAGTTATTCATTATTCATTGGCATTCTAATTATCTAATACAAGTTATATATCACATCTGCGGGCCAACAAATGTCCGCGTCGGCCAAAGATTATTACAATTTCCAATGAAGGAAACGTAACGTGTGCAAGAACAAGTCAGACTCAAATCATAAATACTTCCATGATAGATGTGCATTATGCAGTGTGGACCTATTTGCAAGGTCAAAGAAACCCCATAGAATAAAGATAAACATATCGTCAGGATCCACAAGCTACGAGCAAGATCTGAGATCAATCCAACTAGCCATTAGGGTTTGAAATTATTTTGGGGCCAGAACCAAAAACTGTCACTTAATCCGAAAGCGACAACTTGTTAGAAAATGATCCAAATGAGTTGAAAACTTAGAATAAGCCAATTGAGAATGTCCACAAAGAAATCCTACGTACACGAGATCTGGTGAGAAAACCTGAAGAAACACCAGACCTCCCAAATTCAACAGGAACAGGAACAAAATAAGAACAAAATTGAAAGGAAATATTTTTGCTTGATGCAAGATTGCTAAGAACCAAGGATGCTCCTGCATCAAACACCCCAGGTGTGAAAAGGATTTTCCATGAGAGGAGGTCATGAACATCTGACAAGGTTTGGGATATAGATCCCATGTTCAGTTATGAACCAAATATCTTCTTTGTTTGTACCTTTCTTCTTTCTATCCTCTTTTCCCTCTTCTGTCTGATTCTTAAAATTATTCTTCCCTTCACCTACTTCTCATTGTTTCATATCTACATACAGTAGTAAAGGAAATTTACCACCAATCACTTTCTTTTGCTTCTTTGATCTGTTTCTTCTACAAGAGTCCATTTTTTCTGCAACCACAGTCTTCTGGTGCACAACTCCATCCACTAGTACCATATTGCTTTCTAACTTAACCACAAAATATCTTTCCAAATCCTTGCCATCCTCTAACAAAACCTTTGTATCCGCAATGTGCCTTTTCATCAGACTCAAATTCCTCACTTCCTCCTTATTTTTCAAAGAAGATAAGGTAAACTTATATCCATCCTTCTCTAATAATCAGATTTCTTCTGCAATCATACATAGCTCTTTTGTCAAACTACCAAGGTCTACCCAATAGAACATGGCATGTACTCATAGACAAAATATCACACGAAACATCATCCCTAAAGGGGCGAATGTTAAAGTTCACCTAGAATTTCTCTTTCCCTTCCACAATATGATCATCTTGCAACCAACTTATCCTATAAGGACAAGGATGTGGAATCCTCTCCAAGCCAAGCTTCTCTAACATCTCCTCAGATAACAAGTTATCAGTACTCCCACTATCCACAATAACCTTGCAACACTTACTTCCTGATTTGCACACAGTTCAAAAAAGGCTTTTCCTCTGTGAAGTCCCAACCTCTTCCCTACTTTGCCTCATCAAGAATTTCCTAAGCATCAGTGATTCTCCTTGCTTAGGCTCTATCTCATCTACCTTCTCTTCCTACATCATGTAATTCATTTTACCAGTCCCCTTACTTGATCCCTAAGGGCATTCAAAAGATCGATGCCCAATCTCTCCACACTTGAAACATTTACCCAAGAATTCTTTGCTGCCACTTCCTCTCCTTTGTATTCTCTTCTCTGATTCTTGATTCTACTTAGGTCTTGATTCTTTTTCACTTGTCTTCTTCTCCCTGCTACTACTCATCTCTTTTCTTCTAGGGTTACTTTTTTGTCTTTTCTTCACTTTATATTCTGCCTTAAGAGCATATTGGAAGGCATCCTCAACTGTGGAAATCCTCAGCATACTCATCTCATCCTGAATGTTAAATCTAATTCTATTTATATACCTAGCCACTTTCTCCCTAGTCATTTATCAGTGCCCAAATCTAATTTTCATCTTGTAAAATTCCTCAGTATACTCTTTCACACTCATGTCCTTCTTCTTCAAGTTCTACAAATTCTTGAACAATTCCATCTCATAGTCTCCTGGAATGAACTTAGCCTTTAGCCTTGCAACCATCAGCCTCCACCGAGTAATATTCATTTCACCATTTTCTAATATTCCTTTCTGCAACTCTTTCCACCATAAGGCAACATGCCCTTTAAACTTAGTTTGTGCCTACCTAACCCTCAGGGGGTCTCTAATATCCTCAAGCTCAAAATAGTCCTCCAACTCTCCTATCCAGTCTATCAGGTCTTTTGGATTCAACGTACCAGAGAAGTTAGAAATCTCCACTCTAGGACTCTTACTTTCTTGTGCTACTACTCTCAATAATCTCTCTCCCCCCTCATCTATCTATTCTCTAGCCTCTTCAAACTCAAGATCTTCTACAACCTCTTCATATTCATCTTCTGGTTCAAGGTTTATCCTCAAACCACCCAAGATATAGTGAATCTTATTCCTCATCTCATTTTTAAAGTCCTCCATCATTTGCTCTATTCTTCTAGGGTTCATCCTTCTCGGTGGAATCTCTTCATCTACTCAACTGCAACTACCTCAGATCGACGATCTGACTACAAGGTTTCAATTTCCTATCTCTCAGTGATCTATTGAACACACTTACAACCTACCTCCAATCGATGATATTTTTACCCTAGGACTACCACTCAGGATTCACAACTAGCTCTGATACCAATTGATGCAGTCATGGCGGGAGGGTTTTTAAAGTAAATAGTCCAACCATGTAGCCAGAAAAACATAGCTAAAATAACACATAATAATGTAGAAACTAGAGTAAAATACACACGCCAACATTCTTATTATCTCAGAATTTGATTACATACATTTGGCCACATCCAGGCTTACAGATTCGGCTCACAGGCTTGCTTACAACTTGCTCAAAATATAGGGCTCATACATGCGAGCAAAAATCCTATAGATTGACCTTTACAATCTTCTTAATCTACTTCTTCATTATTCATTAAAATTATAATGATCTAATACAAGTTATATATCACATCCACGGGCCAAGAAACATCCACGTCGGCAAAAGATTATTACAATTTCCAATGAAGGAAATGTAACGTGTGCAAGAACAAGTCAACCTCAAATAAAAAATACATCCATGGTAGATGTGCATTATGAAGTGTGGACCTATTTTCAAGGTCACAAAAACCCCATAGAACAAATCTAAACACACTGTGAGGATCCGCAAGCTATGGGTGAGATCCGTGATCAATCCAACTAGCCATTAGGGTTTGAAATTATTTCAAGGCCAGAACCAAAAACTGTCACTTAATCCGAAAGTGATAACTTGTCAGAAAAATATCCAAATGAGGTGAAAACTTTGAATAAGCCAATTGAGCATGTCCACAAAGAAATCCTAGGTATGCGAGATCTAATGAGAAAACTTGAAAAAACACCAAACCTCCCAACTTCGAACAGGAACATGAACAAAATAAGAACAAAACTGAAAGGAAATATTTTTGGTTGATTCAAGATTTGTAAGAACCAACGATGCTCTAGCATCAGTAGAATTTGTTTAATTTGAGAGGTGAGAAATGGAAGGAACTACTGTTACCTGATTTGAGATGCATAAGTTTGATGGTTCTAATTTTTCTCTATGGAAGCTTAAGATTCAAGCTTTGCTAGTGAAGGATGGATGTGACAAAACTCTTAAAGGAGTATAATCTAAACCTACAAATATGAGCACATTAGACTGGAATACCGTGGATAGCATGGCTAGACAAACAATCCAATTATCTCTAGCAGATTCAGTTCTATTCAATGTTACAAAAGAGAAATCTGCTCATGACTTGTAGAATAAGCTTGCAAAGCTATATGAGACAAAGTCATTCAAAAACAAAATTCTACTACAAAGATAGTTGTATGATTTGAGGATGCATGAAAATTCATCTGTCATAGATCATCTCAATGATTTCAACACACTGATAAGAAATTTAGCTTCAGTGGGTGTGAAAATTGATGAAGAAGATAAGGCAACAATATTACTATGCTCTTTTCCAGATAGTTGTGATCAATTGGTAATGGCTCTCAGTGATTTTTCACCAAGTGGGAAGCTATTCTTTGAAGATGTGGTGGCTACTTTAATCTCTAAAGATTCAAGGCGAAAGACATCTCAAGGATCCTCTTCAAATGAAGCCCTTTTTGCAAGAGGTAGAACTCAGGAAAGAGAAAATACTGAGCGTGGACAAATTAGGTCCAAATTCAAGGGGTGGAAAAAGGTAAAGTGTTGGAACTATGGAAAAAATGGGCATGTCAAGAAGGATTGCAGGTTGCCAAAAGAAACCAAGGAGAGTCCTAGTACACCAGCATTTGAGGCAAGCACTACTGAAGTTCATACATCATTGGAAGATGGAGAGGTATTAATTGCTAATTTGAGAAGCTCTTTACTTCATGTTTGGATTCTTGACTCTAGTTCTTCCTTTTATTTGATACCACATAGAGATTGGTTTTATAGTTATCGGTCTTGTGTTGGTGCTATGGTTTACATGGGAAATGACAACCCATGTGAAGTTGTTGGTGAAGGAGAGTTAAGAATCAAATTATTTGATGGAGTAGTTAGAACTATTCAACATGATAGGCATGTACCTGGTTTATAGAAAAAAATACTTTCACTTAGAGTGTTTGATGAACAACATTATCGATTCAGTGATGAAAATAACTGCATCTTAAGGTAACAAATGGAGTTTTGGTTGTGCTAAAGGGAGAAAAATTTGGCAATCTCGATCTAGGTTGGTTGGACAAGCTGACATTGGAGAGGCTATTGTGGTATCTGATGTAGAGATGGACTCATTATTAACTTGGCATCAAAGGCTAGGCCACATGAGTGAATGAGGTCTCAAGGTAATACTAGATAGAAATCTTCTCCTAGGTGAAAAATCTAAAGATTTGAGTTTTTGTGAACATTATATGTTTGGGAAACAAAATAGATTGAGTTTTTCTAGAAGTACTACTAGAAGCAAAGATGTATTAATTAGATTTAATTCATTCAGATACTCGGGAATCTCTTGTAACATCTATTGGATGTTCATCATATTTTGTTTCATTTATAGATGATTATTCCTGTAAGGTGTGGAATTATCTTCTCAAAAATAAATCTGAAGTGTTTTCTTGTTTCAAGAGGTTTAGGGTTCTGGTAGAGAATCAGAAAGATAGGACAATAAAATACCAGAGAACTAATAATAGAGGTGAGTTTTGTTCAGTAGAATTTAACTAGTTTTGTAGTGAGCATGGTATTGCAAGGAAATTAACGGTTGCGAGGACACCAAAACAAAATGGTTTTGTAGAACACATGAACCATACAATTATGGAGTGAGCCAGATGCATGTTGAGATAAATACAACTTGTTTCTTGATCAATAGATCTCCCACTACTTCTCTTGATAATAAAGTTCCTGAAGAGATATGGGAAGGTAAACCACTTGATTATTGATTTCTCCATGTGTTCTAGTTCTGATGCTTATGTACATATTCCTAAAGAGAATAGAAATAAGTTGGACAAGAAGTCCACAAAATGTATTTTTCTTGGCTATCTAGAAGGTACAAAGGGGTACGTATTGTGGGATACTACTGCCCACAAGATTATTGTTAGAAAAGATGTTTATTTTAATGAAAAATCAATGCAGAGAGGTGAAGAACAACAAGGTATGGGATTTATTCTAGTATAGGTGAAAAAAAATGATGATTATCTAGATGTGCTTGATGAAGAGAAACTACATGAAGATCAACTAGAAGAACATCAACCGGTTGAGCAATAGGGTGAATCATCACCTATTTTAAAGAGATCCAATAGAGTAATCAAACCACTTATAAATTACTCTCTTACTTGTAATTCTGCTTATGCATTACTAACTAATGTTGGTGAACCTAGTTCATATCAGGAGGCTTGTGAAGTTGAATGTGCAATAAAATGGAGAGTTGCTATGGAAGAGGAGATGGAATCTCTGCATAAGAACAAGACATGGGAGCTTGTTCCATTACCTAAGGGGAGAAAAGATATTGGGAAAAAGTGGATCTTCAAATTGAAGAGGGATATAAATGAAAATTTGGAGAGATACAAAGCTCGGTTGGTGGAAAATGGGTATGCACAGAAGTCTGGTATTGATTTTGATGATTTTTTTCACTTGTTGTATGATTAAGTACTGTTAGAGTTGTTTTAGCTCTTGTTGCTAGTATTGATTTGGAGTTAGAGTAGTTAGATGTTAAAACAACCTTCTTGCATGGTGATATCTCCGAGGAGATTTATATTCAGAAGACAAAAGGTTTTGAGGAAAGAGGCAAGGAGAATCTTGTTTGCAGGTTGAAAAAATCGCTATACGGTTTGAAATAGGTGCCAAGGTGTTGGTACAACCGATCTGATTCCTTCATGATGAGTTTAGGTTTTAGTAGATGTGAGGCTAATCATTGTGCTTATGTTCAAAGGTATGATTACGGTAGTTTTATTATTCTACTGGGTATGTGTAGGATCATCATGGAAAAATAGGCCCTTAAGTGGCAATAAAAAGATAGAAAATCAGAGTTAGACAACTTAACATAAAAATTTGAATAAGTTATCTATATTATTTCAAAAAAAATGTAAAAATAGAATATGTATAAAATTGAATGTAGTTTCTAAACTACTAGACCTTTAATTAAAAAATATAAATCTATTTGGTGAAAATTTGAAATTTCAAAGCAATAGTATTTAAATTTCAGGGTAAAAATAAGAAGTAGGTGTCTATCTAACCACCCTAAACACAATAAAATGAGAATATTTTTTTATAATATTTTAGATATAAGTAGAGGAATCATGTCCCGATGTGATGCAAATTTTTTTATAATTTTTTTTTTGAGTAAATAATTAATTATGATTTTTTTATTACAACTTTTAAAAAATATAAAAGCTCGTCTATCTAACCACCTTAACTTGGTCAAAAATTCATGAAATTCAATTTTATTTTTTTAATCCTATAGTATGCAAAGCATAGAATGTGACGTGTGTTTCAGATTCAAACAATGTGATACCATTTGAAAGTTATAGATGTTTTTCAATAAGCCTCTCAATGAGAAATTTATTTGTAATTCTCATAGAAAATAAATAATAATTATTTATTAAATTCAAAGTAAAGCATAATTTATATTGGTGGAAAGTTGAGAATCGCCTCTAAAAACCCTTTTCATTTCATCAATTTTGGGTAAAAATAATGTCATTAGCCACATGGGCCATCATATCACTTACATATCGCCACTTTTGGGCCCCTCATGATCCTGCACATACCCTACTATTTTATGTCGATGATATGTTGGTAGTAGGTCCCAACATGTATAAAATCATCCATTTGTAAACTCATCTTGTTAGGGAGTTTGAGATGAAGGACTTAGGTAGTGCAAATCAAATTCTTAGAATGAGGATACATAGAGACATAAATAATAAGAAATTATGGTTATCACAAAATACTTATGTGGAGAAGGTTCTACAATGCTTCAATATGCAAAATGCAAAACCAGTTAGTATTCCATTTCGTATTCATATTAAATTGGCTTTGAAATAGTGCCCTAGCACAAAAGAAAAGAAGACACAAATGTCTCATGTCCAATACTCATCAACAGTTGGAAGCCTTATGTTCACCATGGTGTGCACCAGACTATACATTACACAAGTAGTAGGATTTGTTAGCAGGTACATGGTGAATCCTGGTACTCATCATTAGAGAACTGTGAAGTGGATTCTTAGATATTTGAGAGGCACTTTAGATGCTGCTATCTGTTATAGTGGGATTAGTCTTCAAGTTAATGGGTATGTGGATGCAGATTTTTGTGGAGACAAAGATAAGAGAAATTCTACAATAGGTTATATTTTCTCTTTAGCTAGAGGTGTTGTTAGCTGGGTGACAAAGTTACAGACAGTGGTGGCATTTTCTACTATTGGAGCATAATATATGGCAGCAACACAAGCTAGCAAGAAGGCAATCTATCTTCATAGACTTTTGGGTGAATTACAAGTGAAGCAAGATAACATGGTACTGCATTGTGATAGTCAAAGTTCTTTACACTTAGCATGAAACTCAACATACCATTCCAGAACAAAGCATATTGATATTCAATATCACTTTGTTTCTGAAGTGGTGGAAGGAGGACATATCTCTTTGGCCAAGATTTACATTGATGTAAAATTTGCATATATTATGATGAAACCTATTGGTAGAGAGAATTTCATGTGGTGCAAAACTTCTCTTGGTCGGCAGATTATGTGATGATAGGCAGCATTGGAAATGGTCTTTCACTAGAGGAATTATGAACATGAGTTTGAAATTTGACTTCAAGTGGGAGAGAATGTTGGAATATGAAGTCAATTAGGACTCTTCTTTTTTATGTTTCATACAAGTTGTCTTAAATTATGACTCTATTCCTGTATGTGTCATATATGCAGTTGTGTGAGTAATACTTATTATATTTAGTAAGTTGTCTCCAACTAGGACTCTCCAACTCAGATGTGTTGACTTAGTAAATTATTAAGTGATTCATAGCAGAATCAAGTTGGATTCTATATGTGTCAACCTTCTAGGAGATTGAGATCCACATATAGGCTTAGTCAATAATATGCCTATAGTGGTGGCATTGAAAGGGTTAGAGGTGGAAAATTTGAGAACTTAATTATTGCATTAAGTTTCTCAAATTTGTATATAAATAGAGTAGTTTTCCCTCTTTTGGAAATAAGGCTAGAATAGTTTTGAGGTTGTTGTAACTCTATAATTCCTGAGAATCAATATGAAAGATATTGCCCATGGGGTGATCCCACAATAGTGGTTTACAATTTTTAGCCAAACTGGACACTGCAATTATTATTTTTAACTAAATCTTCATACTCGAGCACCTATATCAGCTAAAATGTGAGGAATTTGAAGATGATGCAAACTAGAGTCTCATCAAATTTTGTCTGTAGATTCTAAAAATATTTTTTTCAAATTTTTTGGAATCAAATTGCACTTTTTTTTCCATCTCCCACGAAAACTAGTTTTTTCATAAAACAACATTTTTAAAAAGTGACGCTCACCGTATACAACATAACTTTTTTTGTATGAAGGATAAAATTCTAATTTTTTCGAATTTAGATTTGTAACTATGATATCTAGCACTTTCATTTGGTCTCATAGTTTTTTATTTAATATTTTTTCCTTAATCAAGTTTCGAAGTCAAACCAATTGCAATTCAGACATAGGCGGACTGTATACAACATAACCTTTTTTTGTATGAATCGAAATTCAATTTTTTTTTTAATGGATCAAGGACATCAATACCCAGCCTCAACATATTTTAAAAAAATTTATTTTGATAATCTACTATTTCTCCACATGTGTAGACCAGAGATTTTAATTTTTAGTGAAAAACCTATGTTTAATAAAACTAAAAAATAAAATACATAATAAAAGAAAACCATAGTAAAATTATATTTAGCAGATAGCTCATTCTGAGGACTATTATTATCTAGTTGGGTTTCTGAATTTTTCTACATTTTCATTTTCAAATTGAGCTTCAAAAGACAATTTAAAAAAAAAAAATCAATTTTGGGGGGAGATAGGGGAAAAAGGGTGTTCAGTCGAACCTGTGTTCGGCCGAACATAAAAAATATGTTCGATCGAACATGGGTTTGGCCGAACCTATGTTCAATCGAATCGCTTTAAAATAATAAGAGAAATTATTTTAAAGGGGTTCGTTCGAACCCCACAAAATTGGTTCGATCGAACCCCCTTAGTATACATACGAAAGTCAAACAACTTTTCTAGGGTTTGTTTGCGTTTTTCCAAGCTCTTGTGTAAACGGAGATTTTCAGGCGACCCTTGTGCTTCCAAGCGTTCCGGCTGAAAAATAGATTTCACAAGTAAAAAAGTGATGAATTTTTTGAGAATGTTTTATATTTTATTTGTTATTGTTGCATTTGTTTTTATTGTTGTAAGTTTTTTCAATTTTTTGTGACATATTTTTTGCATTTTGGAGGAAAATTTGTTGTTAGCTTAAATCAATCATTTGTATTTTGAAGAAGAAAATGGGACAAAAAGTAAAAAGAAAAAATAAAGCTCAATGAAATTTTTCAAAAGATAAAGAAGAAAATAGACGCAAACAAAACTTGACAAATTATCATAGAAGGAAACAAGGTACATGTTTATTTCTTCTCTTTCTCGTCAAATATGGGTAAATTTATTTATTTACAATTTAGTGGGTTTATCATATGTTTTATCTAGCAACAAGGAAAAATGCATCAAATAATTGATATATAAGAAAATTGAAGGTTCCTCATTTCAATTTTTTGAAAATGAAAAACTCAGATGCACATCATCAATGAGTTCTATAAAACTAAAATCTGCAAGTTATCGCTAGATTTTATGAATCCTTATACTAAATATTTTACTAGTTTTCATCTACAATATATTCTCTTTATTTGTATTTTTTTGTAGCACCCAATTTTGCATCTATCTATGTTTATGTCCTTTAAATTCTTATTTTTATTTCATCCAATTGTGCATCATCAATTATATAGATATGGTAGAAACGCCATCTTTCACTAGTATTTCCTCCTCTATCTTGGTATCTCCCTTTGTATCAGTACATGAAAATCAATAGTAGGGAAATCATTATGTATAACCAAACTGGATAAAAGAAGATGACACAAGATAATTCAACAAAAGAGAACTTCTAAACTCATCTAAAAATCTAAATAGTGATAATTAGTTGAGAAGGTGGGGATAGCTCAAACACCCCACAAACACACAAAAATTGGTAAAAATTATAAGTATTATAATAAATAGAATCATATTAGTTAGCAATAACTATTTTTGGATTATGATAGATTTAACAACAAGTACAATGAGTATACACATAAAACATACATTAACTAAATAATTTTATATGTGAGGAACATATAATGTAGAAGTATGTATCTAAAATAATATTTTGTAAATTTTCTAACACATAATCTAACATAGAATTAGAATATTCTTCATAACAATGAAATAATTCATAAACAAATAAACATATTGATAGTAAAAATAAAAATGTATTGAATTTGATTACCTAAATAAAAAGTTGAAAGTTTTAACTAACTTTATTCAGGTAGATAAGATTAATAACACAAAAAAATATCCAAAAAAAATAAATCAACAAGTGTAAATGGTCTTATCTAAATTGGTTTCACCTATATAAACTATGCAAGCTTATTTTTCCTATTAAAAAGAAGTACTATGTTTTTATTAAACAAAATATTAAAAATGGGATTTAATTATAAACAAAGAAAAACCTAGAATGAGAATTGAGAAATAGATATCTCATCATGTGATAGGAATATAGAATATGAATCAATAGAAGACAATAAAAATTACATCATGTTTCCTAGATGGTAGCATGACTACATTAAGGTCTATATGACTACATAGATTTTTGTTGTACATAAAAAATACCAGTATATACAAAAAATTAAAAGTCTATTAAATAAGAATAAAATACACAACCAATAACAAGAAACTAAATAATAGAATAACACATAAATTTTGTAAAATAAATTAAATGATATAAAATGGTCATAATTTTAGTCAAACTGAGCTCTAAGATAATATAATTATGATAGATAGGAAAAGACATAAAACCTTCATATGAAGAGATTTCCAAGAATACATGTAGCTAGTGCCACAAAGGGAAATGAGTGAATTTTGGTTATCCTACCAATATTGTCAAATCCCTAATTTGGTATTTTTACCTCCACAAATAATCAAATAAAAAGACATTAGATTAATATGGTTGCTCTCTTATCCTATGTGCATCTAGAACTAAGATGAGTACAACATAAAAAATATATATAATCTATAGTAATAAGTGTATCCCTTAGATATATGAAAAAAGAAAATTTGAGAAGATGGATCAACAAGCATTTCCAAGAGAGATATGAATATACAAGAAGAAATATGAAAATTTGTGATTATGATATTTTATTACGTAGCTTCCTCAATGAATATAGCCATCTAAATATGTCATCTTCTTCTACATCTCTTTCTTTTTCTATATTCTTGTCATAATCTTAATCTATATTCATATTCAAAGATATATGCACTATCTAGCCCTCCATGTATAAAATGTTAATTATTCTTTTTGGGAGTCAAAGATTTCATTACATTCTACATGAACCAATTTGAGATTAAACAAAATTTTAAAAGCACCAAAGAGTCCTTTTGAATCTCAAACACCACAAAATTTATTTTTCCTTTAAACTCAATAGGTTGACCTTTATATTAGATACCATGTGCTAATGAAAATTTTGGATCTTCTCCCTCATCTAGTCCTATATCATAGGGAGTATCATGTAAATTTGGTTTCCCAAGCTCCTCCCAATTTATTTTAAGAATAATTTTAACATCTACTCCAAAGTTTATTAATATATTTTCCATCCATAAAAATGAGTTATATATGATTGTGCCCATTTAAAAATATTAAGATGTGAAAGAGATGCATTTTTTTGTAATTATCATGTTCTTAGAATGAGTGTCTATTCTAACATGTTCCAAGCCAAAAATTAAATTATCAGTGTTGAAATTTATATATATTTGTTGTTTTATAACTTGAAAACTAGATTTTGTTCACTATTAATAGATAGGGATTGAAGGTTGAGACACAAATCCTAACAATCTCTCGTAATGGGATACCTTATCTAAGAAAAATAAAATATTTAAATTTACTAGATCTTGACTATCTACTTAGGTACAAAGAGGCTCATAGACTTACCACACTATCTAATAACATGCTATTTTTTTATGGAAACCATAACATTCTTATGTTATATAACATGATTGAATTATAGAACTTATAGTAACAAGTCTAAAGCTTAGTTACTAGCATGCATAAATTTAATTGCATTAAAACATGAAAATATAATAGTTCAAGCTATCATGTTGTAACACACTCATATTTTTGATGAAAAATAGTCATGATTAATGTGTGTTATTTTCTTCATGTAATACCTGATAAAATTATTGTGTACTATAAAGTGTATTTTTATTGATTTGGGGTAATTTTAATTTAATGAATCATTTATCTATAAGATGGGAGGGGCATGTTTCTTTAATTTTTTAGCAATTTGAGTTCAAAATTAAATCACTTTTATTTTCATTTAAATGTTGAATCATTTTTTTAATTATAATCTAAAATTTGAATTTGTTGACACCTCCAAACACTCATCTCTAAGTTGAAATAAATTATGCATGGTAAATTTAATGTTGAATGAAATGCATAAAATAAACCCCTCAATTTCCTCCATTAATTCCAAGGCATTCTTGTGATTATTAAGTATATACGTTAAGGTGTCTCAAGAATAACAAAATGGAAATTTTCAAATGTATTAGTAGAAATCTTTAAAATTTAATATATAAATATAAAAAAATGCATTGGAAAGATGTTGTAAGATCATTTGAGTTTATAATATCTATATTAAATATTCAATCAAAAGTAACATAAATACAGGTCCAAACAAATTTTAGATATATATATATATATGGTGATGTCTTGCATATTTTTACTTCAGGACGTCTTGTCAAAGACTAAAAATTGGAACTACTAACTAATTTGGTGCAGGACGATTGATTGAAGACTTGATTTTGAAACCGGCTGTCATTTAACTTAGAACACTTTTCAATTTTTGTGCTTTAAAATGAACATCTGTCTTCCATCATATAGATTTAATTAGGGGGTGAATGAACACTATTTTTTATTCTTGAATTGGTAGGGAGTATGATCTCACCTTGTGCGAATTTTGGTGATTAGAAACCAGACCAATCATCTTTGTATGTGTTTAATACCTTAGAGGGGCAATCACCATATTGAGCCGCAATTGCTAGATCCTGAGACACAATCGCCATATTGAGCCACAATCGCCATACCAAGCCGCATTTTCTCTACTGCGCCGCAAATGACTGGTAAGATTTTTGTCCCAATTTTTTATCTTTTTTTTTAGTTTTTTTTTCCTGTTTTCTTTATTTATAGATTAGAGTTTTTTTTGTTTGTGCTACTAATCTATTTGTTTTAGCATGTGTCCATCTAGAATTAGCTAAATGTTATTTTATTTTATTTTTCCTTACAACTTCCATTTTACATGCATTGGTTAAAAAAGAACAGACATGCAAATGCATATGGGTTAAAAAGAACAACACACTTTGTTTTTCATTGGGTTTAAAATTAACTCTTAGATAGAAAACACTACAAATGGTTAAAATTAACCCCTTTGCTTGAAAAACACTACAAATGGATAAAATGAACCTTGTGCATTCTTTGTTTGTTCACATTTTGATTTTGGTTTAAAAAGAACACCATGCTAGTGTGATTTGAAATATTCATGTGCTCTCTCTTTGTTTTTAAACAAAGATTGATTGAACTATGAATATTTTGGTTCACTTTTGTTAAGCCTTAGGTCTTGGGCCTGCTTTAGTGGGAAAAAATACTCACCCCAAAGCGACTCAAACCAAGAATGTGCTAAAGCCAAGCGACGCCCAACCGGTATATAAATTTGAATGTTAAGGAAAGCTTAGCATTATAGAACTTCCTGTGGACCAGCAATTGAATCCCTAGTACCCTTGTGGTGTGTCAAAACCTGCAAAGCCTAACCTCTGCAGATTGGGATGATAATGCCTCTCGCATGGCCTTCTGAATGGGTGCCCAAAATAAATCCTTTGTTTTAGAAAACCACAAACCTTCTATTCTTTGGTGCAACAACGATCGTTGCCAAGGCACCCACACCTATGCAGTTCTTAGTAGAAATGATCAATTTTCCATGCGAGTTTCATGGAGATTGGAAGCTTGGTTTCCTAGAGAAGTGAGTGCACTATAATGGGGAGCCCATGGGGCCAAGCTTTTGAAATTCATTCGCTAAGGATATGCGGTTCGTGGGATCCATAAGAATACTATCCTTGCAGCCTTAGGATTTTTCTTTTTGTAAATATCTTCTATGTGGTTGATTTTCATTCTTTACAACACCACGTGTTTGCCAACTATTTTCAAACAACATGAACAAATGAACATCATCCTCCAAATCTGAATCAACATAGTCAAACTGAAAAAAATTCCTTGCAATCTACTTGAAATTTTGTCAAATCACTTCCTACAACGCATTTTCCATCATGAACTGCATTTTTCAAATCAAGTCTTCAATTTTGCACACTTTGGGATAGGAAAACTTTCCTTGCTTTGTCAAACCATTATCTCAAAAAGTAAATTTTCATTGGACAAAATCAAACAAGTCCTTAGTCATTATCCTCTTGTGAGCTATTTCCAACTCATAAGTCTAGTGTGGAAATCTCACCTTGTCATTCTATCATCTTGTCCTTCAAACTAGTCCTTTGACAATCCAAATTGAGACATTGGCCAAAATTTGATTGGTTACTAAGATTTTCCTAGGAATCATTTGACATAAGGCTCTCATTTTTCATTTTACCACTTCACATTTGACATTCCTTTTATCCTCATTACCACTTTGCATAGTCTTAGTCTCATTTCATCCACCACCATGTCTTCAAGTCACTATGACATACTTTCTAGTCAAATTGAATGCCAATTTATTAGTAATGGTCAAGCACAACTAGCTACGAACTTCAAAACACTATACATCCAATCCAAGTCCAAATTTACAACCCCTAGCCCTCCATCCATCTATCCATCTTACCAACAATCTAAGATTCTTGGTTCTCTATCCATCTACTATCAGGAGTCCCCTAACACCACCCATGACACTAAGTCACAAAAAACTTCCATTAGTCATACCCACCCTAACCTTTACAAGGGAAACCAACCATCCACATCATATTCTAGTCCTTCATTCATGTCATATCCTAGTCCTCCAATCATGTCATATCCTTGTCCTCCAATCATGTCATATCCTAATCCTCCATCCACGTCATATCTTAGTCCTCCATCCATGTCATATCCTTGTCATGCATTCATGTCCTATCCTAGCCCATCATCCCTCAACCAAGTCCACACCTCCATGTCATATCCTAGTCCATCATACACCAATCCATTCCAAGACACTCCAACACAAAATACATTTGGTAATGAAATCATATCTAGTCATGGTCTCCAAAGTCCCATCCCATTTCATAAACTTGAGGATACATGTCAAGAGGCAAGTCCAAAGCACGACATCATAACATCAATGTCATGTCATGATCTAAGTAGTCCATCCCATGACCCTATCTTTACGTCCATTCAAGAAGTCCTCCTAGAAAACCATGGCATACCACATACACCTATCATTGGTCAAGATTCCATCCACAACCGTGTCATTCAGGACAAAGCTAGATCCTTGGTCAAGATCCTATTTTTTATCATGTCATTCAGAATGAACCAATCTTTGATCAAGACACTATCTTTGATCAAAAGTCCAAAATGATCCACTCCTTGACCTCTATGCTAGTCATGATCAAACACTTGAAGATGACCCTATCCAAACTTTGGATATTGACACTTTCAAAAGTGAGACACTTGCCTCCATGAGACACATAGACAATCTACCACTAGAAAAAGAGTCTTCTAGCATGAACATATTTGCAAATAATCAAGCTATATCTGAATTCAGTGGGCTCTATGACATTGACCATCAAGATGGTTTTGACATCAACTTGGAAGCACTAGCAGAATCATTAGAATCTGATATGTCACAAAATCAGACCAAAGATATTATTCAAAAATCTATCCAACATGTCAGTGAAGCTACAACATCCTATCAATTAGGATCATATATCTTTTTTCGAGCAGGATTTCTTACATATGAGAAGATTTCGAGCATTAATTTTCATAATAAGGATGGGTTAGCATCTTGCTTCCACAATAACAAATACCCCATCACAAACATAATTTTTCAAAACATGCATTATCAGGGAAAATAATTAGGCCTACACGAGCAAGGAATTATTGAACCAGTACAAGCTCAGGAAAATTA
This sequence comes from Sequoiadendron giganteum, assembly GCA_007115665.2. Classification (NCBI taxonomy): domain Eukaryota; kingdom Viridiplantae; phylum Streptophyta; class Pinopsida; order Cupressales; family Cupressaceae; genus Sequoiadendron; species Sequoiadendron giganteum. Next base: position 69,523,259 of record CM021103.1, read on the forward strand.
TAGACATCAAGGTCTTGGATACTCCTCAGTCGGAAAATCTAATGATGTTAGTGGTCCCTCCTCGATATGGCAACCTTATCTAACACAAACATCAAAATTGGTGTCATGAATAGTCCTTGTCATAAGATTGTTGCCAATACCCCTTCCCTCCACACTTCAAACCATCATTCTAGCATGAATAAACCTTCCATTTTGAACCAGCAAAAGTATTACAAACCCAAAATCCAAAATCAAATCTCAAATGCCATGGAATCTATCAAAAATACAAGTAGACAAATGAAGCTAAAATGGATCCCAAAACAAAAGGGATTAAGTCAAGAAAAGAATGAATCGAGCAAAGAAAATATGCCAAATCCAAAAGTCAATCACAATATGGAGCCACAACACAAGAGGAATCCCACATATAATACATGTCCACCTCCCAGTCCAAACTACGTTGTCTCTGAGCATTTTCTACGTAGGCAAGATTCATCTTTGAATCCCCGAGACATTAGGTTAGTCTTTCTAGGTTTGTCCAAATAAAATAATAAGTCAAACATGGTCACGTTAATCAAATAAAGAAGAAATAGTCACACTTGACACAAGATAGTCATTCGAAGCGTTAGCATCAAAATTGGTCAAAATAAGATGACATAGTCCAATCAATCATACAGTCAAAATCAATCAACTTGCCAAAACATTAGTCAAAATGTCAACCTCGTCACTTTTTTGGTCCTCTTCAAGATGTGTCCTTCTTGGATTTGGACCTCGTCAAAATCTCATTTTCCTTTTTAGGATGTGTCCTTCCTGACCTTAGGTACCATCAAACCGTAAAACCATCAAAACTGTCAACCTATCGAACAATTAATCTCTGACAAACAAACATTAGCAATACAATTAAATGGCTGTTAATTTCTGGCTATTTTGTCTTATCTTTTTATTGACTTGTCTATTTTTCATGTTACTAGCTACCTTGAGGATGTCCCATGAAGGATTTAGAGGTGCAATGATGTCTCATGACCTATTCTATTTTCTTTGATTGTTGTCTGTGGATTGTCTTGACAGAAAGATTGGGGAAAATTGGCCTCTAGTATGAGTTAGGACATTCCTTGTTTGTGATTTTCTGTTTTACAAGTGGATGACCTGACACACCTTGGCCTATGTCATACCCTGGTGTTTTTTCTCTATTTGTGTCATTTTTACCGCCCAATGATGATTCAAACAACACTTATTAGTACTCTGGAAAATGTTGAAGGATTCTAACATGCATTTCTTTTCCCATATTAACTTGCATCTCCTTCCCCATATCGACATCCATGGCTTCTATCCTAACATTCATATTTTTCTCTCTAACATTTCTTCTAGTCCACATCATTATCGTCCTTATCTATCTTTCCTATATACTTTTTTCTTTCATCTTCTAGTTCTTTCATCCATTTCGAGAGCCCACTAGCATTCTCGGAACCCAACTGTCCCCTCAAGGGGGCATACCGCTACCTCCTCGTCATTCTTCCTCATCCTATTTTGCACTGGGGCATATATTTTGACTTGTTTTCTTTGTCATAATGTGATAAACTACATTATGACAAAGAGGGGAAAATGTAGACACATAAAAATGACCTAGGTCTGCAAGCACTATTTTACCACTTTTCATCCTAGCATAATTATGACATTTTAATTATATTTCTAACCCACCTTGAACTGTTAATTAAATAATTCCTAATTATTTAATTAATTCATGACCTTTTTATTCTTCCTGATTATTAAATAAATAAATCGTATTTATTTATTTAATGTGTCACTAATAATCTACAGTCTAGTCATTAATAAATAAAGTTCCCAATTTATTTAATTAATCGATGTCATTAATGTCCTCTTGATTATTAAATGAATATATTTATATTTATTTATTTAATATGTCAATAATTCTCAAATCCTCTTTTAATTAAATAGATTTATTAATTTATTTAATTAACTAACTACCTCTTCTAAATTAAATAATTATTCATAATTATTTAATTGCCTGATTTGACATTTCCCTCTTTTTAAATAAAATAATTTATTTAAAAATGTCACATGGTTAACTACTTCTTCTTTTAGTAATTAATTTTAAATCAATTACTTACTATTTCATTGAATTCATATTTTTAATTAATTTTAATTCAAAATGGTATTATTCCTCTACTAAATAAGTAATTTCCAAAATTATTTATTTTTTAATTTCATCTTTTAGTTCAAACATTATCTTCTTGAATCCTACTAATTTCATCTCATTGTCACATTCATTCTCCATCCTTGATTTAATTTCTTAAATTAAATCTTGTCCACTCATTTGATAATTTTAGCCTAACCCTAATTGAGAGTTGTCATTTTGAATCTTGACCATTGATTCTAGGACATTTCTCAATCTTCAATCTCATTTGTCCATCCAAAATTTTATTTTCTATAAAATATCAATTTTATTCTCATTTCGACACCTCTTAATTTGATTCTAGGGCATGATTGTGGCTACTTGGGAATTTAACATGTGACAACATATTAAACACCATAAACACCCTAGGATAATAAATATGAAAATAATTAGGTTTTAAATCCAATTAAAACTCTATTTCAAGTGGATTGAGGGAGTGGAGGGGTTTTGAGGTGGGGGTATTTCAAGTGGTTTCTTTTCAAGTGGGGGTTGAATATTTTATAAAAAATCTTCTAATAAAAATGATACTCTAGTAATTTCTCTATTGAAATGTAACATGTTAAATATTATTTCAATTATCTAAATTTAAATAAATTTTTAATTTAAATTATGAACTTTATTGAATCATTGCATCATATTGGAGATTATTGTCAAGTCATAACATGGACACATGATTTCATCTTCCTATTTCCTATTAGTTATATTCCTAGGACAAAACCCTATATTTATATAGATCAATTTGAGGCTTCTCTTGTGAAAAATATATATTTATCTAGATATATATTAATAAAGAAGAGGGCTTTGATCATTTATAACAACTTGCATGTTAGTGATGATAAAAATAGGAATTTGAAACTCCTTAAGAAAGATACCAATTGTTTACCATAGTTCTTATTCGTGTTCCCTAAATACTAGTTCTTTACCATATTTCTTATTCATGTTCCCTAAATACTAGTTTAAATGAATCAAGTGGTAATCAAACAAGTTATTACATTATGGAGGTTGTTGTTATTTAATGTATAATTATGCAACACATCTAGTAATTTTAGAATTTCGTTACAAGTCAAAAATATAATAGAGGTATAATTTGAATTGAATTTTCTTAATATTTCAAAGAATAAATTTTTTTTGTTTATTTGTTCTTACTTTCTATCAAGATTTTAATTTCATCATTTTTATCAAATTTTAGAACTAGAAGAACATGTCCTTGAAATTAATAAATTATAGGCTCAAGTAAATACACTCATTTATAAAATATCATTAGTTTACTTGAGCTTGGGAGTCATTTATTTTATAATTTTTGACTACTTACTATTATTTATTCAATGGGCATGCGTGTGCAAAATATTTATTGTCATCAATATGAATGAACTTAATTATAAAGTGGCATTCATTTCCTAAAATTCTCTTCTACATAGATCAAATTTATATATCATATAAGGAAATGTAAGTTGTAAGAGATCATCAAATAAGCAAATGTATGTATATTGAATATAAGCAAATGTATACATATATCATATAAACATGTAAACACATCAATATTGATCAATGTATAAACATGTAACATGTTATAAGCAAATTGACAAATGTATGTATATCATAAAACCAAATGTAAGTTAGAGATCATCAAATGTGGAATACTAAAGATCACCATATAAGGAAATGTCGAATACTAAAAATCATCATATATAGGAAATGTAAGTTAGAGATAATGAAATATAAAATACTAGAAAGATCATCATATAAGAAAATACATGTAGTAACGATCATAAATCTAATGTAGGGCCTAATATGAATGTCGACTCCTAGTCGAACAACCATCTAAATGAGAACGGTCCTGCTCTGATGGATGTGTTGAGCCCTGCAAATAAAATGGTGTACAAAATGTGTTAAATACACATAATTTATATTAAATATGTATCTAGATCTATGCATACATATTCATGTACATATAAACATGTATATATAAAAATTTAAAACTCACATGTCCACTAGCATCAGATTCATCCACAGAGTCACATCGATGTGCACGGTCTGGAACAAGGCTAGGAGTGACATTAGGTATGTCCACCTACAAATATATAAATTCATATATATCAGTACGTGAATATCTAGCTATTAAAAATAAAATTTAAAAATAATTATAAAGGAGTTAAAACATGCACATGCACACATACATGCATATCATCTGATATCCGATGACCTAAGTCCTCTGAAATGGCCGCCTCCAGCATATCAACTATACGGTCAAGTGATGAACCAATATCTGCATCCATCTGATCTATCTCATATCGTGCCAAAAATTATGAGTGTAGAGGACTATGTAGGTGAGATGGCATTGACGATAACTAACTGACACCAACCAAAATTTGAGTAAAACCCATAGTATGTGCAGTTATCGAATGATTAGATGGTGGATCCCAACATGCACTAGTGCTGGGTTGAGAGTGATGGGATCCTAGAAGTGAATGACCTCCACATTCCAAATGATCTCTAAGATGCTCTATACCGATCCCATAGTCTGATGCAATGAAGGAATATGCATCCAAGAGTTCCTCAGCCAAACAATGCAGAGTCTTGCATGTCATATCTCATGTAAGTGCCTCAAGCTCCATGGGAGTAGGGATGCCTTCTGTTGTGAAAGGATCCATGGTGGTCCACTGTGTTGAAGATGGCATGGGTCGGGGACGTCTAGACATCAAATAATGACCTACACAATCAACATATATCCTAGTGGTGGTAGCTGCAATGCTACCTACAGTATCAATCTCTTCCTTTTGGGAAGCAACGACAACCTCATCTACTATGGGGGCTAGAGCTAGGGTGAGAGCAGGAGACCTCTCACCAACCTATACCCTAAACACTGGGGTCGGTCTATCTGCTCGACGATAAGTAGGTCTGTTAGCAATCCTGCCATGTCCCTGATTAACATATGGTGGAATGTCCAGGTAGTTGACTTTGAGGCCCAAATGGACCTCAACATACAACTGTTGAACAAAATATAATGGAATTTGGTCATTGTTTGGTATTGACCATGTGCTGCGAGAAATTGTGGGTAGATCAATGAGGCCATAGCATGATAGACACATCTAGTGACTTGGTATCCCCTAACCTTACGTGCACTTTGATAAAATGGAAAAAAAATGGTTTTTATCATTTCTTTGGTTACACTATCTTGTATTTTTTTAAGGGGAACCTCACCATGTACTTCTTCCCACATGTAGGAAAGAATAGTAGCTACTCTATCTAGAGAAAATGCACTAGCCCTCTCAAGTTCATCTCTTAGTTTTTCAAGACTATGCAATATTAACATGCATGGTTCATAATATATCCCTGGGTTTGCACTTTGCGCTAATGAGTCTTTCAATTTCTTAATCTCATTAGTGGTATTTGCAAACAAAGATTCTGGAGGTGGAACATCTACATTATCCATGTTATGCATGTATGTATGTGTACCTAAAGGAGCAATGAGACCTTGGTTTAAATAATATATCTAGATATAGGGAATGGAAATCTAAAATAGTTCTAATAATTCATCTACTCATCAATAATATTTTCATACCATTAACAAAAAACATGTTCAAAATCTATCATAGTTTTTAATAATCAAAACATTCAAATTACTAGATTGCACAAAAAACATAATCTAAAACAATTCTAAAATTTAAATTTACAAGTGTGCACTCTAGTACAAAATGTGCCATTAAAGAAAGTTTAAAAAAATTTGATAAAGATTGCATCTAAGATTGATTTCCTACAACTACTAATAAAGGGAAAGCATCATTACTTAACATTGGTGGTCATGTAAAATCAATTTAGTCATTATTGAAGGCACAAATAAGAGAAGAAAATGAGATAGATGATAAGCTTGTAAATATGATTTCTAAACTATGAAAGGACAACATTAGTGCTTCCCAAAAAATCTACTTCATGAAAATATAATCATTTGAAATTGGATGGAAGAATCTTAATGCTTAAAGCTATGATCTAATACATTCTAATCTATATGATGTCATGTTTATTGATCCTCTTGAAGATCTCTCGAGATTTAGATAAAACAATAAAGAAATTATTATGGCATGGTTTGAATGAAAGTAAGTGTATTCCTCTTATTAAATGGGACACTATATGTCTTCCCAAAGGTCTTTATGGCTCATGAATTAAAGTCTTATCAAAATGGAATCATACTTTCTACACCAAATTGATCTAGAACATGTATAACAAGATTGATGTGTATTGCAAATAAATACCTTGACTCAAATGATCAAGACAAAGTTCTAATCAATGCTAATCCACCTGGTGCTTCGCTTATTTTAATATTCATTCTTAAAAGTAGATCACTCACTACAAACCACTTGTCTTGGGATATATATAATGGAAGGTGAAAATAAATGAATAATTACCTATTTAGAATATACGAATGTAAATATATCATAGAAGATATCTAGGGTGGTTATATGCTTAATTATTTGAACCATGTGGATTATCCAAGTTGCTTATAGTGGACTTGGAATAATTTTTATTTGGCTCCCATTCCACATAAAATCAAAAGGATTTTAACATGGACATGAATTTCACATGTAAAAAAATTATATACCACATAGGACAATTATTTAATATTATATAAACTATTTAGCCATATTGGATTACTAGTCAATCAAATCAAGTTATCAAATTGAAAATTTAATATTAAATTCCTTAGGTTGGATTTATAGATTGTGTTGGGGAAATCATGCCTCCCAAAAGCTAGTGCATTTTCCTAGATGAAATTTCACATGAGAATACTTATAGGATATAGACAAGTCACACATTTGTCTTTACATATCTATCTAGGTTTCTACTATGCATGTCTACTAAATAATCTTCCAATCACCTATTACTCAACTATTAATAATCTTCTAATTTCTATAATTATCATTGTTGTGAGTTATAATGGTCTAATTCCCTCTCACAATATCTCTTATCATTTAATTCCACTTGGGATAGAATATGGAAGGCTAGCCCATTTAAGATGAGTTAGAATTTATGGAAAAAAATAAATTGATGAATCTTTAATGATAGGGACATCCCATTTAATTCTTTACAAAATAAAATTGAAATCATCATTATAAGACAATATTTCAACCAAATTTAGAATGGTTTCACATAGAGTAATTGAGTTCACTAGCTAGGACAATAGGATGACAAATAACTAGTTAGGTTTCAGTCTCCTATTGGGTTTCTCCTATTGTTTGAGTAAGGTGGGTATGATGGAAATCATATGGTTGGAACCTCATTTTGGAAGATAAAAAATAAATGTGGATGGGGCTTGCAAAGGTAATTGAACTCCAATTTGGGTTGGTTCTATAATAAAAAATGACAAAGGTAATCTCCTTTGAGTTGTATCTAAGATACTCCACCCATCCACACATAATGAGGTTGAGTTAGATGACTTATTTGAGGGGATAAGATTGTGCTAACATATCATTAAAGTTGTGGGTATTGAAGGAAAACCCCAAATTCTAATTAATTTTTCTCTTTTAGAAGATCACCAATTATAGGCTTAGCTCAAAGTTACAAAAAAATATTGTTATTTTTGGATTGTATGAGGCCTTTCTTGATTAGAAAAATATGAAAAGAGGCCAATATACATAGGTGTAACACATTATCCAAAACATACACAATCTATCAAAATTATATGTGAAGTAAGTGAAATATTTTTTTGGATCAATCAAAGTGATATATGTAAATCACCTTTTTCAATGTGAAAACATATTCATATTTATATTCTATATTTTTCAACCAACCAAAAAAATTATGAAATAGAATTTAATTCATTACCTAGACCAATTATAGAGTTAAACACTATTGTATAATTGGTGTTTCATCTATCAACTTTGCACTATCTAAAGTATATTTCATCTAAATTCTCATGCATCCTAATAAGTTCCATATATATTGAACACCACTCTTTTTATGCATCCTAATTAGCCAATAAAATATATGTGAGTTTTAAACTTTTGATGCACAATTATTTGACTATATGTAATATGCTAACCAAATATGATGCTCCTACTACTTCCATATAAAATCTAAAATTAACCTTGCACAACTCTCTAGAACAAGTGTATGATCATCACTAGTTTAAAATAATACCACTTCAAGGTCCTTCTATCTTCCTTTGTATTTTTGGTTGGATTAATGAATGTTATATGTACATAAATATTTCAATTTGAGTGGAGTTATAGTACATTGTGATTCAATTTCTTAACTACATGAAGTTTTACATTTTCCCTTTTTTTCTCCAAATTCTTCTTAAATCCATACCTTGAATAAATGTTTCATGATCTAATTAAATTGGAAAAGATGATATATCTTCATCTATGGAGTTCAATTTCTTAGTTTCATGAAGTTGTAACATTTATTATATTTTGTTTGAATTCTCAACTTCGCACTCTTTTGATATTTGAGTCTTTGATTATTTTCTTGGCGTTATGTTGAATTCTATACCAATCAAATACAATTATTCAAAATAATCAAAACAAAATTATTTTCAATTATCAAAAACATGGAATCAATTATTCAAATTATTAAAAATATAGTATAACAAGAAAGTTAGATTAAAAACTAACTTTGTTCTATCAAAAATTAAAGTATAATTAAAATTATGGTTAAGACATGGTGATTAGATGATGAATAAGCCATACAAATTTTACTCTATTAATTATAGGATAAATCATGAAACCTAAAGAAAATTAAAATCTATGACAATGAAAGCCACCAACACACCACCACAAGATCTAGGGAAAAATCTAACAAATTCACAATATAAGAACTAGGAAAGCATCTCAATAAACACACACCTCAAAAAAATTTGTGTGGCCCCATGAGCTTAAAGTTTAGTATTAGTAGTGTCATCTTCAAGTAGAAAGATATGGTGATAGCTATATTATTAAGTATATTATGGATTTAATAAAGTTTTTACATGAAATTCATTGAGTAGCTCGTCAATCATAGGAGATTGGGAAACATATCCTTGGTTGTGAGTTTTTATATATATAAAATTATACTCTTAAACAACATGAACCATCCTTTTTATTAAATTTAAAGAGTACATGGGAAGAGTGTGGACCATACTAGGTTGAATGACCCCCACCTAAAGAAGGTTGTGCACTATTGTTTAGTCTCAAGGTATTTTGCACAAAAACATATCAAGGTACTTAAATATTATTTGGTGTACTAATTGGAATCAACTAAAGTTCATGATATTATCAAAATTTTGAGGTGATAATATATGGGAATCTATAAAAATTGAGATATTTTTGGTTATCACTTCATGTAATTTTGATGATTGAGTCAATGTAACAAATTTAGATAATAACTCAAGGTAAGTTGTTACCCAATGATACAGGTTATTTAATAAAGTCTCTATGTTACCCTTGATGATACCTTATTTAGGTAATAACTTGGTAAGTTGTTACCCAATGATACCTTATGTGATCTAATGAGGTGTGTGGAACCTAATTTCACCCCTATGAGAGTGTACTTGTGGGAACTAGTAGTAGTTTATTGAATCCACATTTTAAAGAATTTGTAAATGATGGTCTCAAGTTTATGTAATTATTATTCTCCCAAAACCATGCCATAGCCTCCTAGTGGGAGACCAAACACATTAGGTTATAAAATATAGTTCTCTACAAATATTTAGAAACGTCCTATGTTTCTCCATGCACACGAGTATGCCCTTATTAGCTATCATTATATAGGAAGTATAAAACATCACAATTATAGGATAATCCTTTCACTCAAGGTTACTAACCATCTCTTCATGGATTAGTATCTTGACACCTAGTGAGTGAAGACTCAAATTAGTGTGCTTGGTATGTGACATGATGTCATATGATATGCAATATTAGTTAAGTGATAGTTCTTGAGGCATTATTCATGTTGTGCATAATATATAATATTAGTTAAGTGATAGTTCTTGAGGCATTATTTGTATAGTTTTATGCTATAAATTTATCCTCAATTAATCTATCTAACTTGAGTTCAATTATTTGAATGTGGTAGACCTACAATTTTAAATTTAGCATAAATTTCATATTCTACACCACTAATAATTTATTTTTTTATAAAAATTTCATCAAGACTTGGTGATATTCTTGTCACATTATATTGAAAACCCATATTTAACCTGGAATAAGATCATTTGTATGGAATATTAGGTATGATTTCTTTGTTTGGTCTCATCTACAATGGGTATCTTCAATTTTTTTGATCTTTCCTACCACTAACATTTTGTCTAATTTTGACTCAACTCTTGTGTTGACATTGAAGTTTAAAGTTAATAATTGAGTTTCATATTTGTAAATAAAATTAATATAAAAAAATATAAATTGTGTTATCATGCCTATGAAAAAATGGGGGTTTTGGAACACGGTATGGAAACCCATCAAAGCATTTAAATTAAACAACAAATGCAATTAGCAAATCGATAACTATGTAAATGGATTTGTTGAAAATGCTTTACAAACTTTCAAGCAAATGCAATTCATGCAAAGCCAAATTCCATGACTTTTGCCCTGCTTGAGCCAAAATGGTAGCTATGGAATAGTGCAACCAACCTGGGAGGACACCTTGGAGGGTGATGGAGGTTTCTTTAAGGTGTTTTTGTTCGCTTCTTCACGGGTTCACCGCACGTAGTGCACTGTTTGCCACCTCTGTCACTGTTCACCTGTCTCTGTTCGTCGTGAAAATAATAGCCTTTTTTTTAAAAAAATCCCTAATTAGGGGTTTCGACCGAACCCTAGTTTTCCCGAACCCCCTTATTTTAATATTTTTGCTCATATGTATAGGGGGTTCAACCAAACATTTGGTTCAGTCGAACCCAATTGTTCGCACGAACCTTTATATTGGTCGAACCCCTTCACTTTGTGTAGAGGGAAAAAATGACTTTTCCCTTCCTCCACAAAAGTGTTAACCACTTATGTGGGTTCACTCCATGGTTTTTTATTGGTATATTTTTACCAGGTTTTTCCACGTAAATCTGAGTGTTATGTGACTTTGTTCTTCTCTGCAATTTACTACACTTGTATTTTTCCTTTCAACTATGTGCATGTGTCATAAAAAATATATCAGTGTTTATATGCATTAATTCAAATAATTAATGGTTGTGTTATGGTTTAAATGTGTAAATTTTGGGGCATGACACATAAACTTAACTTAGGATGTCATGATTCCTTAGATCATTTATAAACTCCTAAAGATTCATTTCATGAATGTATATCTAAATTATAATAAATCACAATCAACTTATTTGTTCAGAGAAAAATATAATTTTTAAAATACTAATAAATTAATTTATAAGATAATTTACAATATAATCAACACAATCTACCATTCAAATTTTAAGCTGAATATTATAATTAATTTATTTAATTTTTATATATTTAATCTTATATTTATACTTCTAATCCTAAAGCATAATTTATTAAGATTTATTCTTATTTAATAATTTGATCTAAATAGATTTTACTAAAACATTCATATATTAATTTTCATTACAATGGCATAAAACAGATTTGACATAAAATCTTTATATTAACCATCTTCTCATGTAATTAGAATACTTTAAGTAGATGAGAAACATCTTAAGATATTTTCTTTGTTTGAATTTTTGTGTATTGTTCATCCTTAATAGAAATAAAATTACATCCACTCTTATTTAATAATATTTTCTATATTTAATTTAACATATTTGACATCATTTAATGATTTGACAATGCGTCAAATTCTAAAAAGAAATAATTTCACATGCAATTTTTGAACGTTATCTTGATTATATGATATTTATTAATTAAAAAGTATGGTATGAAATGAAAACTGACTATAGACAATAATAAATATAAGTAGATAAAATTTCAATTTATATTGAAAAAGACTATTGTAGTAATATTTAAAATATCAAGTGGATGAAACCAAAGTAAAAAACAGCCACCTTTACATACAAACATTCAACTTTCTTCAACACTAGTTTTGGCATATGAAACAATGCCTTACAAACTAGTTGCAAATGGGAGAGAGGAAAGGAAATTACAGTGGATAATACAAAAAAGTTTGAGATGATTTCTAGATGCAAAGTATCATAAATGGGTTGATATGTTGGATGTGGGAAATTATTTTAATGATGATTAGTCATAATTAACAATAGATGTATATTTAGTATTGGGTTGCCAATTTTTTGGAATAACATTGTATGCAGTAAGTATGTTTCCTGAAGAAAGAGATTTCAATCGAATTGAAAAAGGAGCATTCAAAGGACCCTCATTTAACGACCAGTAGGTACCCCACAATTGCTTGAGTCCTTTCCATGTATCTGAGTTAGCCTACAACCAAACAAATAATAAAATTATTAAGAACATTATGGTATGCAATTATGTTATAGAAACTTATAGCTAAAACTTAAATTAAATCTTACTTGTTTTAGATTGACTTCTTGAAGATCACCATCTCCATCCTCATACTCAATAAGGACGGAGAACCAGTAATTAGTTGATCCTTCATTCACATGGAATGCAACTTTCTTACTGGGATATTCACAAGATATCCTGACAAATAAGAAATAAAACTATCAACAAGAAAGATTGAAATATAAAAAAAAATAAAAAATTATTTAGTATCTATATTACCATTTAAAAAAAAGTGTCACATATATTTAAAAAAGTGGATAAAAGTAATCACAGTTTTAAAATCTATAAAAGACAACAGCCCGAAACATAGACACATTTTAATAATCAAAGCTATTTAAAAAGCACCTTTTGAATAAAATGGAAACTGCTCCTTCATTAAGAAGACTTGAAACTTTAGCAGGACCAACTGCCATGTCTGAAAAGGCAGTTCCACTAAGATCAAAATGGTTAGATGGACACCCTGGACATTCATCTGTAATGACTACACTCACAGGTGTTTGTGAGCATACACTGCTCTCCTTACATTTTACCTGAAATCATGAGTCTAGATCAATATAACAAAAATAAATAAATTAAGTAATTAAATCTTAAAAAACAAATTTACATCAACTTTTATTTAAAGCATCCCCCATTTAATGATTCGAAAGCTAAGAACCATATGAGATATAAAGTGAAACTTTTAGGTTATAAGCTATAATATACCTGATAGCATTCTCCACAGCCTTTACCACCTTTGAACAGATCTGGACTTCCTGCACTTACCCTTGATCCAAAGGGTGCTGTCTTCACAAGGCTACCATATCCACAGGCTCCACCTGAAATCACAATCAATAGATATATATACAGTCACACACAAGCTTAATGTGATTATAAAGAATATATTCTATGATGATTTTTTAGTGAATACCTTCACTTCCATCTCCATTAGGACTGCCATACCAGGTAGCAGTAGCTTCCTGCCAATCTGCATCCTTTTCCACATTATAGTTCACATGCAAACTCAAACCAACTTCAAAACTTGCCATTAACAAGCCTACTGCCACCACCACATACAGACCAGCCATTGGTACCTGAAAACAAAATTAGAATAGATAGTAGAAGCTATGGAGAGCTGTAAAAATGTAAGGAAACTGGTCTACATTAATAACATCTTAGCAGAGCTGTTGTGGCATAGAATTCAATCCTATCAACTGTCAACTGATTTGTTTGTAGTGTAGATTCTCTACACATGTTCAAATCAGTTTTGTTAAAATAAGTAAAATCTATTTTTTAACTGCTGTTAGTTCGGATATTTTCCCATCGTATCTGCTTTAGCTATTCTGGGTTGGGAAAGTTTCCCACCGTAACTTTTGGTATCTTTTCAGTTGTTACTGTTTTCTGTATATATCTCTCTGTTTTTGCTAATAAAGTTTGAAGAAGACATTTGGTGCATTTTCTGAGTTGATATAACAGTTTTATATTCTCTGCCTCCCTGTTTTACAGATTTCTATTTTATGGTTATTTTGCTGTTAATAGTGTACTGTAATCTTTAGGCATTTGTTTTTGTTTAGTTTTTCTGTCAAGTTTGTCTGGTAAAGTGGAATCGACAAGCCCGCTTTGATTATACCATAAGCGGATTTTGTGCATTTGATTGTGTTAAAAGAAAAGATCATCATCATAATAAATAGAAATTTGATACTAGTTATTCCTTCTCTTGTGTTCTTGTGAGCCATGCATCGTGACATTTGAATGTGGAGGGGGATGGCTAGAGTAACCCTCCATTTTCAAATATTCTTTTAATGAAAGTTTACTCCTCTTATAATCATTTGTTCGTATATCCATTTTCTCAAATCTCTTTATATTTAAACTTTAATATACATAACATATATATGCACAAGATTTACAGACACATATAGATCTTATATACTTTAAAAAATATATATGTCTATAGATCTTTTCATCTATGATGCATATTTTATCAGAATATACATATGATAATAATGTTATTAAAATATATAAGTATATAATGTTCATCATAATTGCATTTTTTCAATATAAATTCATATTCAATATACGGATAAAATTCTTTCTTAAAATATCTTCACCTAAAACCTTTATGCAGTAACTCTTTTTTATCCATTGGAGATAGAAGGTGAAGAAAATATATAATACCTATAAATTTTTGTAAATTTCATAAATTCTTTAACTAAAAACCTTGTAGATCTATGCAATATATTTCTTCAACTATTCATCAAATTCTTTCCACAAAGTTGCCACCTTTTTAAAATAGACGAAACCTTTGAATATTTGAAATCTTTTCAAAGGTCAAATACTTGTTAAATTCAATCCACAAGTAGATTACTATGATTTTACAAATCAACATTAAATCTTCAAATTTTGTGACTTTTCCCAAATAGACGATTTCTTCCTAAAATTCCCCAACAAATTTTCCTATCTATTGGTGACTCAAATGGGTCACAATGTTTAAAATTTTCTAGGAAAAAAACTAATTAATGAGATCTTTCATCAATAGAGTCACTAGTCTATTGTTTCTCGAATTGATAGATTGATAGTCTCTAAAAATTTCTCAAGTTCTATGCTCAATGCTATCACTAGGTTGGCTAATAAAAAAATAAAAAATAGATACTCTCTCTTGCACTTCAATATCCACGAATCCTAGGTGGGTAGACCTATAAGATGCACTAGCTAAAGATATACAACATATTGGTATAATGGTGCTAAGTAGAAATATTAAATTGTGGTGAATAGAATGAGTTACTAACTCTAATTCTTTGATTAAGGAACTAATCTATAGGCTTAAATACTTCTCACAACCCACAATAAATCAATCACGGAAAATTTATTGAATTGAATTTAATTATTTTAATTATTATCGCCATCATACTTGGAAAGTTAAGGATAAAAGGAAGTAAGTCACTATTGCTTAAAATTTAAAATGACAAGGATCTATGACGGGTTAACTTCTTTTAGTTAAACTATTTTGTTCAAACTACCCCTTCCTTTCCTATATAAATTCTTATACTATGCTTCAAATAAGATATCAAGTCTCTTGGTCTTCATTTGTACCAGAGCTCCTTTCAATCCTTGTGCTTGTGCACTGGCTTGGTAGTGATTTGAGTGATGGTGTTTGGATTTGCAAGCAGCAACCTACGTCGCAATTGAAGTGGCATGGAGTTTTGAATCTATAAGAACTATATGGAATGCAAACCAATCACTATGGAATGAGGCATGTAGATTTGAAATGGTTCCTCTATTCAATGAGGTGTGTAGACTTGGCATGTAGATTTGAAATAATTCTTGTGTTCAATGATGAATTTGAGGTTTTCTCTAAAGGTTTCTTCTAACTTTCCACAGTGAGGGAGGCTAGCAGATCATTTTGTGCATTTTTGTTAATGTGTTCTATACATGCTAATAGCCACCTAATTTTGGGGATATCACTGTCTAAGATCCAATCCTTTGGAGATGTGATAGAGGCTACACAATAAAATTTATACAAAAGTATCCAAAGTCTAGTTGGAATGAGTTGTGAGAAGATCTTATTATTGTACATTTCATTATTTATCTCTTTTAAACAAGAAATATGTGATTGAATTGTAAAAGAAAAATATGTGATTGAATTGTAAAAGAAAGGAGTCAAAAATTTATTATATTGTATCAATTTCAATTGTACCGAATGATGCCAATAGTGTTGATAGCAATTTTGAAAGTCAAAAAGACATTGAAAAAAAATTGGTTTTATTTTTCTTGACTAGATGCTCTTTGAAATACCAATAGCATACAATTAGATGAGTTGCTTAGACAAGGTCTATTGGATTATTTTCTCTTTGATGTGCAATTCCAAGCTTAAGAAAGGCTATGATGTAGATGATGATTATGAGGTAGAATGTCCACATAAACATCCCCATCTCACTGCAGGAGCATATAGAGTTCATCTGCACACCACATTTCGTCCTTACAAGGATGTGTATGTCAACCTAAATAATAAAATTTATTTTTGAAGAATAAAATATTTTATTTTTTGTTTTGTGGTGCCATCATGTTTGCACCAAAGTTGATTTTCTTAGATGCATAGATTTTCAAAGGGCCTAACTATGCTACATGGAAGATAAAAATGTGCACAATTCTTCATTTCGAAGAACTATGGGGAATCATTATTTGTACAGTGTAGTATCCAATTGATGTGGATGAGCAGAAAAGGGTCAACAAGGCCAATGAGAAATCCTTGATGTTGATCACCCTCGACATCTCTAATGAGGTTCAACCACATGTTTTAGATGTGAAAACATCAAAGGTGGCCATGGACACTCTATCCACCATCTACGAGGAAAAAAATAAGACCAAAATCCTCTATCTCCAATCCAAGCTTCATACACTTAATGGGTAAAAGCACAAACCTGTGTCACACTTTATAAAAGAATCAACCAACAAAAAAAATTTTGAACTTTGACCACGTGAAAGTGGTCTTTATGTTTTGAATTTAAAAATAGTGTAAAATAATGAAATGTAAGACTTTTGATGAGGTTTTTTCTTGTAATTTTTTAATTTTTTTAAAATAATGTTTTCATTATGTTTTTATCAATTTAAGGATAGATTTTAGAATGCTGAAAATTTGAGAAAAATGAGACTTCACAAGCCATTAAGAAATAAATTGAAAAAAACATCATTTCTCCTTAATTTTTTTTCCTCCAAATAGGTAACTTCAATATCTTGTGCATGGAAAAAAACTCATATTTTGATGTATATTTTTCTCGTAATAACAATTTAAAGTCAAACTTGTCAGAATTTGACAGTTTTCACGGGTCGTCAACTATTTTCCATTTTTTTTAATCGTTTTCAAAAGAAAAATTATACCCTTTTGAAGAATACTCTCTCTTCTATTGCCCCATATAATATTTTAAAAATTATAATATGTTTTACTATTTTTTTAAAATTTCTAATCAACCTCTTTTTAAATTTTAACAACCTACTTGCATTATTTTAAAAATAAAATATATTAAAACTAATCACAATATTAAAAATATTATATATTTGGATTCCCCACTTTGAGCTCTACAAAAGGGTATTTTTCTTTTTTGCAGAAAAATCATTCTAACTATAAAAATACTTAGTTAAAGTTGAAAGTTTCAAAAAATTCTGAAAAAGCTAAGTTAGCTGCCAACTAGGATGGCAACTAGACAATTTCAGTCAAAAGTGTTTCTATTAGAAGGGTTTCAGCTCAAACCCTTCCAATAGAAACCCCACACATAAAATAAGCCAATTTGAGAGCCAAATTGAAAGCTTTGAAGGGGAAAATTAATTTTTTTGGTTTCAGTCGAAACCTATTTGACCAAAACCTTGTGTGCCACGTATATGCCACATGGTTTCGACCAAAACCTATTTGGTCGAAAATTTTTCGGCCGAAAATAGTTCGCTCATAACTATTTATTTGACCGAAAGTGTGACACAGGTTTGTGCTTTTACCCTAATATAAAATTTGGTGAGAAAGTAGAAGAATTATTATGTTGTGTCATAACTCTGAGAAAATCTTCTTTCTCTCAAAGAAAAGGTGGAGGACAAATTACTTGTTCCAATCACATTGAGAGCTCTTCCTTCTCAGTTTCGATTTTTTGTCACAATGTTTAATATCACCAAGAAAAAGGTGTCATTTGAAGAATTGGTGAATTTTCTTTAATAGGAAGAAGCCATCCAATCAGTGCAAGATGAGTTTGAAGACAGCACTAATCTCGAGACAACAATGTAAATTGAGATTTGAAAAGGGACAACCAAAAAAGCAGCAGGGAAAACTTTAGTGGCGAATATTCACCAATTGGCTAATAATAGAAATTAGGAGCTCCAAAAATGGCTAATAGTACAAGCTAAAATGAAGACTAAATCGCTAGGTTTTTACAAAAAAATAATTTTTTCTCGATTAATTTGCCATGTAAATGATGCATCATCAAAACTGATTCACCAGTATTTTATATAGTTACTAAAAAATTTAATTATATTCGCCAGTAATATTATATTCCTCTTATTAATTTTGGGGCAATATCGCCACTAATAATAAATTACTATTTAATTTGAGGAATATTTTCTTTTATCTATTGCCATAGATTAGTTTTTTAATCAAATGGTTGTAGGTTGATTCCGGGCCCTAATACACATGTGCCTTTTAAAAGGTTTTTTGAGGCCCGAAATTTGTTTTGGGCCACATGATTAAATCTAATTATGTGGCCCAAAACAAATTTCGGGCCTCAACAAGCCTTTGAAAAGGCACATGTGTATTAGGGTGCAAAATGAACTTGCAGCCATCCTTCGTTCTATCAGTGGGATGCCAGATAATGTTTCCCCGATGCCCATAGTTCCCCCGATGCACCATAGGATTGTGATGGGAGTTCCGTCGATGAAGCATTGTTAGGCCGATGGTATTGAATTTTGTTAGGAATGGGGGAAGATCTGGCCCTTGACCCCACCTGTATTGTGATAGGAGTGCGCCAAGATTCACTAGGATTCGCCACTATGATTATTATTTTTACGAATTATTTATTAAGATTCGCCAGGATTTTACAATTTTTTTAATACTATACATAAGATTCGCGAGGAAAATCAATATTTTTTTTCAAATAAAAGGAGAGATTCGCCAAGATTTTACACCTTCGCTGAGGGGGGGGTTTCTTAAAGTTATCCCTGAAAAACAGTCATCAAAGCCATCACAACAACTACATAAGGCTCAAAAGGAAAATCGATGCTTTTAAAATTGTAATACTCACACACATGACACTGATCATTTTTGGTACAATGGCTTGACTCAAGGAAATTCTAGCCAATAAGACACATCTAGTGGTGACAATTTTCATTCTAAATGATGTACAAAACAAAGGAAGCAAAAAAGACATATTGCATCCTAAAAAGATGATACAATTGATGAGGACATACTAGATACAACCAATTGTAACATAAATCATAACATTGTTCTTATTTCTCAAACCTCACATCCTTTTAGGGATGTTTGGTTAATTGAATCTAGTGTCAATAAGCATATGACAGGAAATAGAGAGTTTTTTGATACACTAACTAATTGACCCATTGGAGATCGAGTTCATATTGAAGACAATAAGGAGCATGTTGCATAAGGAATTAGCAATGTCACTATTCCTCTTGAGAAAAGAAGTTGTACTCTCACAAAGGTGCTCTATCTTCCATGTTTGACATCCAATCTCTTGCCTGCCAATCAGTTGTTGAATCACAACCTTAAGGTGAAGTTTTAGGCTAAGGATGGCGCAAATTTTGTTTGATTTCTAGAGATGGTATGATACTTGCTAAAGATTTTATGAAGGATTGTTTATTTGTACTAGATGCAGTTTCATCCTCTATAGTTGCTTTATTTGCCTCTATGGTTGAATTAATTGTTCTTTCGAATTATCGATAAAGGCAACTTCCAACCAGCCCCCTCCACCAACCCAGCTCTAAGGAGATGATAAGTGGACTTTCTCCTCTTTCTCTTTCTTTTCCTCTACGTCCTAGATGTCTTGTAGGCAAACAACATCAAGCTCCATTCGAGTCGAGTACCTTCCATGCCAAGGACCATCTTGATTCTATGCATACCGATGTATCCAAACCTTTGCCTACTTCCTTTCAAGGTTGTAAGTACTTTCAATTGTTCATGAATGATTTCTCTTGTAAGACCAAGGTGTACATACACTGCTCTCCTTACATTTTACCTGAAATCATGAGTCTTAATCAATATAACAAAAGATTTTTGAAGTAATAAAATATTTTAAAACAAATTTACATCAACTTTTATCTAAAGCATCCTCCATTTAATGATTCCAAAGCTAAGAACCATATGAGATATAAAGTGAAACTTGTAGGTTATAAGCTTTATATACTTGATAGCATTCTCCACAGCCTTTACCACCTTTGAACAGATTTGGACTTCCTGCACTTACCCGTGATCCAAAGGGTGCTATCTTCACAAAGCTACCATATCCACAAGCTCCACCTGAAATCACAATCAATTGATATATATACACACAAGTTTAATGTGATTATGAAGAATATATTCAATGATGGTTTTTAGTGTGAATCCCTTCACTTCCATGTCCTTTAGGACTGCCATACTAGGTAGCAGTAGCTTCCTGCTATTGGAGACTATAATCCCAACTACCCCAGAGCATTTAAAGCAGAAGTTTCCCACCAACCTCCACTCAGATTGCAATCAACCTGCACTGAGACCATGTGCATTGAATGCAGGAATATGTGTTTTTTACTATAATCTAGTAGTCTAGATGGTTCTAAGACCTCTATAAATAGAGACAGATGTAATGTGGTTACTCACGCTCAGATGAGTCCAGCTCTGAAGAGCTATAAGAGGGCTCCTGTAATGGTGGCTGTGTTAATGGAGCTAAAGCTCAGTTAGTCTTTGTAATCTTTATTCAGTTAATATAATGTTTTTAACATGGTATCAGAGCAAGATGAAGATCTTGAGGCAAGGGTTATAAACCGTTTGTGGCCTGCCAATGTTTTATGAAGTCCGCCACATCAAAGAAGAGATCGCTAGTGTTGAAGATATAGCTGCAGTTGTGTTGTTGGAGGATCGTTGTTGGAAGAAGTTATAGAGCTGCTGGTATCGCAGTCTTTGAAGGATTACTGTTTGAGATTGCTGGCATTGGTTGCTGTTTGCCAAAGCAAGCCTTGCGTAGTGCGGACCACCCCAATTGGAAATCGCTAACGAGGAGTTTAAAGATCGTTTTTGTTTGTCTGTTCGCAGCTTTCTAATAAAGATTAAAGGAGTTCGTTGCATTGTAGGAAGCTGCAGCCATTAATAAGCTGCCCAACTAAGGAGGTGATTCATTGTAAGCTGTCAAGATTGAAGTTTGCAGTTTAGAAAAAAGCCGTTGCTAGGAGAAGAATAGAGATTGCCGCTCAAGACAAAGGCCACAACCTATCTCAAAAGAAGTCCGTCTTTTTAAGGAAGCAGTGAAGGATTTCTAATCACTGTTTGTGCACAAGAAAAGCACCACAGTATCTAATGGAGCGACGCCCAGCAACCGAAAGGAGGCTATATGTGTAACTGCCTAGGTTGTGAGTACTAAAAAATTTGTGTAGAAAAACAATCTTAAATTCTATAGAACAATTTAAGAAGTCTTGATAGAAGGTCAAAGGAGGATAGAAACGGATAGGTGTCTGATGTTGAGTAAAATTGTCAATGTATAAGGGAATGATTTGGTTGAATGCTGCAGCATTCTGTTTCTGTATGAAAGTAATGTATTAGGCCAATGGAGCCCTTTAAAACTAAGATCCCTAAGCACCTGCAGAGTGATTCAATGGGAGGTGTTGATAAAACAAGTGAATCACACCTGAATCTACGATGGACTGGTAACCAAATGTGCCAGAGTTCGTGGTTAGAGCATCCCAATTGCAACATGAAATTTCCTAGGTTCAATCGCTAGATGTAGAAGATTTTAGATGCCGCAACATTAGTGCAAGAGACTGAGAATGTAATGAGAATTCGTGGTAGTTGCGATTACGGGGGAGTGTTGGAGATTATAATCCCAACTACCCCAAAGCATTTAAAGCAGAAGTTTCCCATCAACCTCCACTTAGACCGCAATCAACCTGCACTGAGACCATGTGCGTTGAATGCAGGAACATGTGTTTTTGATTGTAATCCAGCAGTCTAGATGGTTCTAAGACCTCTATAAATAGAGGCAGATGTAATGTGGTTACTCACTCTCAGATGAGTCCAGCTCTGAAGAGCTGTAAGAGGGCTCCTGTAGTGGTGGCTGTGTTAATGAAGAGCTGAAGCTCAATTAGTCTTTGTAATCTTTATTCAATTAATATAATGTTTTTAACACCTGCCAATCTGCCTCCTTTTCCACATTATAGTTCACATGTGAACTCAAAGCAACTTTAAAATTTGTCATTATCAAGCCTACTGCTACCACCACCTACAGACCAGCAGAGCTGTTAGGGCATAGAATTCAATCCTTATATAGTAGAAGCTATGGAGAGCTGTGAAAATGTAAGGAAAGTGGTCTACATTTATAACAGCTTAGCAGAGCTGTTAGGGCATAGAATTCAATCCTTATATCAACTGTCAACTGATTTGTTTGTAGTGTAGATTCTCTACACATTTTCAAATCAGTTTGTCTGGTAAAGTAGAATAGATAAGACCACTTTGATTATAGCATAAGCGTATTTTGTGCATTTGATTGTGTTATAAGAAATGATGATCATCATAATAATTAGAAATTTGATACTAGTTATTCCTTCTCTTGTAATAATTCTTGTGAGCTGAACATGTGTGGTTGTAGACATTTGCAACGAGGTTGAATTAGAGGGCCTGTGAAAGTGAATGGATTGACGAAAGATAGGATTGGATTATTGATTTATGAATGCACATGGATATATGGAGAAAATCCACGTTATTTCTACACGCTCAAAAAGATGTACATAATTCCTCAGTCATGTTACACGTTATTTGTGAAGTCGAACTAAAATAAATTGAGTCAACAGTGATTATCATCCGCATGCCATAATAAAGACTTTGCCGTTTGATAATTTGGGATACCAATAAAATTCGGTGGTCTAATCTTCCAACATAGAATCCCTTTCTCTGAGGACAGGACTTATGCTTTTTGTGTACCATGCATCGTGACATTTGAATGTGTAGGGGGATGGCTAGAGTAACACTCCATTTTAAAATATTCTTTGAATGAAAGTTTACACCTCCTATAATCATCTGTTCATAGTTATTCCTTTTCTTGTAATAATTCTTGTGAGCTGAACATGGGAGGTTGTAGACATTTGCAGCGATGATGTTGAATTAGAGGACCTGTGAAAGTGAAAGTATTGACAAAAGATAGGATTGGATTAAAGATTTATGAAAGCACATGTATAGATGGAGAAAAATCCACGTTATTTCTACATGCTCAAGAAGACGATGTGCATAATTCCTCAGTCATATTACACGTTATTTGTGAAGTCGAACTAAAATATTGTGAGTCAACAGTGATTCTCATCCGCATGTCATAATAAAGACTTTTCAATTTTATAATTTGAATAATTTGGATACCAATAAAATTCGGTGGTCTATATCTTCCAATAGAGAAGCCCTTTCTCCCAGGACATGACTTATGCTTTAGCATACCATGCATAATGACATTTGAATGTGTAGGGGGATGGCTAGAATAACACTCCATTTTGAAATATGCTCTCAATGAAAGTTTACTCCTCTGATGATCATTTGTTCATAGATCCATTTTCTCATAATGGGATTTCATGATTACACAATATAGTCCCTTCTATTTCTCAAGTCTCTTTCTATTTAAGCTTTTAACATGCAGAGCATTCATATACATCTTTATCTTCTTTGGTGCACAAGATTTACAGGTCTATATAGATATTATATTTTCCCATCTATAGATATGAATAACTTTCTACCTTTTCATCTATGATGCATATTTTACTAGAATATATATATGATAGTATATTATAAAATATGTAGGTATACAATGTTCATCTTAATTCCTTTCTTTCAATATAAATTCATACTTAATAGGAGAAAATAATCCTTCTTAAAGCATCTTCACCCAAAACCCCTACATAATAATGCTTTTTTATCTACTAGAAATAGAAGGTGAAGAGAATATATAATACCTAGAAAATCTTATAGATTTGATAAATTCTCCTTTAACTGAAAACCTTGTAGATCTATGCAATATATTTCTTCAACTATTCATCAAATTCTTTCCATGGAGTCACCAACTCTTTAATGAGCACAAAACCCTTGAATACTTGAAATCTTTTCAAAGGTCAAATAATTGATAAAGTCAATCCACTAGTAGAATACTATAATTTGATAAACCAACATTAAATCTTTAGATTTTGTGATTGTTCCTTAATAGACAAGTTCTTCTTCATATTCCCCAACTAACTTTCCTATCTATTGGTGACTCGAATGTGTGACAATGTATAAAATTTTATAGGGAAAATATTAATTAATGAGATCTTTCCTCAATCATGTCACCCATCTATTGGTTCTCCAACTAATAGATTGATAGTCTAAGAATTTCTCAAGTTCTATGCTCAATGCTATCACTAGATTGGCCAACAATGAGAAAAAGTTGGATACTCTCCCCTACACTTCAAGCTCTACATATCCTAGGTGGGTAGACCTATAAGATGCACCAACTAATGATATATAATATATTAGTATATTGATGCTCATAAGATATAAATTAATATTCATACAAAATGACAAGGATCTATGAGATTATAAGCAATAGTGACTTACTTCCTTTTATCCTTAACTTCTCAAGTATGAATGTTATAATAAATAAATAAATTTATAGTTGATGAATTTTTCATGATTGGTTTATTGTGGGTTGTGAGAATTTTGCAAGCCTATAGATTTGTACCTTAATCAGAGAAATAAAGTTAGTAACTCAGTGTATTCACCACATCGTAACATAATATTTTTGTTGTCTTATTTCTTTACTATTTCCTTATAGTAATTAAATTGTTTATATATGGTCCAATGGTATAATCTCAATAAAAACTTAGAAAGTTCATACTTATGAATATCATTAATAAAAAGTTTATGTTACTCCTTGAATAATAGCTAATATCAAATGACAATTTTTAATAACAAGTGTGTGTAAATACTTCAAAATTTCCTAGCTCATTAGTTCAAATAATTGAGAAATTACAATTGGAGATAGTTTAGACCAAGAACATGCATTCATATCAATTCTTCAAAAACCATCTTAGAATATAGATTTAATAATAATGGACATTGTATATTTCAAAAAACTTGACACTATCACAATAAGAGTGTTTCCCTCCTCTTTCTCCAACCTTTTACAATGCAAGGAATTTTCCCTTTAAAGAGAAACCACAAGGAAAATTCTTCTTAGATGAGTGTGTCTTGTCACGTTACAATTTAATGATGTGAAACTCTCTAATTATTCTATTTTAAATCTCTAAATGGTTTGGTTAGGATACAAGTACGCCATAATTATGTTTATAATGAGAGGAATTAGCAAAAAAACATGATGTTAAATATTTTATGGATCTCCCTTTGTACTTTAGTGATTTATAGAATTTAGAAATTAGTTAAAACATCCACCACACATAAGAAAAACACTTATATTGGCATGTTGAAAATAAAAGATCAAAATTTTGAGAATTTCACAAACTCATCAAAATGGAGAACTAATTTAGAGCTTTATCATCAAGCTTATGGGTATGTGCAGGATCATCATGAAAAAAACATGCCCTTAAGTGGCAATAAAAAGATAGAAAATCAGTGTTAGATAACTTGACATAAAAATTTGAATAAGTTATCTATATTATTTCAAAAAAATTAAAAATAGAATATTTAGAAAATTGAGTGTAGTTTCTAAACTACTAGACCTTTATTTTAAAAAAGAAATCTATTTGGTGAAAATTTGAAATTTCAATGTAGTAGTATTTAAATTTCAAGGAAAAAATAACAAGTAGGTGTCTATCTGACCACCCTAACCACAATAAAATGATAATATTTTTTTATAAGATTCTATATATAAGTAGAGGACTCATGTCCTGATGTGATGTATATTTTTTTATAATTTTTTTCCAAAGAAATAATTAATTATGAATTTTTTATTACAACTTTTAAAAATTATAAAATATCGTCTGTCTAACCACCTTAACTTGGTCAAAAATTCATGAAATTCAATTTTATTTTTTTTAATCCTATATTATGCAAAGAATATAATGTGACGCATGTTTCAGATTCAAAAAATGTGACACCGTTTGAAAGTTATAGATGTTTTTCAATTAGCCTATCAATCAGGACTTTATTCGTAATTCTAATAGAAAATGAATAATAATTATTTATTAAATTCAAAGTAAAGCATAATATATATTGGTGGAAAGCTGAGAATATCATCTAAAAACTCTTTTCGTTTCATCAATTTTGGGTAAAAATAAAGTTGTCAGCCACATGGGCCATCATATGGCTTACATATCGCCACTTTTTGGCCCATCATGATCCTGCACATACCCTTATGAGAAAAAAAATATTAAGAACTATGTTGGCCTTTTGGTAAGTTTGCATAGTCTTGAACTTAGAAAAATAAAGATCCTCAAAACTAATTATCTTTTCCTTCTTCAATCTTTCGTACTTGTTACTAGCATGATGAGCCATTTCAAACATTCACACCTTTTGAAAACTAAAGAACCACATTGGCCTTT
The DNA here is from genome assembly GCA_007115665.2 of Sequoiadendron giganteum. NCBI lineage: Eukaryota > Viridiplantae > Streptophyta > Pinopsida > Cupressales > Cupressaceae > Sequoiadendron > Sequoiadendron giganteum. The sequence continues at coordinate 69,550,097 of CM021103.1, forward strand.
CATGAATTTATCAAACTAGTGAAATTTCTAATACATTGAACTCATCCCTTCTTCTTGTTGCACTTTCAAAAAGTTCACAAACATGTGAACTTATCAACATCACGAACTTGGTGAATTTCATTTGTTCCTTTGTCAAGTTTTTGGGGAAATGAGGTTGATAGGAAGTCATGTGAGATGGAGGAAAGACAACAAGGGAATCCCAATAGAGAAAAGTATTTTAGGATATTAGCATTAGAGAGTTGGAGCTAGGATTGACTTGTTATCAAGTTAATGGAAGGTTGAAAGTTCAAATCTGATAGATTTTTTTGATTAATTAATGAAGCTATCAGATTTTGAGGTTTGATGGGAACAAGTACATGAATAAGAAATGTATAAAATTATATCTATGATAGTCTTAGTCACTTTATTGTTATAGTTGCAAGCTTTTGGGATTTTATGGAAATATCTACCTGAATAAGGAATGATTGAAAGTCTGACTCTGATAGAATTAATTTTATTGATGTAGTTTTAGGATTTTGGGTTTTGATGGAAAGAGGTACACAAATAAAGGGATTCCAAAAATATAACTCTACAAGACTTATAAACTTCTAGGAGTGCAAGGGATTGGAGTTTGGGGAGCAAAGATGAAGGGAAATGGATACTAAGGAATGGGATGGACGAGGAAGCTTGATCGTCGAACAAATGTAGAGGACTTAGGTTTTTAATAGAACTTTTTGCTTTGATGATTTGGAATGCCAATGGAATGGTACAAAGGATGGGAAAATATAAAAATCTAAGAAAATTGACATGTGTAAGGAAAATGCAATTATGTCAAACATCCTTGATCATTGGTACTAGGGATAAGAGTAAGCGGTGAAGCCACAATAGTGGTTTACAATTCGAGGAAGGGAAACTCACAAAAAATGAATACATGGCAACAAACTTGATTTTAGGGGTTTGTACGAACCCATAAGGGGTTCATTCGAACCAGGGTTCAAGCGAACCCTTTTAATTATTTCCCACCCAAAAACCCAACAAAATCCCTTATGGAAGGGTGGTTCGCTCAAACCCCCCTTATTCCTCATCCCCCCCTGAGACAAAAAAAAACCTAAATTTTGGTACTTTGAAGCTCGAGTTGAGGATGAAAATGGATGAATTTTCACAAACCCAACTACAATCAGGTAGTCCTCAGAATGAGCTATCCAAAAAATCTAATTTTAATATGTTCTGGTTTTATTATGTATTTTTTTTTTAGTTTAATTAAACATAGTTTTTTCATCGAAAATGAAGGTCTCTATTCTGCACATGTGGAAAGATAGCAGATTATAAAAAAAAATTTGAAAAATATGCGTGCACCAGATATTGAAGTCCTTGATCCAACAACAAAAAAATAAATTTCAATATATACAAAAAAAGTTATGCATTATACAGTCGTGCTATGTATGAATTATAATTGGTTTGACTTTAAAACTTGATTAAAGAATAAATATTCAATAAAAAACAATTTGACCAAGTGGAAGCACTAGATATTGAAGTTACAAATCTAAATTCAAAAGATTTATAATTTTATGCTTCATTAAAAAAAAATATATGTGTTATATAGTGTGCGTCACTTTTCAAAAATGTTGTTTTCTGTAGAAAAAAACCAATTTTTGTGGGAGATGGAAAAAAAAGTGAAATTTGATTCCAATTTTTTTTTAAAATATAGTTTTAGAATCTATAGACAACATGTGATGAGACTCTAGTTTGCACCATATTCAAATTCCTCGCGGTTTAGCCGCTATAGGTACCCGAATGTGAATATTTAGTTAAAAATAATAATTTCAGTGCCTGGAGTTTGGCCAAAAATTATAAACCACTATTGTGGGATCACCCTAATGAATATAATGATGCTTTGAAACTCTAACATAACAACATGTAGAAGGAATTTAACAGAAAATCAAGTGGGTTTCTATAATCATTAGGGAAGGTATGCAGATATGGAAAACCTTGATATTTTAAAAAACATTCAAAACACCAAGGAAAGTAGTATAAACAACCAAAAATTAGACCATTTTTGGATATTTACATCTTTTGACACATGGCACCCATTTAGGAAGTCTCATATTGATTATAAACAATGAGTCAAGTAATTCAAAGACACACAAAATGGAAGGGACACAAGCAAAAATAACATTGGATATTTCAGTCCTAACACAACTTAGGGGTAGTTAGGTTCAACTTCCGAATGGAGATTAGAAGATATAGAGCTAAGATAAATATTTCTGGGCTAGAGTAAATATGTGAGCTTAGTGTTGGAGAGGTTTAGTATGTTAACTTGTAGACCCTTGTGTATTCCTTTTTTAGTGGGGATGAATTTATTTGTTTAGTGATGCTCAATTTCTTCAAGTGAGATTAAGCATATGGTTAGAGTACCTTATGCCAGTATTATTAGGATTTTAATGTAAGATACTATCTACACAAGACTAGAAATTTCCCACACAATCATATTCCTTATCCATGGACAAGTAAATTAGGATGGAGTGAAGAGGTTATTTAGATATTTTTTTGGTCCCTCTAAGTACTCAAAATTCATTATGGTAATTCTACAAGGGAATCATAATCAATCAATATTCATGGACTTATGGATTTATATTGGGTTAGGGATATTTATAGTAGGATATCCACCAATAGATATATCTTCATTATGTTTGGTGGTGTTATCAATTGTATGAGAAAATTATAGGCCGCTATGTATTTTTCTACTATAGAAGTAGAAAAAAGGTAGCTACTCATATTGTAAGGAAGACATTTATCTTAAGAAACCATGTTTAGATAAAAATAACCCAAATTTTCATTCAAGAATGATGAATATTAATGTCAGATAAAAAATTTAATACATGTAGAGGATGGGAGATTATTGTTGGATAAAGTTAAAACTTTGTAGAATGTTGTTGATGCATTGATAAAACAAGTAAGCTTAATTTTGTTTAGCTGGTACTATGAATCTATGGGTCTCTTGATCACTAATAATTATTTGGTACTCTCTTTTCCCTTACAAAACTACTTTGTTTTGACAAGTGGAAAAATGTTAAGAAATGATGCAGTCATGGATGGAGGGTCCAGAAAGGATTGTCCAACTATGTAGCCTAGAGTTCAACACAATGGAAATAGCACAAGATTTCTTTTAGAAAATGAATTCTCATTTGATAACCAATAGTCTTACATGCATCCCACACCATAGGTACAGACTGACTAAGGGCTCACAAGACTCCTATAGGGAATTATAAGATATTACAATTGGCACATTGCCTTATTCGAACCCAACAACTAGAATTTTTTTTACTAACTATCAAAAATATCAAACTACCAGAACTAACTTCTAATGGATTAAAAAATAATCTTAAAGATGGGTTCTAACTTCAATTATTATCCGTGTCATCCTTAAGGGCTTACAAACCCCAATGCAAGATCAAATGTGTGGGTTGGCCTTAGAAAATATGAGAAGATGACCCATTGGGAGATGAAAATATGTTGTGGATCTCCTAGAAAGTTCCCCTAGCTGTAAAATTCCTAGAATGGTGTTACATTAATCTATTCTCATTTTGGAAATGGTCCACACAACAAGACCAAACCAGATAGGCCCAAAAAGCTTTGACAAAGAATTGACAATGAAATTTTGAGGGCGACAAATTTCTATAAACGAATGAAAATATCTTGAAATTTGGATATGTTGAAGATGGTCTTATGTAGAATCTATACTCGTATCTGTGAGCCAAGAAATGATAATGTAGTAAAATGTAGAAGAAACTACTAAAATAGTTACAGATTGAACTATAAGAAAATATTTTTTTTGGTTGATATAGGATTGCTTTACAACCAGGGATGCTTCTGCATCAAACACTCAGGGTTGAAAAGAAAATTGAGTCCCTCACTTTCTTGGGGCTAGAGGAAAGCCAAAGTGGTCCACCTTAACCTTAGAAATCCATGATGAATCCTCCACTAGTCTTCCTCTTCCACCTCACCAAATACTCCTTGTATTGTTTGTTCCTAGTGATCCTTCCATTTTTGGTGTCCAAGATCTGCTTAATCTGCTCCAATGGTTGATGTGGTAACTACTCCTCCAAGCTAACTTCTTTGTTACTCCCACTTGGTTTTCCTTCATGATACTCATAGGTTTCTACAATATTGAAAATAGGTGATATACCTAGTGCCTTTAGTAACTCCACTTCCTGTGCATTTCCTAAATCAAAATTTCTAAGAATGTTACATGGTCTAAACTTCCTCATCTTCAACATATTGTATGTTCCTACTCAAAACCTTTCCTTCTAGAGATATACCATAACTTCATCTCCAAAAGAAAAATCCTTATGTATCCTCTTCACATTTTCCTTCTCCTTATACTTATTGTTCATGTCCTCCAAGTTTTTCCAAACTTGACTATGCATGGTCTAGATGAATCCTGCAATTATTTTGTTTCTACACTCCTCTTATTCTCCATACTGATGTCTCTAAGCTTTGCAACTCCTCTGAGATGTATTCCTATCATGATCTCAAATGGTTTCTTCCCTATGTTCGAATTTACTGAATTATTGTATGCAAAATCTTCTTGTGGTAGAACTATGTCTGATTTTCTTACCTTATCTCTAACCAAAAATCTCAATAGGTTAACCAAACTCTTGTTTACTACCTCTATTTGTCTATCTATTTGTGGGTGATATGTTGAGCTAAACTTCAAGTTTGTTTTCATCTTTTTCCACAATGTCGTCCAAAAGTATCTAATGAACTTGGAGTCCCTTTCCGAAACTATACTCTTTCGTAGTCCATGCAATCTCATAATCTCCTTGAAAAATAAGTCAGCAACATGCATAACATCATTAGTATTCTTGCAAGGAATGAAATGTGCCATCTTAAAAAATCTATCCATTACCAGTATTATAGAATCATATCCTCTCTAATTTTTTGGTAATCCTAATATGAAATCCATTCTTATATCTTCCCAAGGTCTCTTCGGTATTGTCAAATATTTATATAATCCAGTATTTTGACTACTCCCCTTTGCTAATTGACAAATTCCATAATTTTGAACATACTTCCCGACATCCTTATATATTGACAAGTTCTACAATTTTGAACATACTTCCTGACATCCTTATATATCTACATCCAAAAATAGTGTTCACTCACCAAAGCTACTGTCTTATCTACCCCAAAATTTCCTACTAGTCTTCCACTATATTTCTCCTTAATGAGATTATTCCTCATTGAAATCCTTAGAATACACAACTAATTTCCTTTGAGAAACATATCTTCCTCAATTAAATAATCCAACCATTGAATCCTATTTTTCACTATTATTTCCTTACACATGCCTTTCATGCTTCAAAAAAATCTCGATCATCCTCATACATGTGTTTCAATTCTTTAAAACCAAATACTTCTATCTTCATTTCTATCAACAAATTCCTTCTCCCGCTCAATGTATTTACAACTTTATTTGACTTACCACTCCTATTCTTCAACATAAATGTATAACTCTAGATAAGAACTCAAACCATCTCATATGTCTCCGGTTCAACTTACCCTGACTATTCAAGTACTGCAAGGCCTGATGGTCAGTGTACAACACAAACTCCTTAGGAAACAAATAATGTCTCCACTTCTTCGAGGATTGAATTATGGCATAGAACTCCCAATCATAAATTGAATATCTCCTTCTAGAATAATTCAACTTCTCACTATTAAAATAAGCTATTGGTCTCCCTTCTTAACTCAAAATTGCTCCTATTTGATTTCCACTAGCATCACAATAAGCTTGAAATACTTTACCAAAATTAGGTAATGTTAACATTGGTTCCTCTATCAATTTTTTCTTCAGCAATTCAAAACTTTGTTTTGCTCCATATGTCCACTTAAATTTGTTCATATATCCTCCCATTTTTTTTTCATGGGTGTGCAAATGCTACTAAATCTCCTAATGAATTTATCATAGAAAATTTCTAGTTCATGAAATGATATCACCTCTCCAATGTTCATTAGTGTAGGCCACTCAATAATTACTCTAACCTTCTCAGGGTCCATTTTTAATCCTTCAATAGAAATGAAAAACCCCAAATACACTAACTCCATTTTTATAAAGCTACAATTATTGATTTTTATCAAAAACTTTTGTAAGCCCTCAACCTTTGTAGTACTTATCTAATGTGCCAAAAATGTTATTCTCTAGTCTTACTAAATATTAGAATATCATCCAAATAAACAATAACAAACTTATCCATTAATTGCTTCAGTACCTCATTCATCAACCTCATGAAGGTGATAGTTGTGTTGTTCAATCCAAAAGGCATCACTAACCACTCATACAACCCTTCATTAGTCTTAAATGCAGTACTCCATTCATCCCATTATTTTCTTTTGATTTGATGATATCCACTCTTTTGGTCAATCTTTGTGAAATACTTTGCTCCACTCAAACAGTCCATAATATCATCCATTCTTGGCAATGGGAATCTATACTTGATAGTGATCCTATTAATTTGTCTTGATTATGTACACAATTGAATGAACAAGACAACTAAGATGGGGGGGTCAATCCGTTGTAGCAAATTAAACCTTCAAAACCCTCAACAGTAATCAAATCCACGTGCATTCGTTAAACCCTTATTTAGTTAATTTGTGCTTAAACATGAAATGTAGATAAAAAAAAATGAAATAGAAACACCTGAAAAGAATAAAATTGTGTTCTCTCTTTTGCTTCTAGGGTTTTGGACCTAAAAGGAGACAGACAATTTCTTTACTCTTCACTCAAGAACAAACCCTTGAGATTTCAATGCAAAGGAGATTGAAATCTTGCAAAGGGACTATTCTAGGGATTGAATGATAGCTAATGAGGGGTTCACCACCAAGTTTAGACTTGGAAAAGATAATTTAATGCAAGTTGTAAAAAAAAACCCTAATTGAATGCAAACTAACCCTAAATGGCCTAGAAAGATGAATAAAATGTAACAAAAAGATATGAAACTAAAAGTGTGCACCTGGGAGATTGAAGAAGGAAAAATGTAGGTCTGGATCACTAAAAAATCTATTGTTGATGTTGACTAGCACTCATTCACCAAGCTTGGTGAATTAGGCATTCTTTTAGGAAAATGTGCAGATATAGGTTTCAGCTAAAAGGGTATCCAAATCTGTAAAAATATCTATCATGCCTGTACAGTGGGACTCATTTGCCAATAGTGGCGAATCAGTCTGCTTTTTCTTTTCTAGAACTTCTAAACTAGATTCTATGCCTCTTGATATGCTCTACTCTTTTTGACTAGTTACTTGATCTGAAACTACAAAATTCCACCTGTAGATATTCTCCAAGCTTCTCCAATGCTTAATGACAACTTTGACAACTTTAGAGATTTGACAAATTTTCTCCAACATTGCTTCTTGATAAATCTACAACCTAGCCCTGCAAATCACACATGAGAAGACATAGAAACATTTTGGGGTTAGGGAATAGGGGTTTTCATTTTTCAAACCCCTTGTTGATAATTAAACCTTGAAATGAAAGAAAATATGAATGAAGAATGATGAATGAAGAAAAGAAAATGTTGCAACTCACCAAACCCTAGCAATAAGGTGATACAATTATGCTTGAAATGGCTGCAATGGATGTGGTTCTTGATTCTTTCTTGAACCATGGACTCTACATCACAATTGTTAGCACAACAATAAACATGAAGAATGCAATCTTTGACATGATGATTGTAACTTGAAGAATGATTTAAAATGCTTGATAATATATCCTTGAAATGCCTTGAATGATCAATGATCTCTTGTGAACTCTTGAATTCTAGGTGTGAATATGAGTGAAATAACCTTGTATTTATACTCAATTATGCAAGAATTCTTAAAATTACAACACTACAAGCCGACATCAGATCTAGGAGAATAAAATATCACCAAAAATTTGAATTAAATTTGAATTTTGGTCACACAAGACTCATTTTCCCAAGGTGGTGAATGAGTCCACCCAGGCACAATGTATGGGACCAAAAATGAAAAGTTCTTAGAAATGTGTGAAATCTGCATCGGGGGCCAAATTGACCTAGGTGGGACTCATTCGCCCAAAGTGGTGAATGAGTCCCAAACAATAAATATGGGCCACACAAGCTAAGAACACCTAAATTATGATTGGTTACTGATTGTTGTTAGGATTATCCTCGAAAAGATGCAATAAATGAGGCTTGTGGATGTAAAATAGGACCAATTAAAGCATAAGAAAGACCAATTATTAATGACAAGCCTAGAGGAATGTGAAAGTTTGCTACAACACTTTACAACACTTCAAATAATACAAGCTTAATGCTAATTATGATTTAAATTATGTTTATTATGCTTAGTTAATTGATAAAACCCTAGAAAAGTGTGAAAGTGTGTTACAACACTTCACAACACTTTTGCAAGGAACCATTGAAATAAATTAGTTCATAAGGGCCCAAGACCTAATGTGAATGTGTTATCCAAATTACAACACTAAATCAAGGCAACATTAGGCCAAAATTCACAATGAGGACCCAAACAAGTGTGAAAATGTTAAAGGACCATTTTTTCGACACTACATTTAGCCCCCACTTTAGTGAGAGGATGAACCTACTTCAAACTCACACTAAAGTAGACAAAAAAGCATGAAGAGGGGTTCCAATATACTAATGCTATCAAGATGAGACAAAAATGATCAAGAGGGGTGATCAAGCCCCCAGGATCAAGATCCCATGACAATCGAACATAAGCACAAGGGAACACACATGAAAATGATATAAAGAACAATTATAAGGCACAAGCATACACTACCAAAGACAAAATAGAAAAAGGTGAAATAAAAATAATCGGATCAAGCTTCGATCATTTTTCCATCACGATGTGGATCAGATCTAGGTTGTTTGTCCAAAAAATGCATACTCACTTTGAGGTGACAAAACTCCTAGTTGTCTGTCGGGTGATAATTCCTAAAAGGTTAGACACATAAACTCATGGATGGTATGCACTCACACACATATGCAAGTAGCTATGGGGAAATTCATGCCTCAAATTGGGCTTCTCACTCAAACCATACCAAAGTTATACCTTGTGATAAATTTAATAAGGTGTTACACAAAAATTGATGGTTTTCAAGCTTCATGAGGCAAACAAAAATTTGTATGCTTGGAGCTCATACACAAATAGGATGGCTCCATAGGAATGCAAGCTATACTATGCAAGGTGGCCATCTAACAAAAAATGTAAAATGCAAAAATAGGAAATGTTCAGAGTCTTGATTAGTTCATGTGAGGTCTTAACTTAGGGAACATTGTGCTTAATGTATCCAAGAGAGGACCAATCAAAGAATAGAAAATTCACAACTTAGGGGATGCAGAGCATCACATCAGGACACTAAGAGGAATGCAATATGCTAAGAGAGATCATGCTTCTGAAGGACATTATACCCAATTTCATCCACAAAGTGACAAATCCATCATATGAAGTAAAAATACTGTGTGTTAAGAACCAAGAAAAAGGGAAATGCAAAAGAATAATGCCAATGTATGCCCCCACTTTAAATAAATTTCTAAACACCATACTGTGAGCAATTACTTTAAAGTAGAAAATGAAAAATTCCAACAAAAAGGAAGACATCAGAGACAACTTGGAAAGCGCTATGCTAAGTCATATGTTTCTAAGTAAGGCTACACCATGCAAGAGAAATAAAAGAGAGGGGTTGACCCCAAAATGAAAACACGAAACACATAAGGGATCTATGGATTTTGGCCAGTATGTTCTTTTCTATAATATTTTTAGAGAGAGCTTGGAACTGTCATCATCCCCCAAATACACATAGAACTGGAAGAATGACATGAAGAGAGGGAAAACAAAGAAAAATATTTTGGGTCAACATGGAAGAGACATAGGGTGTCTCGATGCCTTGTGTCATCCCCAAAAAGAAAACATAAGACAAATGAAAAGATAAAGGAAAAGCAAAGAAAAAGATTTTGGGTCAACATGGAAGAGACATGGATGTCTCAACACCTTAGGTCATCCCCAAAAGGAAAACACAAGACAAAAGAGAAAAAGATAAAAAGAGAAAGAGATACATGACATAGAGAAGAATGAAGGTACAAATAGAGGAATGCCACAAAGAGAGAGAACATCAAATAGAATGTCATGGGGGATCACATCACGCACATCCAATCACATGAAAGAAAATGAAAAAGAAATGATGCAAAAGACTAGTAAGGAAAATGTGAGTAAACCTATGAGCAAGTCATCTACCTCCCAATAATGTTCATTATATACTGAAGGCAGGAAACTAGCCAGAGGGACAAGAGAAAGTTCCAAACTAGGAGAAGCACCAGGTTCAACACTCTTTCCAGGAGATTTATCATTTAAGCTCATGGAAGAGGAAAACAATGTATTTAGTTCATTATGCACCTCTTTGTCAATTTTAGCAACCTCGTCGTCATCATCTAAGTTAATCACAACAGGAGTTCAAAGGATAATTTACATAGAAGAGTTAAACTCTTGTTGTGGAGGTTGCACTGAATTGTCTAGTTTTGGCTGGGGAGGAGGGTCATCATGCATTGCACAATCAATTTTGGATCTTTATTTTCTTTGTTTAATTATTCATGCAACTTGTGAGCAAGGGAATGATGTCTATTCCTATGCTCCCTAGCACGTCTAATTCTTTTAGTTTTGTTTTCAATTTTCAATTGTGTAGGAGTGAGTTGTTCAACCATGGGCCTCTTTTCTTCTTGTGAGGGAAGAACAAAAGAATCCACAAGGGGGTTTTTCAACCATCTTCTCTTTGAATTTATAAACTTGTTTTACCTGGGGGGGTGTGGTGGGGTTGGTTTCATTGTCTTGTGTTCATTTGTAGGATGTAGGTGAAGTTTTAATTTTAGGTTGGTCTTGGTTGTTTGTGTCTTGTTTAGGTTTAAGCATGGTTTCATCAAGGATGGGAGGTTCAGAGGTGGATGGGGACATTTTTCAGAGGGAGAGCTCTACTATCTTCTTTGTCTTGAAATTTTGATAGGACAAGAAAAATAAGTCTCCTCAGGGTTTTATAGGTTTCATAGGCTCAGGCCAAAAGGATTCTAAGGAAAATTTTCCTTTGGAAGACAAGGGGTTAAAGCCACTATGGTGAACATTGAATATTTCATTGTTAAAGGGAGACTTTAAGCATTTATGCACAATTGAAAGGATGTTTTTCATCGAGTGAAGCCATGGGTGGCCTAACATCACATGAAATTGGCTTGACTATGGGATGATGGAGAATGTGACATCTAATTTTTTTGGTCCTATTTGCAATGGAAGGGTGAACGATCCCAATATAGGACTAGAAAAACCATTACTTGTCTTGATCCATGCTTTCAGTGTGTCATACACATCTTGATATAGTTCATGTAAAAGTAAGAACTCCTCGGTGATCACATTCTCTCCACATGTGGGATCTATTAATATCCCATTAGTGGGCTTGTCATAGATATGACCGACTATGTAGAGAGGACCATCAAGAATTTTTTTAAGTATATCCTTAGAGGAGAAAGAAATTCAAAGAGAATTTTTAGGTCGGCCCTTATGAGGGATGATGTTTATTACCCCTACCATTTCATCTATAAGATTGACATTGATAGCATTATTTAGAACACAATCATTGTTTTCATCATCTGTATCAGCACTCATCACATCATTCTTTGTAGTTTCACTGGCTTTGATGAATGAAATATTATGTTTTGGCATGGGATTAGTAAAAATTTGCAAGTTTTGTTTTGGAGGGGCAACAAATTATTTCCTTGATCACTAACACCTGCAACAGATAGACAAATGGAATCATTAATGTCTTGCAAAATGTGTTTAAGAAACTTGTAATGTTTTGTGTCATGTCCATTTTGTTGGTGATAGTGGCAATAAGTATTTGATTTAAAGCTCAAGGTAGGCTTATTAGGGTCAGGTGTTTGGATGGGAGGTAAGGTAATATTTTTTTGTTCTAGGAGTTGGGACATGGTATTATGAAGGGTATCGGGCAAGGGAGTGAAATGTATTTTCAGATCCCCATAGTTAAAGGGCACTATGGCTTTAACAACAGTTATTTGGTTATTGATATTTTGAGTTGTTTGTTGAGAGGGGTTAAATTGATTTGCGGGCTCAGATCTCTCGATTCGGCTAGAAGTCGACTTTGTATCTTGTAACTACTAACCGAATTTTGATAATCATGGAGGGATGTGCATAAGTGCATGAAAAATGGGAATTTCATCATGGTAATTTTGTCTTAAATCTTAGTTTTAAAAATTTCTACATGAACATATTTTGAAGGTGTGGATCAATGATATTGACATTGATTTGGGAATAAAGCAATTGGTAGCAAGAGATAAAATCAGTTATCTTTTCATCCTCTTTTTTCTTGCATCTCATCAAGTTAACCAAGGTCATCTTGGGAGTCATATGCACTTGGAAATGGTTTATAAATGCCTCAAAAAATTTATTGAATGAATGAATTAAGTTGTTCGATAAAGAAGAGAACCACTCTAAGGCGGTATCTTTCAAGGACCTAGGAAATATTTTCACCAACAGTTTATCATCTTGGATAAAGTCACCACATAAGGTAGTGTAGCCATTAAAATGGTTAGAAGGATCTCCCTTCCCTCAATATTTCTCAAATATAGGCACCTCTACACCTTTTGGCATTAGTGTTCATAATATCTCAAAGGATAATGGACTACTTTTGACATAATATGTGGGTAGGCCATTTTAATTTTGGTTGATGGTGGAAATTTTATTTTGAAGGGATGACATGGTTTGGAAAAGTTGAGTTCTGAGAGGGCCATTGCTTGTGTTATGAGATGTAAGTGAAAGTGGTGATGGTGTGTATGTGTTTGTAGGAAAAGTGAATGGAATTATTATAGGTGGTAGTCTATGAGATATAACTTGCGATGCCACATAGGAGCTAGAGATGCTAGCAAGAATACCCAGGGAAGTAATCGCATTACTAACTTGTTGCATTATTGTTGTGACTTGAGGATTGGTGTAGGTAGGTATTAAGGCAATTGTTGTGGGAGGAGGAATTTGAGTTCCTCCTTGACTTGTAACATTTCTTGCTGGTAAAGGACAACTAGTGGTTGAGGGAAGATGTTTTCTAAAGAGTTGCACTATGTTTTTCACAAGGTCAAGGCCATCTTCACTTTCAAGCATACGGTGAATGTTTTCTATGGTAGGAATTGCAATAGATGAATTTTTTTCAAGACTTATGTTATTTTGTAAGTATAATAAATCCTCATGAATTTGAATTATGTTTTCTTGCGGGATACTATCATTCTTTGGTTCAACTTGCATGCTACTTGAAGGCAAAGAGTTGGTAAGGGTTTTATCCATGCCTAGTGTACTAGTGTTAATACTAGGAGTGGAAGCTCTAGATTACCCAAGATCCACAATGATTTTTCTATCATTGGATGACATGAGTCTCTAACTTCTTCTCACTATGGAATTAGAAAGAAGACACCAAACACTCATGCAAAGTCTACTAAATGTGGGGTGAGTGCAAATGCAATGTAAGCTAAGAACAATGAAATGCATTATAACTAAAATTATAGAAACTGAAACATAAATGAAGAAACAACAAATAGAAACTTAGAAAATGAACTAAAAAGGGAAAAAAATGTAGTGATGAATATGCAAAGGGATTGATTCGCCCAAGTTGGAAAATGAGCCCTAGGTACTCATTTTTTTGAAGATTTTCAGAATTTTTGGATTGAATTTTATGCTTTTTATGTTTTCAGAGCTATGTATGAGATGCAAATGCAAAACTTGATTAATTTTCAATAAAATTGAATGCAATAATGCAAGCTAAATGAGCTTTTCACTAATGCAAAAATTGAAACCCTAGAATGCAAACTAACCAATGGAAAACCTAATGCAATGTTAATGCAAGCTAAATCTAGGATGTAATTGCACTCCAAATAAGAATTATGATGTTCTAAATGTGGGTTTTCCAAAATGAAAATAAGAAAATGGTTTTATCTCTTTTGCTTCTAGGGTTTTGGACCTAAAAGGAGAAAGACAATTTCCTTACTCTTCACTCAAGAACAAACCCTTGAGATTTCAATGCAAAGGAGATTGAAATCTTGCAAAGGGACTATTCTAGGGATTGAATGATAGCTAATGAGGGGTTCACCACCAAGTTTAGACTTGGAAAAGACAAATTAATGTAATTTGTAAAATAAAACCCTAATTGAATGCAAACTAACCCTAAATGACCTAGAAAGATGAACAAACTATAATAAAAAGCTATGAAATTGAAAGTGTCCACCTAGGAGATAAAATAAGGTAGAATGGAGGTCTGGATCATTGAAAATATGCTAATGATGTTGACTGGGACTCATTCACCAAGTTGGGCGAATCAATCTTACTTCTAGGAAAATGTGCAAATACAAGTTTCAGCCAAAAGGGTATCCAGATCTGTAAAAATATTTGTCAGGCCTGTACAGTGGGACTCATTTGCCAATAGTGGAAATTATTCCACTTCTACTTTTCTAGAATTTCTAAACTAGATTTTGTGCCTCTCGGTCTACTCTACTCTTTTTGACTGGTTTCTGGATCTGAAACTACAAAATGCTATTTGTAAATCTTCTCCAAGATTCTCCAAGGCTTGATGACAACTTTGACAACTTTAGAGATTTGAATTTTTTTTTGAAACTTTACTTCTTTACAAATATACAACCTAGCCCTACAAATCACATACAAGAAGAGGGAAAAATGTTGTGGGGTTATGGAATAGGGGTTTGTCTTGGTCAAACCCCGTGTTGGTAATTAAACCTTGAAATGAAAGAAAATATGAATGGAGAATGATGAATGAACAAAAGACAATTTTTCAACTCACCAAACCCTAGCAATAAGGTGGTACAATTTTTCTTGAAATGCCTAGAATAGATGTGGTTCTTGATTCTTTATTGAATGATGATCTTGAATGCAATGCTTGCTTGAATCATGGACTCTACATCACAATTGCTAGCACAATAAAAAACATCAAGAATGAAATCTTTGACATGATGATTGGCACTTGAAGAATGCTCTAAAATGCTTGATAATCTGCGCTTGAAATGCCTTGAATTCTCAATGATCTCTTGTGAACTCTAGAATGCTTGTAATATTTTCTAGGTGATCTCTTGAATGCTAGGTGTGAATACAAGTGAAAGAACCTTGTATTTATACTCAATTATGCAAGAATTTTTGAAATTACAACATTACAAGCCGACATCACATCTAGGAGAATAAAATCCCACTGGAAATTTGAATTTTGGTCACACGGGACTCATTTTCCCAAGATGGAAACTGAGTCCACCCAGGCACAATGTATGGGACCAAAAATGAAAAGTGCTTAGAAATGTGTGAAACCTACATTGGGCCCAAAAAGACCTAGGTGGGACTCATTCAACTAAGGTGGAGAATGAGTCCTAGACACTAAATATGGGCCACACAAGCCAAGAACACCTGAATTATGATTGGTTATTGATTGGTGTCGAGATTATCCTCAAAAAGATACAATAACAGAGGCTTGTGGATGCAAAATAGGGCCAATTAAAGAATAAGAAAGCCCAATTATTAATGACAATCCTAGAGGAATGTGAAAGTGTGTTACAACACTTTACAAAACTCCAAATAAGGAAAGATTAATGTTAATTATGATTAAGGTTATTTTTATTATGCTTAGTTAATTGATAAAACCCTAGAAAAGAGTGAAAGTGTGTTAAAAAACTTCACAACACTTTTGGAAGTTACCATTGAAATATATTAGTGCACAAGGGCCCAAGACCTAATGTGAATGTGTTATCCACATTAAAACACTAAATCAAGACAACATTAAGCCAAAATCCACAAGGAGGACCCAAATGAGTGTGAAAATGTCAAGGGATCCATTTTTTGACACTCCAACACCATACACAAGAGAACACCAGATTTATGTGGAAAACCCAATGAGGGAAAAACCACAGTGAGGATTAGCTCACAATATAAGTATTTGTAAAACCAATACAAGGGATCACTACCAAAATAGGAGACACTTCCAAAAAGACTCACAACTAGGGCTCACTACCACATAAAAAATACAAGAATATAGAAGAATATTGTTACATAGAGAACACTTTATCAATTCAACAAGGAATCTACCACAATGCTCCAACAATCTCACAACCTTGCTTGAATTATTTTGGATGCCTTCAGCTCACTGCCTTCAGGAACCCTAACGCTGAAATTTGCACCACTCTGGTCAAATTCACATCACTCGCATTGATCTCACATCTATCTTTCTTATCTCTCATTCATGCCTTCAATTTACAACAATGCCACACTTATTTATATCAACCTCAACCTCAAAAAACTTCTCCATTGTTGGCAACTAGTTGCTATACATACAAATTCAAAATAGGTTAGCACCTAAACATTCCCATGGTGGATAGGAATGAAGCCAACCTACAAAAATCCTTAATTAGGACTCAAATATATCCCAACACACCTCAACATGCTTCTACAAGCCTCACATGTAGTGCTAACACAAGGTTAGCTAATACCTATGTGAAAAACCATAATCATTTAGTACATGCTTCCTTAAATCAATCCAAGACTTCAAAAAAATAGAATTCACTCGAACAAAATCTAGAATAATCCACAAACTACTTCAGATTCATCAAATACTTCATCCAAGCTCGCACCATACAAATACTTCAACTTAGAACAATTGGTAACCCTTATTTGTAAACTAATGAAGTAAACCCACTAAGCACTTTGTACTACACCAAATTAGGTGAAACCTTGAATATAAAAGGATACAATCATTATAAGCAATTTCCCAAATTTTCACAACTTAAATTGGTTTACAATTTTTGGGCAAATTAGACACTGAACTGATTTTTTAAACTAAATCTTCACTTTCGGGCTCCTATAACGATTAAACCGTGAGGAATTTGAAGATGATGCAAACTAATGATTTCTGAAGTTTTGTCTATAGATTCTAAATATATTTTTTTCAATTTTTTTGGAATCAGATTGCACTTTTTTCCATCTATTTCGAAAACTAGCTTTTATGAGTAAACATTTTTAAGGAGTGATGCTCACTGTATACAACATAATTTTTTTTTTATGAAGGATAAAATTCTTTTTTTTTTCGAATTTAGATTTGTAACTACGATATCTAACCAGTTCATTTGGTTTCATAGTGTTTTACTAAATATTTTTTCCTTAATTGAGTTTCAAAGTCAAACCAATTACAACTCAGACATAGGCGGACTGCATACAACATAAGTTTTTCTGTATGTATCAAAATTCAATTTTATTTTTTTTAATGGATCAAGGACATCAATACCCAACCTGGACATTTTTTTTTTTTGTTTGATAATCTTCTATTTTTCCACATGTGCAAAACAGAGAGCTTGGTTTTCGGTGAAAAACTTACATTCACAAGAAATAAAAAATAAATATAATAATCAAATTAAAATTATACTTTTTTGGAAGCTTATAATAAGAACTACATACTCAGAAAAAGTAAATTTTAAATGAATTCATTTGATCCCCCAAAAGTTAAATCGAAAGTGGTTTTTTATCAGCATTTTGATAGGTGTAAAGGAGACTCTGTTATAGGTATGGTTTAAAACTAGCGGGGTTCTATCCAAGGGCGATTGGTCTAGGGTGAACCCACAATACTGGTTTACAATTTTTGGGCAACCTAGGCACTAAACTGATGTTTTTAACTAAATCTTCACTTTTGGGCTCCTATAGCAGCTAAACTATGAGGAATTTGAAGATGATGCAAACTAGTGATTTGTGAAGTTTTTTCTATAGATTCTAAATATATTTTTTCAAAAGTTTTGGAATCAGATTACACTTTTTTTCATCTCCTTTGAAAACTAGTTTTTATCAGTAAACAACATTTTTAAGGAGTGATTCTCACCATATACAACATAAATTTTTTGGTATGAAGGATAAAATTATATTTTTTTTGGATTTAGATTTTTAACTACAATATCTAACCAATTCATTTGGTTTCATAGTGTTTTATTAAATACTTTCTCCTTAATCAAGTTTCGAAGTCAAACCAATTACAATTCACATATAGGCGGACTATATACAACATAAATTTTTCTATATGTATCAAAGTTCAATTTTTTTTAATGGATCAAGGACATCAATACTCAGCTTGAACATATTTTCAAAAAAATATATTTTGATAATCTTCTATTTTTTCACATGTGTAGAACAAAGAGCTTGATTTTTGGTGAAAAACCTACATTCACAAGAAATAAAAAATAGATATAATAATCAAATTAAATTTAATTCAAATTATACTTTTTTGGAAACTTATAATTGTTGGGTGAAAATAGTGTAATCAACTTTTCAATAGATTATGCCATCTAGACTTCAGCCACAGCTATGTGAGATAGAATCTCTCCTCTCAGAAAGGGGAGGCGCCCTTCTTACTGCTAATTGGAAGCTATAGTAAAATTAAAAGAATACTTACAAAATGTATGTTGTACTCATGAAATGGGGGGGGTGTGTTACATTCATACTTCTCTCTTATTTCAGAGAAGACGTTTACAATGCTTCATAATGAAAAGCTTTAGATCTGAAATAACTTAAACTTAAACAACAACAATAATGCCAATATTTCTATCTTGACAAAGCAAAGCTTAGAAATACCAGGTATGATTTATAATAACAAAAGTTAAAAGGAAAAGGGAAGGCTCATGAAGGCACAAAGTCATTCTATAGCCCTTTCAATGTTGAATCCGGTAGAAGTATCATTCGTTGTATTAGAAGCACAAAGTCTTCTTAGACACAACGATTCCTTGAATAACATGAATAATTACAAGCACAAAGTCTTGTAGATCTTTCAACCAAAATCTACAAACATAAACAAATACAAATGATAAATGTAAGACAAATTTTACATCAAACACTTGAAGCCCTTTCAATCTCATACACCAATCACTATTGATATAATCAACACACAAAATGATTGATTGCAACACAAAGTCTGACATGCAATCTTCTTCTTTATTGATTAGATCTGAATTCACAATATTGAACACAAAGTCTCAATGCTTGTTTCAAAATAGCAGCACTTCATTGCAAAATATCAAAAAGTAACTATTACAAAAGAAATCCCTCTTATTTATAGAAAAGAGGGAAGAGCAAAATTAGGAAACCCTAATCTAACTGAGTGTAATTTATTTCTATGTAATCACACCTCATATTTTGGTGCAATTACGTTTTACAAAAAGACACCTAAGGTGTCAAAAACTATTTACAAGATGCATAAAGGGAAGCATCAAAATGTTCAACACTAGGAGATCAAGAATCTTCATGGTTCCTTGCTTGGGTGCAGAGTCTTCATATTTCTTCCTAGTCTCCTGCATGAACTTTTCATCCGGACCAATGGTGTAATCCACAATGGTGTGAATTCTTGTGATTGACCTTCTGGCAGATGAATGGACTTTCTTGCACCTGTTGCATGGTGGCTTCTTAAGATTATCAAGTGTCAACCATATATTGCAAATGACATGTATTGAGGCTTTTGAAAAACTGGCATCCTCAACTTGCAGCATAATGACTTCTTTGTAGATTTGGGATAGTTCAGTGGATCAGAAAATGTCACCTTTGAGATCACTTGATGAAATTTGGAAAGAAACTGCAAGGGTGGTGAATCAAGAGGCGTTAGCAGAAAAAGTAGCATTGGGAAGCATGAAGTGAGCAAACGATGTTGAGAAAGCGTGAAAAGAGGAACTAGGCATGGAAAACGATGTGGGAGTGGAGAAACATGGTCTGGAGCGGAAACGAAGTGATTTGGAAGTGTTTAAAGAAAAAACTGTCAAAAGTGTAATGGCGCTAAAAATCAACGCCCTTGCACTTTATGTGTAAGTTTGGCAAAAAGTATGTCATGGCACTGAAAATCAGCATCCTGGCACTTGGGCTCAACACTTAGTGAAAAACTGGGAAAAGTGTACTTGAGTCAAAAATCACCACTCTGGTCATTTTTTACTAAGTCTGGAAATGGTGCACTTGAGTCAAAAATCACCACTCTAGTCATTTTTTATTAAGTTTGAAAATAGTGCACTTGAGTCAAAAATCACACTCTGGTCATTTTTGACTAAGTCTGGAAATGGTGCACTTGAGTCAAAAATCACTGCTCTAGACATTTTGACTAAGTTTGGAAACTTGGTGTAAGAGTGGGAAAAATCAGCGCTCTTGCACCAAGTCATCATTTCACTTAGGTGCAGTGGCGCTAAAAAACCCCGCTTGTGCACCAAAATGAAAAACTAGGAAAAGTGCAATGTAGACAAAAATCGGCACCCAGGACTTAAAATGGCTAAGTATGGAAACTTGGTGTAAGAGTGGGAAAAATCAGCGCTATTGCACCAAGTCATCATTTCACTTAGGTGCAGTGGCGCTTAAAAACCCTGCTCTTGCACTTTCAACACTTAGAATTTTTTGTTGGAGACTTGGTGTAAGAGCGGGAAAAATTAGCGCTCTTGCACCAAGTCATCATTTCACGTAGGTGTAGTGGCACTAAAAAACCCCACTCATGCACTTTCAACACTTAGAATTTTTTGTTGAAAATGTTAGAGCGCTTTTTTCTAGAACATTTGCACTTTCCGCAATTTTGTGAAGTATGAACAATGAGTGTTCGTGAAGATACTCGTTTTGAAGGTCTTCGCAAGATGAACACAGAGGGATGCTCAAATGGACTATTTGAGACTTTGGAATGTATTTCAAGGTGGATTGAAAATCACCTCATTTTGCATGCATGAACATCATGAACCTAGGAAATGAACAAGTTTCATAGGGGGGTTATCCGTGGAATGAGCGGTGCTAATCTCCATGATAACAATAATAAGGACTACATAATTACAAAAAATAAATTTTAAATGAACTCATTTGATCCCCCAAAAGGTAAGTCAAAAGTGGTTTTTAATCAACATTTTGATAGGTGTAAAGGAGACTCCATTATAGGTATGGTTTAAAACTAGTGGGGTTATATCCAAGAGGTCTTGGTCTATTGTAGTTTGATCAAACCCTCTTCAATTGGAATCCTTTAAATATAACTTTTCAAGTCTTAAATCATTATATTTTCTTAAAATATGTGATTTCAACAAAAAATAGGATCTCCCAGAAAGTGTAAACCACTATTGTGGCAACACGCTCTAAGGTGGTTTGATCACACCCTCTTTAATTGGAATCCTTTAAATGGAACTTTTCAAGGCTTTAATTATTTTATTTTCTAAAAATATGTGATTTCAAAAAAAATATGGATCTCCCAAAATGTGTAAACCACTATTATGGCAACACCGCCAAATAGTGGGGAAATGTGAAGAAAACACATTTCTCCTAGGCCACAAAAAACATCACTAAAAAGCTAGTTCACACATTGGTGACAATATCTCACTCTATACAATGATCCAAGAACCAAAATTATGAATATAGAAACCTTTAAAAACCATGAACAATATATCAGATCCACACAGGCATAGGACCAAAACAGAAGAAATGCAGAGCACACTATGAACACTTGCACAACACAATTTACTTTGTTTATCATAATTTATCAAAAGCACTTGGAAACCAAGTACAAGAGGCATCATATCAACTCATTAGTTCATTCCAACTCATCTTCATACACTACAACAAAAAGATAGCTCCACGTACTCACAACATTTCCTCAATACCTCAACTATACATGCACAACTTGCATCAACTTGTTTTCCTCTTTTTCACAATTTTCTCAATATCCTCGACATCTTCATCATGCAACAACTTCCTTAACACACAGTTGGCATCAATGAAAACACCAATCACTAGAATTCTTGTTGAAATCAATGAAAATACCTTCATACTTGCAATATACACATCCTCAACTCTGTCTTTCTTTGGTGCTAGGACAATAGGCACCACACATGGGATTAATCTCTCTCTGATCAATCTTTTCTTTAACGATTTCTATATTTGTTGATTCAACTCCATATTTTTTGTAGGTGTTATGTTGTGTGCTTATTTGTTAGGAAAACTTTCTCCAAGAATCAGATCTATATGATGAATAATGCTCTAGACTAGTGGTAATGCATCTGATACATTATCTGATATGATATCCTAATATTTTTTCAATAGTCCTACTACTTTTGTTTGCAGTGGATCACCTCCCTTTATAGTAAAACTATTTGCCTCCTAATTATTGCACTTCTTTGGAATCAATGCAAAAGACATGTTCTCATGCCTCAATCCTTCCATCTACCAAACATATTTTGGTAGTGCCACAAACTTCAATTTTGTCCT
Source organism: Sequoiadendron giganteum (assembly GCA_007115665.2). Lineage (NCBI taxonomy): Eukaryota > Viridiplantae > Streptophyta > Pinopsida > Cupressales > Cupressaceae > Sequoiadendron > Sequoiadendron giganteum. The sequence goes on from CM021103.1 coordinate 69,572,387, forward strand.
CTTCTCCCAAAGGTACCAATATATGTCTCTTCCCATTTGAAGTCATAGTATATGTATTCTTCCTCCCATCGTGAATTTATTTCCTATCATATTGCCATGGTATTCCTAACAATAAAAAGCATGCATCCATAGGCATAAAATCACACAAAACTTTATCATTATATGACCCTATATGAAATTTCACTAGAAACTCCTCACTTACCAAGACCTTATGTTCATTCTGAATCCATGCTATCTTGAAGGGATTTGGATGTTTCAATATTTTTGAATTCAACTTAGTTACTATCTCCTCTAAAATTAAATTATCGTTACTATCACTATCATGATAACTTTACATATCTTATCTCTATATTTACATCTTGTCCTAAAAAAATCATTCCTTTACAGTGGTTCCTCAGTCACTTCTTCATGCATCAAATCTCTCCTCATTACTAATGACTCACCCTTCTCTAGTTTCCCAATTAAACTAGGGGATCCAATAGGTTCTTCATCCACATAAGTTGTTCTTCCAATGTTCTCAGTCCTATTGTTAGTACTTCCTTGATAACACTCAAATTTTATACATGTCATTTGCCTTCACACTTGAAACAAGTTCCTCTAAAGGATATCCTCTTAGATATTCCTTCATCTCTCTTATATATTCATCATTACCATAGAAATTATGACCTTATTTTAACTATGGTAGAAATATATGTCCTCTCTTCCTTTGTGGTATGAACTATTGTCCTTCTCTTCACTAGGGTAGGGTTTTCTCTCCTTTTTTTTCTTCATGTATGGTCTTCTCTCTTCCGATTGTGATCCACCTCTTTGGGATCTTCCTCTTGCACTTCTCAATATTTTCTCAAAATTCTTATTAAAATTTTCCTCTACATTTAGCACAAATTGGTATGCTTCTTCACCTATTGCCATCTTCACTAGGCTCAACTCTTCTTGGATGTTTGCTCTCAATCCATTGATATATACCATGGAACCTTCTCCTTTCTTGATTCATTGTATCCAACCCTGATGATCATCTTGTAAAATTCTTCAGTATACTCCACAAACTTCTCCTTTTTGTGAAGATTCTACAATATCTTCAATAATTCAAGTTCATAATTTTAGTAGGGGTTATCCCACAATACTGGTTTATAATTTTTGGCCAAACTGGACACTGAATTGATTTTTTCTAACTAGATCTTCACTTCTAGGCACCTATAGCAACTAAAATGTGAAGAATTTGAAGATGAAGCAAACTAGTGATTTGTGACATTTTTTTTATAGATTCTAAATATATTTTTTTCAAAAAAATTGAAATTAGATTGCACTTCTTTTTCCATCTCCTTTGAAAAATTGTTTTTTCAGCAAACACCATTTTTAAGGAGTGATGCTTATCGTATACAACATAATGATTTTTCCATGAAGGATGAAATTCTATTTTTTTTGGAATTTAGATTTGTAACTACGATATCTAGTGCATGGAATTGGTTTCATAGGATTTCACTGAATATTTTTTCATTTAATCAAGTTTCAAAGTCAAACCAATTACAATTTAGACATAGGTGGACCGTATACAACATATCATTTTTTGTATGTATCGAAATTCAATTTTTTTTGTTGGATCAAGGACATCAATATCTAGTGCACTGATATTTTTCAAATTTCTTTTGATAATCTACTATTTTTCCACTTGTGCAGAACAAATAGCTTGATTTTTGGTGAAAAACCTATGTTTAATCAAGCTAAAAAAACAAATACATAATAAAACCAAAACTAATATTAAAATTATATTCATTAGATAGCTCATTCTAATTACTACCATCATCTAGTTGGGTCTATGAAGTCTCCTCCATTTTCATCCTCAACGCGAGCTTCAAAGGGAAAAAATTTGGAGATTTTTTATGCGAGTGAGGGAGAAGTGGGGAAAAGGGGGGTTTGAGCTAACCCAGGATCGCGTGAACCCCCCTTGGAGGTTTGCTTGAACCTAGGTTTCACTCAAACCAGGGTTCGAGCGAACCCCCTTTCCATAAAGATTTCCTTTTGGTTTTTTTCTCGGGAATGGTGGGATCCAAAATTTAATGGGTTTGCTCAAAGGGGATTTCTAGCGAATCCCCTTTGGGTTCGCTTGAACCTGAAAAAACCCAAAAAAAATCCATGAGGGTGTTTTTTGGAATTTTCCTTCCTCACTAGAATTGTAAACGAGTTTTATGGGTTTACTTGCAGGTATAAATTGATTCATCAACTTTGTTACCATCCTATCCCACTTTGTGATTTTCTCCTTTTCCCTCCTATTCCTATCCAATTGAACTTCTTTTCACTAGATAGAAGCATGTCCTTTTAACTTAGTTTTCATAAATATCACCCTCTCTAGATCTTCAATTTCTTCATACTCAAAGTGTTCCTCCATATCATTGATCCAATAAATCAATTGCTCAAGGTTCAAATTTCCTACATAATTTTGAATTTCAATACTAGGTATCTTACCAATCTTGGAAATAGCTTTTAACATCTTTATCTAATTTGAATCTTCTTCTTCTTCTAGGTTCTCTTCATTTTGATTTGCAACATGATATAATTCATCATCACTTTCGGCCTCATGTATAGGGTTTAGACATATCCTTCTATCTTCTTCTATGACATCCAACCAAACTATCATTTCCCTCGTCATCTCCAACATTTCATCTATTCTTCTAATGACATTTTCCATAAAAGTGCTCTCCTTGGTAGAATCTTTTCCCCTTGGATTCAATGCAACTATTCTAATTCGACGTTCTAGCGACAAGGTCTCAACTACTTCACAGTCGATGTTCTATTGAAAACACTTGCAGGTTGCGTTAAGTAATAGATGTATTCACTACAAGGAATTATTTCTCTCCAAAAGGAATCAAAAACTTGCATTGATACTGCTTGATGAAATCACTGATGGAGGGTCTAGAAAGGACTATCCAACTATGCAACCTAGTGTTCAACACAGCAAAAATAACACAAGAAATTATTAGCAACATGATTTTTCATTGATTTCATAACCAACAATCTTACATGCATCACATTCCATAGGTGTCAACCAATTAAGGGCTCACAGGCTTTCTATAGGGCATTACAATATATTACAATTAGCACATTGCCTTATTATACCAAAAAACTAGGAAAAAATGAACTTACTATAAAAAATATCCAACTACCAAAACTAACTTCTAATGGATTGATCTTAAATATGAGTCTTTAGCTTCAATTATGAACTACATCGGCCGTAAGGGATTACAAACCCCAATGTAAGATCAAACATGTGGGTTGGCCTTAGAATATGAGAAGATAACTCATTGGGATTTGAAAATGTGTTACAGATCTCTAAGAAAGTTCCCCTAGCCTTAAAATGCATTGAATAATGTTTCATTGAGCTATGCACATTCCAAATATGGTATGTACAACAAGACTAAACTAGATAGGCCCAAAAAGCTCTAATAGAGAATTGACAGTGAACTTCTGAGAGTGACAACTTTCTATAAATAAATGAAAATCTCCTAAAATTTGGATATGTTGAAGATGGCCTCGTGTATGATCTATATTTGTCTCCTCGAGTTGAGAAATGGTAATGCAGTAAAATGTAGAAGAAACTATTGAAATAATTACAAATTGAACTATAAGAAAAGAAAATTTTTTGGTTGATAAAATATTTCTTTACAACCAATGATGCTCTTGCATCAAGAAAGGCCTCTCAAACTTTATCCTAATGTTAAGTATATAAATAATTTCATTTTTGGACTACATAGAAGCATAAAAAATCAATTTCTAACCTATAGACTTTACTTTTGGGAAAAATAAAAGTTTGAAGTTGCTTATATAGATATTTTTGAGCTCTACAATTTAGAAAAAAGGACTCCAATGACCTCCTAGATAAAAAAAATACATCCTCCAAAAGTTGAAACTCCTATATTATACATGTAAAAACATTTAGGGCACAAAAAAATGTTCTAAGATGAAGTTGTACTTTCTTCCTTTCATTATAGATTCACATTGGTTTTCAATCCCATAAATTTTTAACAGTAATTAATCTTTAAAATTTCTTCGTAGATGAATCTAAAAGTTGATGCACATCTCTCTAATTTTATTATACTCAATAAATTTTTGGAAATAATAAAAATGACAAGAAGAGATAATAGAAGTTAGATGTCAATAGAAGCATAAAATTTAACAAAAACACAAAAAATAACATTATTGGCAATTTAGATTAGGAAATGGTCTATGGTAGGTGGTTGTGTAAGACCTAAAATATGCTACATGAGTAGACACTAATATGAGTGTGTGTCACCAAAAATTGTATACCTTTGAAGAAAAGGACAATTTTGTGCCCGTTTTGGTCCTACTTTAGGTCCCATTTCATCAATTATTACCCTAAAACAATATTTATAGTCCCCTAAGGTTGGTTAATTTTGACTTGGAGGCCTGTTATACCTAAGGGATCATTCAACCCTTGACAAGCAATATCAAAATCATTCAAAAAGTATCGTTCCCAGTTCAAAATCCCTTAGTGGGACTAGGTTGCCCTAGTTGGTGACCTAGTCCTTTTTGAGGATTTTTTAAGTTTCAATTGGGAAAATGGATATTTTATCATAAATTTTGGATGAGGGTTAGCCTCTTAGGTCAAAATTCTCAAAAATTAGGTCCTGTTGCTTATATATACTTTTGTTTAGGTCATTTTGCCTCTCTCTCAATCATTTTTTCACATCCAATTCCAAAAACCAAGTGCAAAACATCTTCCTCAAGAAGATTCATCTCTCAAATAGAAAAAGTGGAAGATTTTGGACAACAAACTAGGGCTCTTTTGAGGTATTTAAGCTCACTTCACATCCAAGATCCATCATTGACAAAGGTTGGAGATAGATTCGTATGGAGATTCATGGAGAAATCTAGGTTGAGGAGGTGCAACTAGCCACCAAATTACTCCTAAAGATTGATTTCAAAGTGCCTCCATCTTTTAATTTCAACCCATTTGCATTCCTTGTTACACTTATTTGTGATGTTGTAGGATTTCTAGGGTTGAAGTCTTGCATCATTCCAAATCTCTTACTTACATATTATTCTAGCATAATAGAATAGGGTTTTATTTTATTTCAGGTTTTCCTAGTTCTAGACACACTTAGAACTAGAGTTTATGCAGATTTTCTATTCAATTACAATTTTAAATACAAACTAGGGGTTTGACCAAGGAAAACCCCACATTAGAAACCCAAATATCTTTTGTTTTGTAGGTTATTTTGCATATTTGAGTTTGAATTCCTATGAAGAAATAGAATATAGACCAGAGGCCTTTGTGTCCACTTTTAGTTTTTTAGAAAATTTGAAAGGGACTAGGTCACCCATAATGGAGACCTAGTCCCATCAGAGGTTCCCGACATTGAAATTTGCAGATTCAAAGTCCCAGTTGCAAGAAATGGCTTCCGGGGTAGTTTTCTTGAAAAGGGACTAGGTCACCCCACTTGGCGTAAGTGTCCCAACTAGCTCAAAACTCTGATTTTCTAGGTTTTCCGAGGCTCCCACAACTCCCTCTTCGGCCCACAGTAGTTTCTAGGTGCACCCATTTGATTTAATAGGTTATTTTACTTAGTTTAACTTTCCTTTTAGTATCATTGCAATACATTATGTGTTTTCCAGCATCATAAACTCTCTTAGTTTAGATTAAGTAGTTAGGGTTTCATGTTATATTTCAGCACTTTGCATATTCCATTATGTATTCAATTCCCAACATTGAATGAATCACAAGACTTGGTGCCCGTGGTGGTAAAGGAAAACCCTCTTCTTTCTAGGTGAAACCCTAGAAAGTTGTAGAGGACCCATCCTCTTATCCCCACACAAAGAATTCAAATTTTGCAATTCAGAGTGTAATTTATAGTTGATAAATTTTAAAGGGTATACAATTTTTTACTCTACATAATTAATTAATTTCTTAAGAGTTGGGCTACAAAAAAAAAAGGAATATAAATTCTAATCCTATTACTAATATTAAAAATAAGCTTCAATATTCTTCTATCATATTTGTTTATAGTTGTCAATTACCTTCTTTATTTTCTTCATCATTTTCACCAAGGCTTTAGGGTCATGACCCCATTCTTAGTCATATTCAATAACATCCAATTAGATCTAGACATTCCTCATCATAATTTAAACATCTCTTCAATTCAATTTTGAACATGGAGAACACTTTAACCTATTAAATTATTCATGGAGGGATCTTGACATTAAATCTACTATAAATTTCCCCATAACCAATAATTTATTCACAACAAAATACAATTCTCCAAGGAACCTTGCACCCAAAAGCCTGATGCTATAATAATATTTTCAATCTTCTTCTTCAAGGAAATAATTTTAAGCTATTATACCATCTAACAAAATCATTGCTAGAGGGTCTTCTTAAAGACCATTACCATACAAAAAGTGATAACACTCAACAATTTACATAGTGTATACCATAAAACTTATGTAATGAATTGATTTAATGAATCACAAATAGAGTTACATCATAGCTTCATGAGCTTAAAAAAAGGGTTTCAACCATTCAATTTAGACGAAATATCTTACAATATCTCTCAAATACTTTAATACAACTATCTTAACCCCACAAACTTATTCATTCTCCAAAAACTAAATTTAACAACTTTCTTATAGAATGAAATACTTGTAGTAGGACTATGGAAATTCAAAAATATAGTACACTACCCTAATAACATTGAATAGGGATATTACCCCATATTAAATGATTTCAACTTTGAGTTGGCCTCAAAATTGGGTGCATCTCCTTGAAATATGTAGACTCGCCATCTTTGGTTGTACATTGAGACATAAGTCCCAAAACATGATGTGGCTTAGTATGTGAACTCTCTAAGGACTAATATAAGTAAATAGGTAATATCCTTACACTTCTCAATATCAAATGTTCTGGTGCATAATCAAATTTAAGGTTTCATTAATATTAAATTCATGTTGCAACTTACAATAAATTATGACTAAATATAAATTGAATAACATGAGCATGATTTGGAATATTTTTAAAAGAATAGTTCAAATTGCAATGTTAATTGGCCACTTGATGATTGCTAACTAGACCTAAAGTGGGAATTTTTAAATTGCAACAAAAAATGGAACTATAGTGAATTAAATGATAGTTATAGTTGCAAAACACAACAAACATAGAAAACGGTATTCTTTGAACATACAAGATTAACTTTAGGACTAAGATTCTCTTGCATCACTTATCATACATGTTGATATATTTTACCATGTTTACATGATTTTTCATGATTAGATTCTTTACCCATTTCCTCTTAAATTCATTTCATCCTTTGTATGAAACCAATTTGGGTCTAGGGGGAACATATGTCACCACTAATATTAGTTTAAAGTGATAGAATCATAGTCATTCTTGTGTTGAAGGGAAATTCACTATTCTCTCTACATTGGAAAAGTCTCTCCCTTATTCATATTTTTATCATTTTTATGCTTACTCAAAGTTTTACCAGTTTATTCTTAGACATAATATCTTATCCTTATCCTATTTACTTTTTATCATTTGATCATTACTTTTCAAACAAGTTGTAGTTAGTGTTTATTTGAAATATGTGATAGATTTTTCTATATTGTAGGATTTTTATGGAGCAATCATTATAAGGAAAAATCATGAATTACAAATCATATCTTTATCATTTGAGCATATTGACATCCTTTGATATTTTTAAAAATACTTAATTTCATAATCAACATCTTTTTTTTACCTTGGCATACATCAAAATAGTAATTTTCATGCACACCAAAATGAGAGCAAAACGTAATGATGAAAATTGCATGCTCATGGTATTTAAAAAAAAATTGGAATCACTTTAATCAGAGTGTCCTTCACATAATAAAAGACTACAATAACATATTATTGCATGAAATTTGTCTCATATTTATTAAAAAAAATTATCCCTAGATCTCCCATTTTCCACCCAGGATTAGAAACATGGGTGCATAATTGACCAAATTTATTAATGTTTTCATGGATATGGACCTTGAACTTTTAAAATATAAGCCTTGCTAAAATCATTTCTATCTATTGTTAGATAACCTAGTACACATTTGTGTTGATTTGTGTGCAAAGTTATTGTGTTAAGGATGTTCAATCATTCATTAGAAAAAATCTTAAACAACTAAGGAGATGGTAGAATAATCAAAATAATATTCACCTAAGATCACCGTAGAATAATGTTAGAGAATCCTAATTGCATCATCATGTTAGGTCTTAGATCATGGTTCATAGTTATTGAATAAATTCACGCGCGAGCTTGAATAAGGATAACATGGCTCCTTAGATAATTTATAAACTCCCAAAGATTTACTTCATGAATGTGCATCTAAATCATAATAGATCACAACCAACTTATATATTTTAAAATATTTATTAAAACAAAATTACAAATTTTAAAATATTAATTAATTAATTTATAAGATCATTTACATTATAATCAACATAATCTACCATTCAAAAATTTAAACTGAATATTATAATTTATTTATTTAATTTCTATAAATATAATTTTATATTTACACTTCTAATCCTAAATTAGAATTTATTCTTATTTAATTATTTGATCTAAATAAATTTTACTAAAACATTCACACATTCATTTTCATTACAATAGCAATCAAACAAATTTGACGTAAAGTCTTTATATTTACCATCTACTCATGTAATTAGGGTACTTTACATGGATGAGAATGTTTGAGTGTCTACGATAATGATTTGGCAATGGGTCAAATTCGGAAAAGAGATAAATTTCACATGCAAGGTTTGAACATTATCTTGATTATATGATATTTAATTAAAAAAGTACAATATGAAATGGAAATTGACTGTAGGCGATAAGAAATATAAGCAGATAACATTAGAATTTAGATTGAAAAAGACTATTTATATAATATATTAAGTGGATGAAACCAGAGACAGAAGCAGCCACCTTTACAAACCAATACTCAACTTTCTTCAATACTAGTTTTGGCATATGAAACAATGCCTTACAAACTGGTTGGAAATGGGAGAAAGGAAAGAAAACTTCAGTGGATAATATGAAATAGTTTGAGATGATTTGTAGATGCATGGTACTAGTAAATGGGTTGATATGTTGGATGTCGGAAATTACTTGTAATGATGATTAGTCATAATTAACAACAGAAGTATATGTAGCACTGGGTTGCCAATTTTTTGCAATCACATTGTATGCAGTAAGTGTGTTTCCTGAAGAGAGAGATTTCAATTGAATTGAAAATGGGGCATTCAAAGGAACCTCGTCTAAAGACCAGTAGGCACCCCACAATTGCTTGAGTCCTTTCCATGTATCTGAGTTATCCTACAACCAAACAAATAATAAAATTATTAGGAACATTATCGTATGTAATTACGGTATAGAATCTTATTGTTAAAATGTAAATTAAATCTTACTTGTTTTAGATCCACTTCTTGAAGATCACCATCTCCATCTTCATACTCAATAAGGACAGAGAACCAGTAATTAGTTGATCCTTCATTCACATGAAATGCAATTTTCTTACCCGGATACTCACAAGATACCCTGACAAATAAGAAACAAAACTATCAACCAAAGATTAAAAAATCAGAAAAAAAAAGTGATTTTTGTTTATGAATAAGTGTCTATTATTATTTATATATAAAAAAGATGAGTAGAAATAATCACACTCCTAAAATATATGAAAGTTAAAAATCCTAAAATAAACATATTTTAATAATCAAAACACCTTTTGAATAAAATGGAAACTGCTCCTTCATTAAGAAGACTAGAAACTTTAGCAGGACCAACTGCCATGTCTGAAAAGGCAGTTCCACTAAGATCAAAATGATTAGATGGGCACCCTGGACATTCATCTGTAATGACTACATTCACAGGTATTTGTGAACATACGCTACTATCCTTACATTTTACCTGAAATCATGAAACTAAATCAATAAAACGAAAGACCTTTTAAGCAATTAAAATCTTAAGAAACAAATTTCCATCAACTTTTATCTAAAGCATCCTCCATTGAATGATTCCAAAGCTAAGAACCATGTAAGATATAAAGTGAAACTTGTAGGTTATAAGCTGTAATATACCTGATAGCATTCTCCACAGCCTTTACCACCTTTGAACAGATCTGGACTTCCTGCACTTACCCGTGATCCAAAGGGTGCTGTCTTAACAAGGCTACCATATCCACAGGCTCCACCTGAAACCACAATCAATTGATATATACACACAGTCACGCAAAAGCTTAATGTGATTATAAAGAATATATTCTATGATGGTTGTTAGTGTGAATACCTTCACTTCCATCTCCATTAGGACTGCCATACCATGTAGCAGTAGCTTCCTGCCAATCTGCAGCCTTTTCCACACTATATTTCACATGTGAACTCAGACCAACTTCAAGACTTGCCATTATCAAGATTCAAGCCTACTGCCACCACCACATACAGACCAGCCATTGGTACTTGAAAACAATATTAGAGTAGATGGTAGAAGCTAAGGAGAGCTGTGAAAATGTAAGGAAAGTGGTCTACATTTATAACAGCTTAGCGGAGCTGTTAGGGCATAGAATTCAATCCTATCAACTGTCAACTGATTTGTTTGTAGTGTAGATTCTCTACACATTTTCAAATCAGTTTGTCTGGTAAAGTGGAATAGGCAAGCCCAGTTTGATTATTCCATAAACGGATTTTGTGTATTTGATTGTGTTATAAGAAAAGATCATCATCATAATAATTAGTTATTCCTTTTCTTGTAATAATTCTTGTGAAGTGAACATGTGAGGTTGTAGACATTTGCAGCGACGAGGTTGAATTAGAGGGCATGTGAAAATGAAAGTATTGACAAAAGATAGAATTGGATTAAAGATTTATGAATGCACATGGATATATGGAGAAAATCCACGTTATTTTTACTTACTCAAGAAGATAATGTGCATAATTCCTAAAGTCATATTACACGTTATTTGTGAAGTCGAACTGAAATAAAGCGAGTCAACAGTGATTCTCATCCGCATGTCATAATAAAGACTTTTCCGTTTGATAATTTGTTGATACCAATAAAATTCGGTGGTCTAATCTTCCAACATAGAATCCCTTTCTCTGAGGACAGGACTTATACTTTTTGTGTACCATGCATCTTGACATTTGAATGTGTAGGGGGATGGCTAGAGTAACACTCCATTTTCAAATATTCTTTCATTGAAAGTTTACTCCTCTTATAATCATTTGTTCATAGATCCATTTTAACAAACATATATATGTACAAAATTTACAGACCCATATAGGTGTAGGTCTTATATATTTTCACAAAATTTACATATAGATATGAATAACTTTTTATCTTTTCACTATGATGTATATTTTATTAGAATATATATATGATAGTAATGTTATTAAAATATATAAGTATACAATTTGTTTGTAGCATCCCTCCGATTTGTTTATGTTTTTAGACAGTACTTTTATTTTGATAGACTATTATATTATGATGTTATTTGATCTCTGACATTATAATGATGATGGTTTTAATATTGAGATGTGATGGTACACTATATTGATGATTATTGATTATGACATGATGTCTTGTTAGCATAGTTGATTATGTGAGTTGATATTGATATATGTTCATTTGTAGTATCGTCAGTTTTGATGTGACACTGTATTAGTGAAGGAAATGAGATTGCATCAGTCGCTTGTGAGCACCCTGCGATTCCACAATTTTCCCTACACGGTGTGACTGTTCATTATCTATATACATGTACGACATATGTTTTGATTGTAGGATTGTAGGTACATGACATCAACTCTAGAATTCATAGGTTTGAGCGTATCCATTGTCCAATGGAATAGTTGATTGAGAGGTAGTAACAAGATTGTCTTGTCAAACCACAACCCTAGTCACAATGTGTTGTTAGTCCTTGTTTTGGTCATGCTTTGTTGTCATGTTGTCCCCGTTTGTCTTGTCATTTAATTATTTTGCAACGTATGCTCTGTGGGGAATTAATGTTTATAATATTTTAAATTGATTATTTATTTAATCATGATTAATTTTATTAGAACTTTTAAATTTGATTTAATAAATTAGATTTAATTTATTTTGTAAAGTAATTTAATTATTTCGATTAAATTTATTTTATATAGTGATTAAAATTAATTAGACTAAATTTGATATTAAAATAGTTAGATTATAAAAGTCTTATTTAATTAATTATTTAAATTAATTAAATAAATTTGTGAGTTTAAATGAATGGATAATTAAAATTAATATTTGATTTTAAATTATTAAATAAACAAATATCTTATAAAATATCTATGAGGAAATATCTTGTGAATTGATTTGGAAAGATATTTTAGGATTGTGACATGAGTTAGAAAATTGAAATCTCATGTTGGGAAATAATTCATGGAGTGAATCATTGTGTTAACTGAAAGAGGGAAAAATGCTATTTCATGAGAATAAAAATGGTATTTTGGGGGCTGTTGAAAATTGGAAGAAGTTCTCGGGAAATTGGCTTTGGTTTTATTTTTCAGTTTTTTGGAAAAACTGATTATTTTGGAAGAGGCTTTGATAATTTTGGAATCTGAAGGTGAGACTCTACTTCAAACTTCAATTCTTCAAGCATCTGAAACAGGTTCTTCATTGTATTTATTTAAATTCAAATTGGAAAAAATTGCTTCTACAGTAAAGAAAATTTTATTTGTTTTAAAGCTTTAATATGTTTTAAAAATTGGAAAGATTGTCGTGAAAAAATTTTAGCCTCAAATTAAATTCTTATATTCTTTTGAAAAGATGAATTGTTTTAAAACAAAAGAACTCACATAGTGATTATATAGAAAATTTGGAAAAACTTTTGTAGAAATTGATTTCAATCTTCCTGTTAAAATTTGTAGAAAACCTCTAATTGTATTGGAAAAGATCTTCCTGTAGAATATTATTGTTTTTTTTTTTCAATTAGATTTATTTGGCTTGGGAAATTAAAAACTTTTGGTAAATTTGTAAATATTTTCCTCTAGAATTTTTTTTGTAAAGAATTTCTCATTTGAAGCAATCATTTTGATATATATATTGGGTATCATTTTGATATATATATATATATGCATATATTTATTTTTTCTGTAAAAAAATATTTTGAAAAAAATCCAAATGGAAAATCCGTATGACGATTTTAGAAATATAAAATCGCAAGTTTAAAGTTTAAAGTTTATATATTTCAATGGGGGTTGGGGCTTCCCCCACAACCTTCCCCATTGGAGAGGCAGCGCTATGAAGAGAATGCCCAATGTTGCCTTCATAGGTCGTGTCCCCATAGGGGGTCAGCTGTGTAAACAACCTGGGTATTACGATTGCTTCAAGGATTTTCATCCATTTTTTAATTCGACTTCATAATTTGGTTTTAAATATATATAAAATATAATATATATATACATGCATATATATATATATATATATTGTATGTATATGTATATATATATATATTTAATATTTGATTTGGAATATTGTAATTAGTTTTTAAATATTTAATTGAATTTTAAAATAGGTGCATGTAAATGCACGAATTAGATCTTTTTAAAATAAAATGATTAAAAAAAAATAAATTGAATTTTAAATAGATTTAAATAGGAAAATTGAATTAAATAATTAGATTTAATTTCTTTATGGAATATAAATGAAATTTTATTAAGCTAGACTATTTTGAGCAATGTATTATTATTTTGCTTGAAATGGAAATTAGATTAAGGAAATCGTAATGATAGTTTTAATTACCTGCCTAAATTACTTATTAAATCTTGATGTATTTTGTCCATGTAAGCTGGGAAATATGTTAGTTGTGGATGTGTAAGCCTTCCAGATGTTGTAATATTATGTGGGGGTTGTTGTGATATTTTGTTCAGCCTTTTGTTTTCCTTGGATAGTGCACCTGGTTGTGATCCAGTTTAAGCACCCAGTTACTAAGAACATAATGTGTTGTCTCTTGCATTATACACTTTTGTGCACTTTATCTACCCTTGTTTTATGGATTAGATCTTTGTGTTGTTAGTAGGGGAGTGGTTCTCAATGGGGGCTAGTGCACAAAGTGGTGCCAGGATAACTCATGTGAGAGTTAGATAATTCAGTGGAAATTAAATAAAACTATTAGGGGAAAGGGCAATCTTAAAACAATTAATTTGTTAATTGTGTCTCACTTATTGGCTCAATGGATCGTTCAGACTTGAGATGAGATGAGAAGGCTTGGAATGATAAGGTCATTATCTTGTCCATTTTAAAGAGATTTGAGTCCACATTGGTTTGCATGTAGGGTCAGGGATCGTGAGAGGCTACCAGGATAACCCAAGATGGGGGTCGGAGCCTAGGAAGATCTGATAGGATAACCCATGTAACTTTGTGATGACACTCCTCCTAGGACAACAATTTATATTGTTCAGTTGATGTACTTGATTCTTTTATTCTGGAAGCAATGTAATCTTCATGTTATGTATTATACTTTTATAGTTTAGTCTTGTGGTTGCCTATGTCTTGAGGTTGTTGGTTATAGCTAAGAATCCCTTTTACTATCTCCTAGCATGGGGGGTGGGCCTTCGGGTACCACATGGTTGGGTGGAATGTGTGCACCTTACACTATTGGGTTTTCACTCCATGTTCATGATGGTGGGATCATCCAGATTGGAGAGCTCGCATGTTCTAGTTGCTTTGTACCATCTCTTATGTTCTATTGGATCAATTGGATCTTAATGTATATGTACTACTCCTCATTCGTATTCAAGGAGAATCCTTGTATCATTATAATTGTAATATTGTTTGTATGATCTACCTCAGTTTGAAAAGGAGCCTTGTAACTGCTATATTGAATGAATACAATCTATGAATGGTTTTTATATGTACTTTGTAATCTTATGAAATGAGTTTAATGTTATTGGACCTATGTTCTTTATTTCATGAGTATAATTTATATGCTATTGATTAGTTTACTTTTGTGGGCTTTGGTTTTCAAATGTAAGTGTTGTCATGTACCTTAGAGGATGTATGTGTTAAGTGTAGTTCACTTTACTTATTGTTAATTACACTTTCAAAAAAAAAATTTACACTTCCATTGTAATTGCGTCATCCTCTAGGGTTACGTGGTAGGGTGTTACATTGCTCATCTTAATTCTCTTCTTTCAATATAAATTCATATTCAATATGGAGATAAAATTCCTTCTTCAAACATCTTCACCTAAAAATCTCTACATAGTAATATTTTTTTATCCATTGGAGATATAAGGTGAAGAAAATATATAATACTTAGAAAATATTATAAATTTTTCAAATTCTCCTTTAACTGAAAAATCTTGTAGATCTATGCAATATATTTTGTCTACTATTCATTAGATTCTTTCCACAAAGCCACCACCTCTTTAAAAAGGACAAAACCCTTGATTATTTGAAATCTTTTCAATGGTCAAATACTTGGTAAAGTCAATCCAAACATAGATTACTATGATTTTACAAATCAACACTAAATCTTCAAATCTTGTGACTCTTTCCAAATAGGCAAGTTCTTCTTAATATTCCCCAACAATTTTTCCTATCTACTGGTGACTCAAATGGGTCATAATGTATAAAATTTGTAGGGAAAAATTTAATTAATGAGATCTTTGGTCAATAGAGACACTAGTCTATTGGTTCTCCAATTGATAGATTGATAGTCTCTAAGAATTTATCAATTTCTATGCTCAATGCTATCACTAGTTTGGCCAATAAATGAGAAAAAATTAGATACTCTCTCTTGCAGTTCAAGCTCTACATATCCTAGGTGGGTAGACCTATAAGATGCACTAGCTAAAGATATACACCATATTCATATAATGGTACTAAGTAGAAATATTAAGTTACAGTGAATACATTGAATAACTAGCTTCTTAAATACTTCTCACAACCCACAATAAATCAATCATGAAAAATTTATCAAATATAATAACTTTTAATTACTATCACAATCATACTTGGGAAGTTAAGAATAAAAGGAAGTAAGGCACTATTGCTTCAAATCTCATAGATCCTTGCCATTTAAATAAAAAGGATCTATGAGATTGTAAGAAATAGTGACTTAATTCCTCTTATCTTTAACTTCCCAAGTATGATTGTGATAATAATTAAAATAATTAAATTACTTTTGATAAAATTTTCATGATTTGTTTATTGTGGGTTGTGAGAAGTATTTAGGCCTATAGATTGATTCCTTAATAAAAAAACTAGAGTTAGTAACTTTGTGTATTCACCTCAACTTAATATTTTTGCTAGCTTATCTATTTATTATTTTGTTACTATAATTAAACCATTTGTATATGGCTCTTTGATATAATCCATTCTTAATAATACCTTACATATTCCATACTTCCTAATTTTAATGAAAAAAGATTTATATTGTTCCTTGAATAATAGCTAATATCAAATAACAATTTATCTTAACAAGTGTGTGTAATTAAATTCAAATATCTTAGCTCATCAACTCAAATAAATAAGAAATTACAATTGGAGACAATTTATACCAAGAAAATTCATTCATAACAAGTCTTCAATGTTAGAATAACTTAATATTACATTGTTAGGCAATGACACACATACAATGAAATTCTTTTAGTTACACTGTTTTGCTCAAACTGCCCGCTTCCTTGCTTGTATAAATGCTTCCTCTATGCTTCTAATAAGAAATCAAGTCATCTGGTCTTCATTTGGTATCAGAGCTCCTTTCAATCCTTGCACCGGTGCACTAGCTTGGCAGTATCTGAGTGATGGCATTTGGATTTGCAAGCAACAACCTACATGGCAGTTGAAGTGGCATGGAGTTTTGAATCTATAAGAACTATATGAAATGAGGTATGTAGATTTGAAATGGTTCCTCTGTTCAATGAGGCTTGTAGACTTGGCATGTAGATTCGAAACAATTCTTGTGTTCAATGATGAATTTGAGGTTTTCACTAAAGGTTTCTTCTAACTTGCCACAGTGAGGAAGGCTAGCAGATCATTTTGTGCATTTTTGTTAACATGTTCTATACATTCTAATAGCCACATAATTTTGGGGATATCACTGTCTAAGATCTGGTCCTTTGGATTTGTCATAAAGGTTGCACAATAATAGATTTTATGCAAAAGTATTCAAAGTCTAGTTGGAATGAGTCATGAGTACATCTTATTATTGTATATCTCATTATTTATCTCTTTAAAAGAAGAAATATGTGATTGAATTGCAAAAGAAAGGATTCAAAAATTTGTAATATTGTATGAATGTCGATTGTACCGAATGATGCCAATACTGTTGATAGCAACTTTGAAAGTCAAAATGACAATGAAAAAACATCGGTTTTATTTTTCTCCACTAGATGCTCTTTGAAATACAAATAGCCTAAAATTGGATGAGTTTCTTCTAGACAAGATCTATTGGAGTATTTTCTCTTTGATGTGTGATGCCAAGCAAGGAGAATTCGTGTCAAGATTAAGGAAGGCTATGATGTAGATGATGAGTATGAGGTAGAACGTCCACATTAACATCCTCGTATCATACAGGAGCATAAAGAGATCATCTACACACCTCATTTCATCCTTAAAAGGATGTGTATGTCAACCTATAAATAATAAAATTTATTTTTGAAGAATGACATCTTTTGTTTTGTTGTTTTGTGGTGTCATCATGTTTGCACCACGGTTGATTCTCTTAGATGCATAGCTCCTCAAAGGGCTTAACTATGCTACGTGAAAGATGAAAATGTGCATGATTCTTCATTTTGAAGAAGTATGGGGAATCATTATTGGTGTAGTGTAGTATCCAATTGATGTGGATGGGCGGAAAAAGATCGACAAGGCCAATGCAAAATCCTTGATGTTGATCACCCTCGACATCTCTAATGAGGTTCAGCTACATTTTTCAGATGTGACAACATCAAAGGTGGCCATGGATGCTCTATCCACCATCTATGAGGTAAAAAATGTTGGAAATTCGTCCAACTCGCAAGTCCACATCGCAGTCAACTCTTACCACCATACTGCACTGTCTCTGTCAACAGCTTGCGGTAACGCGGTGACCACCACACTACTGTAGCCTCTTATCTCTCTCACCCCGGTAATGCGGTTAATTGCCAGCAAGTATCGCTCACCATTAGTTCGTACCATTACCGCTCTATCGCAATTTTCTCTTTTGTTACCGATAGTAGCGCGGTGTTCTTCTCTGGCAGTTAGTAGTCCGTCGGTGGACAGTTACCGCGGCCATTGCAGTCTATTTCTTAACCGCAATGGTAGCGTGGTAAACCCCTTCCCTCTCATAGCTCACGATTACCACAACCACCACGGTCTATTATTTAACTACGGCGGTAGCATGGTAAGTCCTTTCCTAGCAGCTCTCACAATTACTGCGACCACCGCGATCTCCTTGTAAAATGCAGTGGTAGCGTGGTAGTCAACCCATGTTGACTTTTTACCTTTTTCGGCGTAGTTTGTAAGTGGTCTCCAAGGTGGCATAAACAGACGGTTTTGATTGGATTTCCTTCATGACTAGGAAAAATTATTAAATCGATATAACCCTTTATAGGACTATTATCTGCTGGCATGTTTATGAAATTTATGTTCTATTTAATTTTTGACTGGATCGAAAATCTTTATATACTAGGATATCTTTGTAAAAAGGAGAGGAGAATAATATAATTAAAAATTTTGCTCTCAAGTAGCAAAGGTGATTTTATGGCTGTTCTAAGTTAAATATTTTATGTGTATATGTTTGAATTTTTATCTCTACTATTTCCTTCAAAAAATAAGGCCGAAATCCTCCATCTCCAGTCCATGCTTCATACACTTAATATGAAAGTTGGTGAGAAAGTAGAGGAATTCTTATGTCATGTGTCATAACTTTGAGAAAAGCTTCTTTCTCTTAGAGAAAAGGTGGAGGAAAAATTACTTGTTCCAATCACATTGAGAGCTCTTCCTTTCCAATTTTGAATTTTGTCATAACATTTAATATCACCAAGAAAAAGGTGTCAATTGAAGAATTGGTGACTTTTCTTAAATAGGAAGAAGCCATCCAATCAGTGCAAGATGAGTTTGAAGACAAAGCACTGATCTCAAGAGAACAATGTAAATTGAGGTTTGAAAAGGGACAACCACAAAAGCAATCATCAAAGCCATCACAACAACTACATAAGCCTCAAAAGGAAACTCGATGCTTTTAAATTTGTAATACCCACACACATGACACTAATCAATTTTGGTATAATGGCTTGACTCAAGGAAATTCTAGCCAGTAAGGCACATCTAGTGGAGACAATTTTCATTCTAAATGACATCGAAAATAAAGGAAGCAAAAAGGACATATTGCATCCCAACAAGATGATACAATTGATGAGGACATACCAAATACAACCAATTGTGACATAAATCATAACATTGTTCTTGTTTCTCAAACCTCACATCTTTTTAGGGATGTTTGGTTAATTGAATCTAGTGCCAATAAGCATATGATAGGAAATAGAGAGTTATTTGATACACTAATTGATTGACCTGTTGGAGATGGAGTTCATATTGCAGACAATAAGGAGTATGTTGCATAAGGAATTATAAATGTCACCATTCCTCTTGAGAAAAGAAGTTGTTCTCTCAAAAAGGTGCTCTATCTTCCATGTTTGACATCCAATCTCTTGTCTACCAATCAGTTGTTGAATCACAAGCTTAAGGTGAAGTTTTCAGCTAAAGATGGTGCAAATCCTGTTTGATTTCTAGAGATGGTATGATACTTGCTAAAGATTTTATGAAGGATTGTTAATTTGTACTAGATGCAGTTTCATCCTCTACAGTTGCTTTATTTGCCTCTATGGTTGAATCAACTATTCTTTGAAATTATTGATACAGGCACCTTTCAACCAGCTCCCTCTACAAAACCTAGCTCTAAGGAGATGGTAAGTGGACTTCCTCCTCTTTCTCATTCCTTTCCTCTATGTCCTTGATGTCTTGTAGGAAAACAACATTGAGATCCATTCAAGTCGAGTACCTTCCATACCAAGGACCATCTTGATGTTGTGCATACTGATGTATCCAAATCTTTGCGTACTTCCTTTCAAGGTTGTAAGTATTTTCAATTGTTCATGAATAATATCTCTTGTAAGACCAGAGTGTACATACACGACTCTCCTTATATTTTACCTGAAATCATGAGTCTAAATCAATATAACAAAAGTTTTTTGAAGTAATAAATTCTTTAAAAACAAATTTACATCAACTTTTATCTAAAGCATCTTCTATTTAATGATTCCAAAGCTAAGAACCATATGAGATATAAAGTGAAACTTGTAGGTTATAAGCTATAATATACCTGATAGCATTCTCCACAGCCTTTACCACCTTTGAACAGATCTGGACTTCCTGCACTTATCCGTGATCCAAAGGGTGTTGTCTTCACAAGGCTACCATATCCACAGGCTCCACCTGAAATCACAATCAATTGATATATACACACAAGTTTAATGTGATTATGAGGAATATATTCAATGATGGTTTTTAGTGTGAATACCTTCACTTCTATGTCCATTAGGACTGCCATACCAGGTAGTAGTAGGTTCCTGCCAATCTGCCTCCTTTTCCACATTATAGTTCACATGTGAACTCAAACCAACTTCAAAACTTGTCATTATCAAACCTACTGCCACCACCACACACAGACCAGCCATTGGTACCTGAAAACAAAATTAGAGTAGATAGTAGAAGCTTTGGAGAGCTGTAAAAATTGAAGGAAAGTGGTCTACATTTATCACAGCTTAGCAGAGCTGTTAGGACATAGAATTCAATCCTATCAACTATCAACTGATTTGTTTGTAGTGTAGATTCTCTACACATTTTCAAATCAGTTTGTCTGGTAAAGTGGAATAGGCAAGCCCAGTTTGACTATACCATAAGCGGATTTTGTGCATTTGATTGTCTTATAATAAAAGATCATAATAATTAGAAATTTGATACCTTCTCTTTTAATAGTTCTTGTGAGCTGAACATGTGAGGTTGTAGACATTTGGAGTGACGAGGTTGAATTAGAGGGCCTTGTGAAAGTGAAAAGTATTGACAAAAGATAGGATCGTATTATTGATTTATGAATGCACATGGATATATGGAGAAAATCCACGTTATTTTTACTTACTCAAGAAGATAATGTGCATAATTCCTAAAGTCATATTACACGTTATTTGTGAAGTCGAACTGAAATAAAGCGAGTCAACAGTGATTCTCATCCGCATGTCATAATGAAGACTTTTCCGTTTGATAATTTGTTGATACCAATAAAATTCGGTGGTCTAATCTTCCAAGTTGTTCCAACAGAGAATCCCTGTCCCTGAGGACAGGACTTATGCTTTTTGTGTAACATGCATCGTGACATTTGAATGTTTAGGGGGATAGCTAGAGTAACACTCCATTTTCAAATATTCGTTCAATGAAAGTTTACTCCTCTTATAATAGATTCGTTTTCTCAAATCTCTTTGTATTTAAACTTTAATATACAGAACATATATATGCACAAGATTTACAGACACATATAGATCTTATATACTTCACAAAATATGCATCTATAGGTATGAATAATCCTTTATCTTTTCATCCATGATACACATTTTATCAATATATACATATGATAATAATAATATTAAAATATATAGTTATACAATGTTCATCTTAATTCCCTTCTTTCAATATAAATTTATATTCAATATGCAGATAAAAGTTGTTCTTAAAGCATCTTCACCCAAAACGCCTATTTAGAAATATTGGTGTATCAATTGGAAATAGAAGGTGATGAAAATATATAATACCTAGAAAATATTATAGATTTCACACATTCTCCTTTAACTGAAAACATTGTAGATATATGCAATATGTTTCTTCAACTATTCATCAGATTCTTTCCACAAAGTCACCACCTACTTAGAAAGGACAAAAACCTTGAATATTTGAAAGATTTTTAAAGGTCATATACTTGGTAAAGTCAATACACTAGTAGATTACTATGATTTTACAAATCAATTTTTGATCTTCAAATCTTGTGACTCTTCCCAAATAAGCGAGTTCTTCTTAATATTCCCCAACAAATTTCCTATCTTTTGGGGACTTAGATGTGTCACAATGTATAAAACATTTATAGGAAAAGAATTAATTAATTAGATATGTCCTCAATGGAGTCGCCAATCTATTGGCTCTCTAATTGACAGATTGATAGTCTCTAAGAATTTCTCAAGTTATGTATTCAATGCTATCACTAGATTAACCAACAAATGAGAAAAAATTAGATACTCTCCTTCCACTTCAATCTTTCAAAATCATAGGTGGGTAGACCTATAAGATGCACTATCTAAAGATATAAAACATATTGGTATAATGGCACTAAGTAGATTTAAAGATTCATACAAAATGACAAGGATCTATGAGATTGTAAGCAATAGTGACTTAATTCCTTTTATCCTTAACTTCTCAAGTATGAATGCAATAGTAATTAAAATAATTAAATTACATTTTATGATTTTTCATGATTGGTTTATTGTGGGTTGTGAGAAGTTTTTAAGCCAACATATTGGTGACTTAATCAAAGCAATAGAGTTAGTAAATCAGTGTATTCACATCAATTTTGAAATGGCTCTCTCGCTCTTTGCTGGAACAACTATCTCGCTCACTGCTGAAACCTTCTTGCTTTCTGCAGATGGTGCGTCATTGGCTTCTGGTGCACCGTTGGCTTTTGGTGTGTTGCTGGCTTCTAGTGTGTTGTCAACTTCTGTTGGGTCAGTTTTTTCCGCTACTAGGTCATGTGTTGTTGTCTCATAGGTGTCTACAGATGGTTCGCTGCTTACTATTGGGTCGTCGTTGTCTTCAGATGTGTCTCCTGATGGTTCACAACCTATGTTAGGTGGGTTTCTTGCATTTGATTTTTCTCCTTTAGGATTTGGGTCGTTGCACATGGATTTCCCTCTTTCATGCCCTGTTTCTTAGTCCTTTGCTAAGGTGGTTGGTTCTAGTGGTAAAATCTCTTCTTCTTCTCTTCCCTCTTTTAAGGGTAAACCCTTATGGTGATCTTCTTTTGTTGCTACTGTTATTTTTGGGTATGAGGTGTTGGATAAAGAAGATTATTTCTCTTCTACTACTCTTATTTGTAGATTTAATGGTTTATGGCTCTTCCTTCCAAATTTGCACAAATGGGTTTTGGAGTCTTAGAGGAATATTATTGAGGATAGGTGAGTGAACTCTATCCTTTAGCTAGGGGTTTTTTTGTGGTTTCTTTTCAATCTAAGAAGGATAGGGCTTGGGTGTTGGAAAGGGGTGTTTGGCTATGGGGAAAGCCCTCGCTTTCTCTCTAGCCTTGGTTCCCTTCTTTCAACCCTTTTTCTGAATCTATTAGTGTTTTTTCTACTTGGGTTAGACTTCCTAATCTACCTCTTTAGTTTTGGACTCCTTTCTTTGAGTCTATTGGAAATGCTATTGGTAGGTTTGTTATGGCTAATTCATCTTCTCTTATCTATGATCATCCTACTTTTGCCCACATTCTTGTGGATGTTGGTACCTTAAAATATTTATCTGGGGAGGTCATTTTGATTGTGGGGACTAGACCATGGTTTCAGATTCTTGATTATGAAGGTCTTCCTTTCTGTCGTAGGAGATTTTTTTCTACAGGACATTTGGTTGCAAACTATTAAAAAACTCATCAGAGCTATGCTACTTGGTGGAAAGATGCTCTTCGTGAGCATCTTACGATGGGTGAGTCATATGATGATTCTAGGGAAGATTCTAGGGATGGTGACTTGGCACCTAAAGTCATGGTTTCTTCTGTTGATGGCTCCCAGTTGCCATCTGATGTTGTTGTTGCTGCTCTAGGATCTTCTGTAGTTGTCATTGAGGCTTCTTTTTACGTTGTTGTTGTTGGTATTGGTGGTTCTTTTGTAGCTGTTGGTTCGTCTACAATTGCTACTAATGCAGTTGGTTTGTCCACAGCTATTGTTGCAATTGGCGAGGTTGCTTCTATTGTTGCTCGTGATTCTGTTGTTGTTTCTATGACTGCTAGTTTATCTATAGCTCATATTTCTATTATTGATTGTGGGAGTGACACTCTTGGTTCTTTTCCTCTTTTTCCTTTGGTGGCTTATCCTCCGACTTCCCCTTGCTCCATTCCTTCAGAGGATGATATTTCTTGGATGGTTGTGCACAAAAGGAAGAGAGGTCTCCTTAAGCACAATCATTCCTCTTAGTCCCTTGTAAAGTTTTTTTGTGGTGGTCGAAAGGTTGCACATGTGGTTTAGCTCTATTTTTCCCACTATTGCTTGATGTTGTTTGGTTTTTGTTCTTCTTTGTTTATCTTTGGAGCAACTATTTGTATCTTTTATGGTTTTTGGGTGTTTGGATGTTGTTGACTATCTAGTGTTGTATCTTTTGAGCAACATTTTGTACCTAAAGTTGTCAAGGGTTTCAGGTCCCTTCAAAACCTATTTTTCCCTTATAATCAAAACTTGATGTATTCACCACATCATAAAATAGTATTTCTCTTGTCTTATTTCTTTATTATTTTGTTATAGTAAGTAAACCATTTGTATATGGTCATTTGGTATAATCTCTACTTAATAATACCTTACATATTCCATAATTCCTAATATTATTGTTAAAACAGTTTATTTTATTCCTTGAGTAATAGCTAATATCAAATAACAAATTTTCATAACAAGTGTGTGTAATTAATTTAAAATATATTAGCTCATCAATTCAAATAAATAAGAAATTGCAATGGGAGATAATTTAGGCCAAGAACTTTCTTTCATAAAAATTCTTCAAAACCCATATTAGAATTAAACTTTAATAATAATGGATATTGTATATTTCTAAAAAACTTAGAACTATCGTGCAACATGAGGGTTTCCCTCCTCTTTCTCCAACCTTTCATAATGCAAGTTCTTTCTCCCTTTAAAGATAAACCACAAGGAAAATCCTTCTGAGATGAGTGTCACTTGTCATGCATTACAATTTAATGATGTGTAAATCTCTAATAGTTCCATTTTAAACCAATGAATGGTTTGGTTAGGATACAACTACAACATAAATATGTGTATAATTAGAGGATGTAGCATACAAAATCAGGGTGTTAAATATTTATGGATTTCCCTTTGCATGTAAGTGATTTTTAGAATTTAGAAACCATTTAAACATCCACCACACATAAAAAAACATAAGTATGTTGCCTTGCTTAAAAAAAGATTCATGATTTTTGGGAAGTTGACAAACTCATCAAAATGGAACATTGGATAGCTTTGTCATCAAGATTTTTAGAAGAAAAAAAACATAAGAACTAGGTTGTCCTTTTGGTAAGTTTTCATACTTGTGAACTTAAAAAAAATGAAAATTCTCACAACTTCTTGTCTTTTCCTTTTTCAATCTTTCATACTTGTTGCTACCATTACAAACTATTTCAAACTTTCACACCTTTTGTAAAATAAAGAACCACATTGACCTTTCATGAAGTTCTCAAACTAGAGAAATTACTAACACATTGAACTCATCCCTTTTTCTTGTACACTTTTAAAAATTCCACAAACATGTGAACTTTCCAACATCATGAACTTCGTGAATTTCATTTCTTCCATTTTTAGGGTTTTGGGGAAATGGGGTTGATAGGAAGTCATGTGAGATGAGAGAAAGCTAACAAGGGAACTTCAATAGAGAAAATTCTTTCAATATTTTAGGATTAGAGAGTTGGAGTGAGGCTTAACTTGGTATAAATTTAAGGGAATGTTGAAAGTCCAAATCTCAAAAAGATTTTTTTGAGTAATCGATAGAGTTATGGGCTTTTGAGGTTTGATAGAAATATATACATGAATAGGGAATGACTAAAATTATGACCATGATAGATTTAATAATTTTATTATCAAAGTTTCAAGCTTTTTAGATTTGATGGAAATAGGTACCCAAATAAGGAATGATCGAAAGTATAACTCTAGTAGACTTAATAACTTTATTTGTGTAGTTTTAAGATTTTGGGGTTTGATGGAAAGAGGTACCCAATTAAGATAATTCCAAAAAACTAACTCTAGAGGACATATTAAAAATTTGAAGTGCAAGGGATTGGATTTTAGGAAGCAAAGATGAAGGAAAATAGATACTAAGGGATGGGATGCATGAGAAAGTTTAAAAGCCGAAAAAATGTAGAGGACTTAGGATTTTCATAGAAGTTTTGGCTTTGAGGATTGAGAATGCCAATGGAATGGTATTGAGGGATGTGAAAATACAAAAAAAAAAGACATATGCAAGGAAAATGCAAGTATGCCAAACATCCTCAAACATTGATACCGAGGATGAGAGTATGGAATTTTCCAACACTTTAAAACTCTGGCATAATATGTAGATATGAAATTTAACAAGGACTTAAGTAGGTTGATAGGAGAAGTAGGGAAGGTATGGAAAACCTTTAAATTTTGAAAAAAATTGAGAACACCAAGGAAAGAAGAAGAAACAACCAAAAATTAGACCATTTGTGGATATTTCCATCTTTTGACACTTAGGGGACACATTTAGGATGTCTCATTTTTTTTATAAATAATGGATCAATTATGTCAAAGACACAGAGAATGGAAGGGACACAATCACAAATAATATTATCTATTTGAGTCCTAACATGAACTAGGGGTAGTTAGGTTCAACTTGGGTATGGAGATTAAAAGAGATATAGCTAATAGAAATATTTTGTTTGGCTAGAGTAAGCATGTGAAATTAGTGTCAGATAGATTTAGTATGTCAACTTGTAGACCCTTGTGTGTTCCTTTTCTAATGGGGATTGTTTTTTTTGTTGATTAGTTCCCATGTTCTTCTAGTGAGATGAAGGATATGGTTAGAGTATCTTATGCTAGTATTATTGGGAGTTTAATGTATGCTATGGTCTTCACAAGACTAGACATTACCCACATAGTCATATTCCTTATCTATGGAAAAGTACATTAGGATGGAGTGAAGAGGGCATTTAGATATTTGTTGGGTACCTCTAAACTACTCAATTTTTTTATCATGGTAATTCTCCAAGGGAATAATAATTAGTGAGTATTCATGGAATTATGGATTTAGATTGGGTTAGGGATGGTTATTGTAGAAAGTTACTATATATTTACTATGTTTGATGGTGCTATCAATTGGATGGGAAAATAATAGGCCATTGTGTCTTTGTCCACTATATAAGTAGAAAACATGGTAGCTACTCATACTATAAGGAATCCATTTATCTTAATAAACTATGCTTAGATGTGGGGTTGAGACTATGAGATATTATAATTTTATGTCATAGTTAAAGTGTCAAATGTTTATCAAAAACCAAACCTTTCATACAAGGATTAAGCATATTTATGTTTAATAAGTATTTTTAGTACATGATAGAGGGTGGGAGAGTGTTACTAGAGAAAGTTAAAACTTTGATAACTATTGTTTATGCATTAATAAACCAAGTGAGATTGATTTATTTTAGGTGGTACTATGAATCTATGGGTCTCTTGATCACAACCAATTATTTGGTACTCCCTTTTTAATTGCAATTTTTTTGACAAGTGGGAGAGTATTAAGAATGGTCTCTCAAACTTGCTCCTAATGTTAATTATATAAATAATCCAAGCTTTAGACTACACAGAAGCATGAAAAATCAATTTCTAGGCTATCGACTTTAATTTTAGGAAAAATAAAAATTTCAAGTTGCTTATGTATATCTTTTTGACTCTACTATGTAGGAAAAGGGACCCCAACAACCTCCTAGATAAAAATTTGCATCCTCCAAAAGTTGGGTCTCCCATATTGGAAATATTAAAATATTTAGGACATAGAAATAAGTTGTAAAGGGATTTATATTTTCTTCCTTTCATTATAGAGTCACATTTGTTTTTAATCCCATAATTTTTTAACACTAATTAACTTTTAAACTTATTTGTGAGATGAATCCAAAACTTGATGTATATCTCTCTAATTGTTGTAGACTCTATAAATATTAGGAAATGATAAAAATTGAAAAGAAGAGAGAATATGAAGTTAGATGTCAGTAGGAGCATAAAATTCAACAAAAACATATAAAAATAACTTGTTAGTGGCACTTTAGATTAGGAAACAAAATTTGGTAGGTGGATATATGAGACCTAAAATATGCTACATGAGTGGACACTAACACAAGGGTAAATTATAGTGGATACATTATAAAGGGTGTGCAATTTTCTACTCTTAAAATCAATCAATTCTTAAGGTTTGAGCTACAAACATAATTAGCAATATCAATTATAATCCTATTATTAATATTAGAAATAATACTCATTATTATTATATCTTTATATTTTTTTCTATCATAGTTTTTTAATAATTTTTAATTACCTTCCTTATTTGCTTCATCACTTTCATTGGATCTAGGGTCATGGCCCCTTTTTTATTCTTATTCAATAACATACAATTAGATCTAGTCATTCCTCATCTTACCAAACATCTCTTCAATTTAATTTGGAACATAGACAACACCTTGACCTCTTAAATTCTTCATGGAGGGATCTTGACTTAAAATATATTATAAATTTCCTCACAATCAATGATTTATTAAGAAAAAAACAATTCTCCAAGGAATCTTTTACCAAAAAACTTGATGCTAGAATAATCTCTTCAATATTCTTCTTTGAGGACTCAATTTTAAGCTCTTATACAATCTAACATATATTTATAGTTAGAGGGTTTTGTTAAAGACCATTAAACCATATAAAAAATGACAATACTCGATATTTTACATAGTTTATAACATTAAACTCATGCAGTGAATTGATTTAATGACACACAAATAGAATTCCATCGTAGATTCATGAGCTTAAAAAAGTACAAAGATTTAAATGTTTCAATTTAGATTAAATATCTTATGATATTTTTTTGATACTTTGATACACCTATCTTAACTCCCACATTCCTATTCAATATTGATAAAATATATCCAATAACTTTCTTATAGGAGGAAATAAGTAGAAAGATGATGCCAATTCAAAAATATAGTATACCACCCTAATAAAATTAAATATAGATCTATTACCCCATATTAAATTATTTGAACTTTGAGTTGGCCTCAAAATTGGGCACATCTCCTTGAAATGTGTAGACTCACCATATTTTATTGTACATTAAGACATGATTTCTTAAACATAATGTGTCTCATTATGTGAACTTTCTAAGGACTGATAAGTAAATAGGTAACCTACTTACATTATTCAATATTAAATACTTTGGTGCATAGTCTAGTTTAAGATGTCATTTTATAATAAATTCATGATGCAATTACAATAAATTCTCATCAAATATAAATTAAATAACATGAGCATGTTTTTGGATAATTTTTAGAACTCTAATAGTTGAAATTACAATGTTAATTGGTCACTTGATGATTTCTAACTAGACCTAAAGCGATTATTTTTAAAGTGCCATAAAAAATATAACTATAGTAAATGAAATGATAGTAATAGTTTCAAAACACAAAAAATATTATGGAAACATTTTTGTTTTGAACATGCAAGATTAAATTTAGGACTAGGATACTCCTACATCACTTATCGCACATGATGATATATTTTACCATCTTTACATACTTTTTCATGATTATATTATTAATTCATTTCATCCTTTGTATGAAAAAAATTTGGGTGGAGGGAACACATGTCACCATTGCTATTCTTTTGGTTATATTTTATAGTGATAGACTCATAGTTATTCTTGTGTTGAAGAGAAAATTACCTTTCTCTCTACATTGTCAGTCTTTCCCTTAGTCATATTTTTATCATTTTTATTCTTGATCAAAGCTTTACCACTTTCTTCTTAGACATAATATCTTATCCTTATCCTATTTACTTTTTATTGTGTAAACATTACTTTTCAAGAAACTTGTATTTAGTATTTATTTTAAATATGTGATAGATTTTTGTCATTGCATAATTTTCTTTATTGTAGGATTTTTATGGAACAATCATTATAAGGAAAACTCATGAATTAAAAACCATACATATATCATTTGAGCATACTCACATCCTTTGAGATTTTAAAAAATACTTAATTTCTAATTGACATCTTTTTTTACTTTGGCATGCATCAACATGGGTGTATAATTGACCAAATTTATTTATGTGTTCATGAATATGAATCTTAAAATTTTAAAATCTAAGCCAAGTGCTAACATATTTGCTATCAATCTAATCTAGTTCACATTTGAGTTGATTTGTATGTCGAGTTATTGTGTTTAAGGATGTTCAATTATTCATTAGAAAAAAATCTTTAAAAAATAAAAAGATGATAGAACAATCAAAATAATATTCAACTAAGTTCACCATAGTATAATGTTAGAGCATCCTAATTGCATCATCATTATACATCTTAAATCATGATTCATAGATGTTGAAAAAATTCATCCGAAAGCTCCTTAGATCATATATAAACTCCTAAACATTCATTTTATCAATGTACATCTAAATCCTAATAGATCACAAGAAAATTATATATTCTAAAATATTATTCAAACAAAATTATAATATTTAAAATATTAAAAAATAATTTATAAGATCATTTATAATATAATAACATAATCTACCATTCAAAATTTAAACTGAACATTATAATTAATTTTTTAAATTTCTGTAAATTTAATTTTATATTTATACTTCTGATCTGATCTTAAATCATAATTTATTAAGATTTATTCTTATTTAATTATTTGATCTAAATAAATTTTAGTAAAACATTCACACATTCATTTTCATTACAATAGCAATAAAACAAATTTGACGTGAAGTCTTAATATTTACCATCTCATGTAATTAGGGTACTTTACCTGCATGTGAAACATCTTAAGGTATTTTATTTGTTTGAGGGTGTACGATAATGATTTTGAATTTTTGTGTATTGTTCATCCTTAATAGAAATCAAACAATATTCAATCCTAACATAAATAATTACATATTTGGCATCATGCAATGATTTGGCAATGGGTCAAATTCTGAAAAGAGATAATTTCACATGCAATGTTTGAACATTATCTTGATTATATGATATTTAATTAAAAAGTACAGTATGAAATGAAAATTGACTATAAGCGATAAGAAATATAATCAGATAACAATAGAATTTAGATTGAAAAAGACTATTATATTGTACTAATATTCAAAATATTAAGTAGATGCAACCAGATACAGAAGCAACCACTTTTACAAGCCAACACTAGCCTTTCTTCAACACTAGTTTTGGCATATGGAACAATGCCTTACAAACTGGTTGGAAATGGGAAAAAGGAAAGAAAACTGCAGTGGATAATACAAAATAGTTTGAGATGATTTGTAGATGCATGGTACTGGTAAATGGGTTGATATGTTGGATGTGGGAAATTACTTTGACTGATGATCAGTCATAATTAACAACAGAAGTATACGTAGCAGTGGGTTGCCAATTTTTTGGAATAACATTGTATGCAGTAAGTGTGTTTCCTGAAGAGAGAGATTTCAATCGAATTGAAAATGGGGCATTCAAAGGACCCTCGTCTAAAGACCAGTAGGCACCCCACAATTGCTTGAGTCCTTTCCATGTATCTGAGTTATCCTAAAATGAAACAAATAATAAAACTATCAGAAACATTATCGTATGCAATTATGTTATAAAAATTTATAACTGAAACTTAAATTAAATCTTACTTGTTTTAGATCAACTTCTTGAAGATCGCCATCTCCATCCTCATATTCAATAAGGACAGAGAACCAATAATTTGTTGATCCTTCATTCACATGGAATGCAATTTTCTTACCCCGATACTCACAAGATACCCTGACAAATAAGAAATAAAAATATAAAAAATATGAAACTATTAAAAAAAGTTATTGTTTTGTTTATGCGTAAGTCTCTATATCATCATTTGTAACCAAAAGTGAATAAAAATAGTCACACTGCTAAAATCTATAAAAAACAACAACCTAAAACACAAAAACATTTTAATAATCTTAAAAAATTAAATCTATCCTAAAAAAACACCTTTTGAATAAAATGGAAACTGCTCCTTCATTCAGAAGACTAGAAACTTTAGCAGGACCAACTGCCATGTCTGAAAAGGCAGTTCCACTAAGATCAAAATGATTAGATGGGCACCCTGGACATTCATCTGTAATGACTACATTCACAGGTGTTTGTGAACATACGCTGCTATCCTTACATTTTACCTGAAATCATGAAACTAAATCAACATAACAAAATATTTTTTAAGTAATTAAAATCTTAACAAACAAATTTACATCAACTTTTAGCTAAAGAATCCTCCATTTAATGATACCAAAGCTAAGAACCATATGAGATATAAAGTGAAACTTGTAGGTTATAAACTATAACATACCTGATAGCATTCTCCACAGCCTTTACCACCCTTGAACAGATCTGGACTTCCTGCACTTACCCTTGATCCAAAGGGTGCTGTCTTTACAAGGCTACCATATCCACAGGCTCCACCTGAAATCACAATCAATTGATAAATATACACAGTCACACACAAGCTTAATGTGATTATAAAAAATATATTCTATGATGGTTTTTAGAGTGAATACCTTCACTTCCATCTCCATTAGGACTGCCATACCATGTAGCAGTAGCTTCCTGCCAATCTGCAGCCTTTTCCACATTATAGTTCACATGTGAACTCAAACCAACTTCAAGACTTGCCATTATCAAGCCTACTACCACCATCACATACAGACCAGCCATTGGTACCCGAGAACAATATTAGAGTATATAGTAGAAGCTATGGAGAGTTGTGAAAATGTAAGGAGAGTGGTCTACATTTATAACAGCTTAGCAGAGCTGTTAGGGCATAGAATTCAATCCTATCAACTGTCAACTGATTTGTTTGTAGTGTAGATTCTCTACACATTTTCAAATCAGTTTGTCTGGTAAAGAGGAATAGACAAGCCCACTTTGATTATAACATAAGCGGATTTTGTGCATTTGATTCTGTTATAAGAAAAGATCATCATCATCATAATTAGAAATTTAATACTAGTTATTCTTTCTCTTGTAATAATTCTTGTGAGCTGAACATGGGAGGTTGTAGACATTTGTAGATATGAGGTTGAATTAGAGGGCCTGTGAAAGTGAAAGTATTGACAAACGATAGAATTGGATTAAACATCTACGAATGCACATGGATATATGGAGAAAAATGCACGTTATTTCCACATCCTCGAGAAGACAATGTGCATAATTCCCAAGTCATATTACACGTTATTTGTGAATTCGAACTGAAATAAAGTGAGTCAACAGTGATTCTCAGCCGCCTGTCATAATAGACTTTTTCGTTTTATAATAAACATAACGTATGAGGACAAATATAGAGACAAAAACAAATTCATAGGTTTTCGTTTTCATCAGAGAATTTTATTTCATAAATCACGGGTGTGATTTATTTGTTGAAAGCACATTTGTTAACGGCGGTCTTGTAGGAATTACCTAATTTCTAGTGGTTATTTTTTTAATTTATGCAAATAGTCAGATTATACAAATGTCGTTTCTATCTTTATATAGCAGGTTACAACAAGAGGAGTAAGCATACCGTATGACCTCAAAATATGATTGTAAAACTGAAACATAAACATGAATAAACGAAAATCACAATCAAAGATCACAAGAATAAATCAAATAAAACAAACAGATTCAAAATGAAATGTAAACATAAACACACAATTTACCTTAGTATAATTACATTAGTCTCCTCTATTCACCTTGGAGAATGGTGTAAGTCTTTTGCTCTCAAATTTTTAATAAGCACAATAGCATAGAAACATTTGTGAAGTATGAGTATAGTTTCTCTGCACAATCTGAAATGAAAAATAAAGGATATGATTGTTTGATTTATAGATATTTGGTGACACCAATTGATAGTCAAGATCTCAAGGTGGAGGATTGATGAGAAGAATTGATGTTCAGTTAAGTGATTGCATCATTTTAGATAATTGATCAAATGAATCAGTTAAGAGGATTGATTGGAGTGTTAAGAGACTGGCACTTAGTGGACTGAACTGATTCCTTAGTGGAGTCGAAGTTTGTGGGAGTGAAGTGGATTTGATTGATGAATGGACTGAGAGTAAGTCTTAGTCAACAAGTGAAGTGAAATTTGCATGAATATTTAATAATTAAATAATTTTAATTATTATTTATATGTGTCAGGTCGAATTTAATAAATGGAATAAATGATTTTATTTATTTTGGAAAAAGATAATATTGAGAGATAAATGAACTAATCAAATAATTAAAATAATTATTTATTTTTGAAGATGGAAAATGAATAATTAATTAAATAATGATAAATTATTCAATTAAACTCTGGAATGGAAGAATAATTAGTAAATTAATTAAATACCATTAATTATTTAATTAAAATAGAGGAATAGTTATTAGATCAATTAAATAATGCTAATTATTTAATTAATATAGATGAATAGAGGAATAATTAGTAGATTAATTAAATAATGTTAATTATTTAATTAATATAGATGAATAAATAATATGAATTAATCAAATATTTTAAAATTATTTAATTAATAGTAGAGGGAGAATTTGATAATAATTAAATTATTTAAAAATTGTTTAACTATAGAATATAATATTAGAATAATCAAATAATAAATAATTTAATCAACATTCAAAAAATAATTAGTGTGAATTGATGTTGAGAATGTTAGTTGATTTTCAAGTGTCTACACATACATCTAAATCATAAGTCGTATGTGGCTAAGCAACCACGTACACGGATATCCCATTCGTCAAATTTATGTATCAATTTTGGAGGCAAGTTGTTTGGATTATAAGTTTTGTTTAAATATTCATTTTGTAGATTTTATTTCTAAATACTTTTAAAGGTTTAGTTTACATATAAAGTTGAATGATTTGTAAAGAATTCAGTTAATTACTAGAATTGTTTTGAAATATATAGCATTTATTTGAATCATTTATAAAGAGTCAATAAGTTATACTTGAATGCTAGTAATTAGTTAAATAATTTATAAAGCGTTCAACTAATTACTAGGAGATAGGTGTGATTTATTTGTTAACAATGCCCTATTAGGAATCAACTAATTACTAGCAATTTTGAAGGCAGGTATAATTTTAAATTTTAGCTTTATCTGAAGCATTAATTTTCTAAAGCTTATTTGCATACTTTTCTTATTGACTTTTAGAAATTAAGTCTTTTGATTATATTAAGTTGAATGAATTATGAATAGATTAATACATGTTACATTTTATTTAATGTAAAGGTGTGAACTTCAAGAAAACTTGATGGATATATGTCACTAAAATTCTTGGCATTGAGTCTAAGGAGGTTAGCTATTTGTGTAAGTGGAACACTAACACTAACATAATATAAAAATATTTGAGATATTTAGCTTCCTTGTAATGCCCCGCCACGTAACCCTAGAGGATGACGCAATTACAATGGAAGCATAACAATTTTTTTTTTGAAAGTGCAATTAACAATTAGTAAAGTGAACTACACTTAACACATACATCCTCTAAGGTACGCGATAACACTTACATTTGAAACCCATAACATACAAAAGTAAACTAATCCATAGCATATAAATTATACTCATGAAATAAAGAACATAGATCCAATAACATTAAACTCATTTCATAAGATTACAAAGTACATAATAAAACCATTCATAGATTGTGTTCATTCTGTATAGCAGTTACAAGGCTCATTTCAAAAATGAGGTAGATCATACAAACAATATTATAATTACAATGATACAAGGATTCTCCTCGAATACAGATGAGGAGTAGTATATATACATTAAAATTCAACTGGTCCAATAGAACACAAGAGATGGTATGAAGCAACTGGAACATGTGAGCTCTCCAATCTAGAAGATCCCGCCATCATGAACATGAAGTGGAAACCCAATGGTGTAAGGTGCACGTTTCACCCAACCACATGGTACTCGAAGGCCCACCCCCCGTGCTAGGAGATAGTAAGCGAAATCCCTAGGTATAACCAACAATCTCAAGACACATGAAACCACAAGACTAAACTATACAAGTACAATACATAACATGAAGGTTACATTGCTTCTAGAGTAAAAAAATCAAGTACATCAACTGAACAATATAAGCTATTGTCATAGGAGGAGTGTCATCACAAAGTTGCATGGGTTATCCTGGCAGATCTTCTTAGGCCTTGAATCCCATCTTGGGTTATCCTAGTAGCCTCTCACGATCCCCAAATGCACATGCAAACCGGTGTGGAGTCAAATATCTTTCAAAGGGACAAGATACTAACCTTGTCATTCTAGGCCTTCTCGTCTCATCTCAATTCTAAAAAATCCCTTGAGCCAATGAGCGAGGCACAATTAACAAGTTATGTGTTTTAAGGCTACTCTTTCCCCTAATACTTTTATTTAATTTCTACTAAATTATCTAACTCTCACATGGGTTATCCTGGCACCACTTTGTGTACCATCTCCCATTGAGAGCCACTCCCCTACTAACAACACAAGGATCTAATCCATAAACCAGGAGTAGAAAAAGTGCACAAAAAATGGATATTAAATCCCAACCATAATGTAAGAGGAAATACATCCCGTTCATAGTAACTAGGTGTGTAAACTGGATCACAACCAAGTGCACTACCCAAGGAAAACAAAGGGCTTAACAAGTAACAAAACTATCATTATAATTTCCTTAATCTAATTTTCATTCCAAAAAAATTAAAGCATGATTGCGCTAAAAACATCTATGTGCTAAAACAGTCATCAAATGCGCTACTTCACAACATCTATGTGCTAGAAATATCTATCTATTAAAACAATCAACATATGTGCCATTCTATGACATAAA
This sequence comes from Sequoiadendron giganteum, assembly GCA_007115665.2. NCBI lineage: Eukaryota > Viridiplantae > Streptophyta > Pinopsida > Cupressales > Cupressaceae > Sequoiadendron > Sequoiadendron giganteum. The sequence continues at coordinate 69,609,292 of CM021103.1, forward strand.
TGCACTAAAAAATTCTATCTAAGTGCTAAATTGCGTCCTAAATGTGTTAAAACACACTATCATAGATTTGAAAAACATAAAAATGCGTGAAAATCAATTTCAAATTTCAAATAAGTGCTTTTTTGGGGTACGTATTGGAGGTCCATATGTCGCAGGGTGGTGGTGTCGTCGAACGTGCTTGAATCGATGGGTGTGGTAGGGGATCACCATTTTTGCTAAATCTCTCAATCAACTCAATCTCTCAATTGCAAATGAAATCAAATGATCCTCCTTTCTCACCTTTTTACCTTTTTAAAGGGGTAAATGGAGGGTATTTAAGTGGTATTGTTTCTATTTTTCCAAAAAGGGGCATTAATCAATCAATTGGCAAGGTCATTCTTTTTTTTATCAAGAGATAAATCATTGCAAAATCTTGAAAATTTTGAATATCCTCATAAAATCATAAAAAATTCAAAAATTTCCTCAATTTATCTCTTGAGGGGGCATACACATGTTATCATTAAAAAATTAGCATTTGGGGCATATTGATATTTTAATCAACACTATCGACAAATTTTTCTTTGAAGCAATGTATCACAAACACATCACTTCAAAGAGGGGCAAAATGTATACACTCAAATTCGGTCTGAAATATTAATTAAATACAACTTATTTAATCAATAATCTTTAATTCTACTACTTATAAATAAAATAATTTTTTTATTTATATAGTTCATTTTCTCTAATTTCTTTCTATCCTAAATCAATTTCTTGATATCTTAATTAAATAAACAAATTTAATTAGTTTGTTTTATTTATTTAACCTCTTCTCATTAAATTTAAATTTTAGATTTGAATTTAAACACATTTCTAATAACTTCTTCCCACCTTCCACTTCATCATGTGTCTCAAGAAATTAAATATTTCTAATATTTAATTTGGCATTTATCATCAACAAATTCTAACTAATTTGGGACACTTGGCTAGGTTCATCTCCATTTGATTCCTCTCTACACTTGGTAGTTTTTTTTCTTATACAACATACTTCACCTTTTCTCTCCAACCTCTTCATCTTCCACCGTTGATCTCTCCAGATCAAATCCAAACCATTGATTCCTATCACCAAGGCTCGTGCCTTAGAAAATATATAAATAAGGCCCTCATTTACAACAAAGGAGAGTTGAGCATTTGTAGAGCTATAGAATTTTAATTAGCATTGCCATTTTAGTGAGAATTTTAGTGTTAGAATTTTAGCATCAAGTAGTTTAATCATGACATTTTCATTAGCAGCGTCTGTAATTGTTAGGAATAAGGTGTCTCAACCTTGGATAATTCCTATTCTTATTATTTGTTTTGTAAAATGTATTTCTTTCAAATAATGTAATTAAGTGTGAGTGTACATGTCTAGTTTGCATGTTGATGTGTCACTCCACTTAATGTCGACATCTTGAATTGTGTGTAAGGAGATCATGGCTGAAACGGTTATGACGGATTCCTATGACACGTAAGAGCTATGTCTGGAAGATTCAATGACAAAGTGGTACACATGTGGCAATTCGATAAAGCTGAATACCGCATAACTCCTTTCCACTCCATAGGGGTTCCTATTTTCAAGTTCCTATTTTCTCGGAGAATGGTAAAACCCTAATACAGTTATCTTCGGAAGTTGCCCTAAAAGGGAAGCGCATGATATAAGCGTTTTTTAGGGTTGCGAAGATTTGTGATGTGAGTGTATTGTTGGAACGTTTTTTCATGCTGCCGCATTTTGTCTTCAAGAGTTGAAAATCTCCTGAAAGAACTTGCATTGCAAGTGTGTTGTAACCGTTGTGTTGAAGATAATACATTGTGCAGGTTTTGGAGTGCTGGGGTTTTTTACCGAAAGGTTTTCCCCAGGGTAAATCATTGTGTCATTCTTCATTTTCTGTATGTATGGTATATTGCTGCAATATCTTTGCTAAGTAGATTAACGAATCTGAAATTGTAAGGGTTTAAAACGAATTTGCACCATACTTTCCTTAAGAGATTAGTGTAGGAAGCTGTTTCCGCACCTGAGTTTCCTTACAAGTGGTATCAGAGCCTGATCAACTTTTGATCCTAGTTGTTGGGTAGGGTTTTTTAAGCTAATCTCAAGTTGAGTGGGAGTTTTTTTTTGCAGAGCATCCTGAATCTTATTTGCAGATTGAGATGGCAAGTTCCTCATATAGTAGAATGGAGGTGGAGAAATTTAATGGCACTAATTTTGAGTTGTGGAAACTCAAGATGGAAGACATGCTTGAAGACCGCGATCTATGGGAGGCTACTTCACTTGATGTGAAACCTGTAGCGATACCTCAAGCGGATGGGGATATCAAGGATCGGAAGGCTAAGGGTCTCATCAGACTCTGTCTAGCAGATGCCGTTCTTCTGAATGTTCTTGATGAGACTACTGCAAATTCTTTGTGGAAACGGCTTGGGTCTGTGTATCAGGCCAAATCTCTGGTGAATAAGTTGTTCCTGAGAAAGAAGTTGTATTCTTTAAGAATGGAGGAAGGTGGATCCGTAACTGATCATCCCAATGCATTCAATTTATTGATTGCACAGTTGGCATCATCTGGTGCCAAGATTGAGGAGGAGGATCGATGTATGACCCTGCTTTGTTCCTTGCCGGATTCGTGGGACCATCTTGTGATGGCTCTCGGCAGTACTATAGTCACATTCCGTATGGATGATGTGGTGTCTTCACTGCTGTCTGAGGAGATGCGAAGAAAGACTTCGGATTCGTCTAAGGAAGCCCTTGCTGTTCGCGGGAGATCCAACGACAAAGGAAAGCAGAATGACAATAAGTCAAAGAAGGGCAGATCCAAATCCCGTGGGAGTTCTAAGACTCCCGGAAAGTCCAAGGCGAAATGTTGGAACTGTGATAAATCTGGGCACTTCCGGAGGGACTGCAAAGAACCGAAGAAGAAGAAGAAAGGCTCAGATTCAGCTTCTGAAAAATCTCAAGAAGATGGAGATGTTTTTATTGCAGCTTTGGCAGCCCATGCATCTGATGATGTGTGGTTAGTAGACTCGGGTGCTTCTTTTCACATGACCTCTCATCGAAACTGGTTCTCAAAATATGAAGAGTTTGATGGTGGAAAGGTGTACTTGGGTGATGATTCTCACCTAAAGATAGTTGGACGCAGAAGGGTCACTATCAGATTTCCTGATGGACGAGTAAAGGGAATCAATGGAGTTATGTACATTCCGGGTTTGGCACGAAACCTATTATCTGTAAGTATGTTGAATGATGTAGGTGTGCAAGTTGTTTTTTCGAAAGATGGATGCAAGATGATAAGAGGATCTATGGTGCTCGCTAAAGGTACTAGGAGAGGTACTTTGTTTCAGCTGGATGCATGCATTGCTCAATGCAATAGTTCTTCTGTTTCAAAGAAGAGAGCAGCTATCACTTCATCCCCACCATCTGAACGAGCAATAAAGAAGATTGTGGCAATGGGTTCCGATGGCAGTGCAGTAAGTGTGCCTAAGGGTGTAAACACTTTGGAAGGCAAGCTTCCCGCAGAAAAGACAATGTTGTGGCATATGAGATTTGGCCACATTGGTGAGAAGGGTCTTAGGACCTTGAAAACTAAAAATCTCGTTGAGGGGCTAAATGATTGTAATCTCAAATTCGATTTCTGTGAACACTATGTTTATGGTAAGCAAAATCGTGTTCAGTTCTACTCTAGTTCTCACAAGTCTTCTGGACTTTTGGATCTTATTCATTCTGATGTTTTTGGTCCTGTAAAAGTTCCTTCTATCTCCAGTTCTGTATATTTTGTATCTTTTATAGATGATTACAGTAGAAGGACTTGGATATATTTCCTAAAAAGTAAGACACAGGTTTTCAGTCGGTTCAAGGAATTTAAGGCTCTCGTGGAGAATCAGACTGGTAAAAGAATCAAGTGTGTGAGAACCGATAATGGTGGTGAGTTTTGTTCCACAGAGTTTGAACAGTTCTGTAAAGAACGAGGAATCGAGAGACATAAGACAACTCCTTACACCCCGCAGCAAAATGGAGTTGCAGAGAGAATGAACAGGACACTGATGGAGAAGGCTAGGAGCATGCTTAGTGGAGCTGGCCTAGAACAAAAATTTTGGGCCGAAGCTGTTGCCACTGCTTGCTATCTGGTTAACAGATCTCCTACTTCAGCTCTTGTTGGTAAGACACCCATGGAGGTGTGGTCTGGTAAGAAGCCTTCAATTAGACATCTTCGTGTTTTTGGTTGTGAAGCTTATGCACATGTTCCAAAGGAGAAAAGATCTAAGTTGGAAAACAAAGCTGCCAAATGTATTTTCATCGGATACAGTGTTGGTGTGAAAGGATACAAGCTTTGGAATCCTATGACTAGTAAGGTGCTGTATAGTAGAAATGTTATTTTCAGAGAGCTAACATCTTCTCCTATTGTGCTACAACCAGATGGAAAAGAAAAGGAAAAAGATGTTGTTCAGTTTCCTCCTACCCCTGAGAAGACTGAACAGAGAGACCATGTTGGGTCTAATGATGAGGAGAGCTCTAGCAGCTCTGATAGTTCGGAAGAAGAGGAAGAACAACCTCAACCTCAGCTCTTGAGGAGATCCATGAGAGAAAGAAAGCAACCAGAAAGGTTTGGTTATTCTATGTTAGATTCCAGTTGTGCTTTTGCTTTGATTACTAACACTGATGAGCCTAGATCTGTGAAAGAGGCTTTGGGCATGGAAGATGCAGGTTCCTGGATTGAGGCTATGGATGAGGAGATGGCTTCATTGGAGAAAAACAAAACTTGGGACCTTGTACCTTTGCCTAAAGGGAGAAAATCTGTTGGCTGTAAATGGGTGTTCAAGAAGAAATTCTGTGCAGATGGCAGTGTTGAAAGGTACAAAGCTAGATTGGTTGCAAAGGGGTATTCACAGGTAGAGGGAATAGATTATGGTGAAATATTCTTTGCTGTTGCAAAGTTGACATCCATTAGATTTCTGTTATCTCTTGCCGCATCATATGATTTAGAGATAGAACAGATGGATGTGAAGACAACTTTCCTTCATGGTGATTTGGAGGAAGAGATTTATATGTCACAGCCTGAGCACTACATTGTTAAAGGTAATGAATCCTTAGTTTGCAGATTAAAGAAATCTCTATATGGTTTGAAGCAATCTCCTAGGATGTGGTACCTTAAGCTTGATGCCTTTGTGTTGTCAATTGGATTTGTAAGATCGAAATCAGATCATTGTGTTTATTTCAGAGTTGAAAATGATCGCCTTCTTATTGTTGCATTATATGTTGATGATATGTTGCTGTTTGGGAAGGGTAAGGGCATGATTTCTGATTTTAAATCTCAGTTGTCAGCACAGTTTGAGATGAAAGATCTTGGGGCAGCAAGGTACATCTTGGGTATGGAAATCAGTAGAGACAGGTCTAACAGAAAACTCTGGTTGAGTCAGAGTAAGTATGTGAAGTCTGTGTTGGACAGGTTCAGCATGGCAGATTGTAGACCACTATGTGTTCCTGTTTCAATGGGAACAAAGTTATCTGTAGATGATTGTCCAAAATCTCCTAGTGAGGTGGAGGACATGAGTAGAGTACCTTATGCTAGTGCAGTTGGCAGTCTTATGTATGCTATGGTCTGTACTAGACCAGACATTGCCCAAGCAGTGGGAGTCCTAAGCCGGTTTATGGCTAACCCTGGACGGGTACATTGGGATGCAGTTAAGCGAGTATTCAGATATTTGAGGGGTACATCAGATTACTCCATATGTTACCATGGTAACTCTTCTGGATCTCCACATTCAGTTTGTATTCGTGGATTTGTGGATTCAGATTGGGCAGGTGATATTAACAGCAGGAGATCCACCAGTGCTTATGTTTTCACTATGTTTGGTGGTGCCATCAGTTGGATGAGTAAGCGACAACCTGTGGTTGCTTTGTCCACTACAGAAGCTGAGTACATGGCTGCTACTCATGCTTGTAAGGAAGCCATTTGGCTTAGGAGATTGTGTTCTGATGTTGGTGTTGATGCAGAACAGATTACTATTTGGTGTGACAGTCAGAGTGCTATTTGCCTTGCGAAGAATCCAACTTTCCATGCCAGAACGAAGCACATTGATGTGCAGTTTCACTTTGTGAGAGATATGGTGGAAGATGGAAAGATAAATTTGGAGAAGGTAGATACTGTGAAGAATGTTGCAGATGCATTAACGAAACCAGTGGGCACTGTGAAGTTCAGATGGTGTTTGGAGTCTATGGGCCTTTTGGCCTATAGCGGTTAATTCCTGTTATGTTCCTATTGCTCTTACAAGGTGTTCGACAAGTGGGAGAATGTTAGGAATAAGGTGTCTCAACCTTGGATAATTCCTATTCTTATTATTTGTTTTGTAAAATGTATTTCTTGCAAATAATGTAGTTAAGTGTGAGTGTACATGTCTAGTTTGCATGTTGATGTGTCACTCCACTTAATGTGTCGGCATCTTGAATTGTGTGTAAGGAGATCATGGCTGAAACGGTTATGACGGATTCCTATGACACGTAAGAGCTATGTCTGGAAGATTCAATGACAGGTGAAGACATGTGGCAATTGATAAAGTTGAGTACTGTACACTCTTCCACGATAGTGGGGTTCGGGGCATCGCCCCGAAAAAAATTTTCGAGTTCCTATTTTCTCGGAGAATGGTAAAACCCTAATACAGTTATCTTCGGAAGTTGCCCTAAAAGGGAAGCGCATGATATAAGCGTTTTTTAGGGTTGCGAAGATTTGTGATGTGAGTGTATTGTTGGAACGTTTTTTCATGCTGCCGCATTTTGTCTTCAAGAGTTGGAAATCTCCTAAAAGAACTTGCATTGCAAGTGTGTTGTAACCGTTGTGTTGAAGATAATACATTGTGCAGGTTTTGGAGTGCTGGGGTTTTTTACCGAAAGGTTTTCCCCAGGGTAAATCATTGTGTCATTCTTCATTTTCTGTATGTATGGTATATTGCTGCAATATCTTTGTTAAGTAGATTAACGAATCTGAAATTGTAAGGGTTTAAAACGAATTTGCACCATACTTTCCTTAAGAGATTAGTGTAGGAAGCTGTTTCCGCACCTGAGTTTCCTTACAATAACAAAAATGCAATGGCTCGGAAAGGGTTTAGGGTTTTTCACAACCTTAGAGAATTTTTTAAAGAAACCCTTGCAAGTAAATGGAAACTTAGAAAATCTCAAAGGATCTGGATAATTCAAAGGGCTGAAATTTTAGACAAGTACCACCAAGTTGTATGCTAGATTATTTGTAATTTGGAACACAACACTAGTTCTTGGATGACATGGTGATCATGGGATTCACTTGATTTGGTACTCTCATGAAGGGTGCGACCACTTTTAGATGGAAGGTATGTGAGGGACTACCGATTTATGGTTGAAGAAAAAATGTACTCAAGTGATGCTCTTCCTCTTGTAGCTAAGATGTTGAAGATGGTTTATCAAAGAAAATATTGTTGATCTCACTTGATATTGTACTATTATTGATATATTTTAATTCATGCCTATACTATGATGACAATTTCATTATGTCATTGAAACTATGAATTGAACAATTGTAATTCATGAAATTTTTAATATGGAAATATTTATTGAAATCAAAAAGCATTCTCTTATGTATCTTCTATTTATGAGTTTATAGATATTGTTTAATGAAATTGTAGTGTAGAAAAATGGATCCCTTGACATTTTCACACTTGTTTGGGCCCTCCTCATGGATTTTGGCTTAATTTTGCCTTGACTTAGTGTTGTAATGTCGATAACACATTTGCATTAGGTCTTGGGCCCTTGTGAACTAATGGATTTTAATAGTACCTTGCTAAAATGTTGTAAAGTGTTGTAACTCACTTTCATACTTTTCTAGGGTTTTATCAAATAACCAAGCATAATAAACACAATTTTAATCAAAATCAACTTTAATCTTGCCTTATTTTAACACACTTTCACACTTCTCTAGGCTTGTCATTAATAATTGGGATTTTTTGTGCTTTAATTGGCCCTATTTTGCATCCACGAGCCTCATTTATTGCATCTTTTTTAGGATAACCCCAACACCAATCAGTAACCAATCATAATTCAGGTGTTTCTAGCTTGTGTGACCTAGATTTATGGATTTGGGACTCATTCATCACCTTGGGCGAATGGGTCCCACCTAGATATTTTGGCCCAGAACAAGTTTTGACACATTTCTAGACACTTTTGGTTTTTGGTCCCATACATTATGTCTGATGGGACTCATTCGCCACCTTGGGAAAATGAGTCTCGTGTGACCAAAATCCAAATTTAATTCAAATTTCTAGTGAGATTTTATTCTCCTAGATCTGATGTCGGCTTGTAGTGTTGTAATTTCATGAATTCTTACATAATTGAGTTTAAATACAAGGTTCTTCCATTCATTTTTCACCTAGAAATCTATCAAGAAATCAAGTGTTCACAAGAATTCACAAGATAATTCAAGGGTAGATTATCAAGCATTTTAGAACAACATTCAAGTGCTAATCATCATGTCAAGGATTTCATATATCATGTTTTTCATTGTGCTAACAATTGTGATGTAGAGTTTATGATTCAAGCAAGTGTTTCAAGAAAGATCAACACCATTCAAGAAAGATTCAAGAACCACATCCATTGCAGCCATTTCAAGCATATTTGTAGCACCTTATTGCTATGGTTTGGTGAGTTGCAACATTGTCTTTTGTTCATTCATCATTCTCCATTCATATTTTCTTTCATTTCAAGGTTTAATTAACAACAAGGGGTTTGACCAAGGCAAACCCCTATTCACTAACCCCACAACATTTTTCCCTCTCCTTTGTGTGTGATTTGTAGGTTTAGGTTGCATATTTCACAAGGAGAAAGGTTGGAGAAGTTTTTTCAAGTGATCAAAGTTTCCAAAGTTGTCATCAACCCTTGGAGAAACTTTGAGAAGACCTATAGGTGGCAATTTGCAGTTTCGGATCCAGAAATCAAGCAAGAAGAGCAGAGTAGGCTAAGAGGAACAAAATTAGGGCTAGAAATTACAAAAAAGAAGAAGTGGATTGATTCACCACAAGTGGTGAATGAGTCCCACTATATAGGCCTGACAAATATTTTTATAGATTTGGATACCCTTTTGGTAGAAACCTATTCCTGCACATTTTTCTAGAAACAAGATTGATTCGCCCAACCTGGTGAATGAGTCCCATTCAACCTTGGGGTAAGTGAACCAATCTGTGACACAATTTTGGCTCTTAAGATGCCACTTTTTTTTTCTAAAATCAGAGAAATCTAATTTGCATGAGAAAATGAAGATAGTTACGCTCAAAATTTCAAGATGTAGGAAGAACAAAAGTTGAAGTGCTCCGAGTCTAGTTTCTAAGCTACTATTGTTTTTGAAATTAATGAAGATTAATGGTCTCAAGATGGGGGAGGGGGGGGAACAGTCCCATTTTTATCAAAAAAATAGCATAGCACCTAAGGGCTCCCCCCTTTTTGATTTTTTTTTTTAGAATTTCAAAAATCCCAATGGTGAGAAATTAGCTAACATCATTTAGTTTATCCTCATTCTTTTAGATAATTTTTTTAATGAATATATAATATTTTATGAATTTTCAAAGTGGAAACATCCTGAAAAGCTGAAATTTGAGCATGCTCCCCCCTAATTATTTTGAAAACTAATAAAAAATTGATATAATTTTTTCATCATGTGTACAATGGAGTCTAGTTTCAAAAAATGTAATTGGTTTCACGTTTCAATGAATGAGTAAAAATCTATCCTAAAACTAGCACATGTTGGTTTTTGACCAAAAACAGAGGCATTTACAAAAGGATTCATGGATCAAAACCTTAACTAAATCAAAATGAAAAAATAATTATATATTTAGATAGCTAAGAGAGAGGTTAACACTATCACATTTTTTTATATAGTTGAATTGAAAGACGTGAAAATGAGATGGGGCATACAGACGAAAATATTAGGAAATTTGGAAAATTCTATCAATTAACACGTCCAAAGCATGGCATTTGGCGAGTGCCAAATTTGGTGCTCGCCAAATTACCTGCTTTGCACAAAACTTGAATCTCCCCTCTCTTTGGTCGATAACTTTGATAATGCTTAGAGTGCATAGTTTATGATTGTAGATGGATAGTTGAGGTTTTACCTTTCATACACTCTCTAACTTGTTACCCTAATTGGACAACTCTTTATCCCTCTGAAGTCTCTCTCTCTCATGTCTCACTCCCTCCCATGCAACCTATACTACCCTCTCAGATCAATCCCCTCTCTCAGGTCTCTTTCCCTCCCACATAGGTACCTAAATAAATCTATCTCACTCCAATGGTCCACTTTCTCACTAGATCCCTCTCTCTCTATCCCTCTTTGGTATTTTTATCTCACTCCATCTCCCTCTCTTAGGTTGTTATCTTTATCTCTTTGTCTCTCTCTCTCAAGTCTCTCCCTCCTACCTCCTCTCCCTCTCTTAGGCCTGTCACTCACTCCCTCTATATCTCTACCACTCCCTCTCTCTCACTCACTCTATCTCTCTCCCCCTCTCTCTCACTCACTCTCAGGTATCTCCATCCCCCCCTCTCTCTCTTACACACACACACATTCCCTCTCTCTCTCCCACTCCCTCTCTGTGACTCCCTCTATCTCTCTCCCACTCTCTCCCACTCTGTGTCTCTCCCTCTCTCTTAGGTCTCTCCCTCCCACCCCCTCTCCCTCTCTCTCTCTCTCTCAAGTATCTTCATCCTACCCCCTCTCCCTCTCTCTCTTTGTCAAGTCTCCCCCTCCTACCCCATCTCTCTCTCACAATCACTCCCTCTATCTCTCTTCCACTCCCTCCCTATCTTAATCCCTCTATCTCTCTCCCTCTACCTCTCCATTTCTCTCAAGTATCTCCCTCCCACCACCTCTCCCTCTCTCTTAAGTCTCTCTCTCTCTCTCATGCCCTCTATTTCTCTCCCACTCTCTCCCCCTCTCTCTCTCTCAAGTCTCTCCCTCCCACCCACTCTCCCTCCCTCTTTGTCTCTCAAGTCTCTCCCTTCTACCCCCTCTCCCTCTTTCAGGCCTCTCTTTGTCTCTCTCACTCACTCCCTCTATCTCTCTTCCACATCCTCTCTCTCTTCTCACTCCCTCTATCTCTCTCTCTCTCTCTCTCTCATTCACTCCCCACCCCTCTTTCTATCTCTCTCACTCCCTCCATCTCTCTCAAATCCCTCTATCCTGAGTACTCCCTCTCCCTCCCACCCCCTCTGCATCTCTCAAGTATTTCTCTCTCACTCCTTGTATCTCTCCCATCCCTCTATGCCCCACTTCCTCTCTCTCCTACTCTCTTAGGTCTCTCCTTCCCACCCCCTCTCTCCCACTTTGTCTCCCTCTCCTTCTCTCTCAGGTGTCTCCCTCTCTCCCTCTCCCTCTCTCTTAGGTTTCTCCTCCCCATCTCTCTCTCCCTCCCCTCTCTCTCTCCTCTCAAGTCTCTCCCTACCTCCTCTCCCTAAAGTCTCCCTCCCATTCCCCTCTCTCTCAAGTTTCTCCTCCCACCCTCTCTCTCTCAAGTCTCTCCTCCCACCCCCTCTCTCCATATCTATGTCTCTCCCTCTCTTTCTCTCCTACTCCCTCTCTCTCTCACTCCCTCTATATATCTCCCACAATGTCTCTCTCCCTCTCTCTTAGGTCTCTCCCTCCCACCCCCTCTCCATCTTTCTCTCTCTCAAGTATCTTCATCCTACCCCCTCTCCATCTCTCTCTTTGTCAAGTCTCCACCTCCCTCTCCCTCTCCCTCCCCCTCTCCCTCAAGTATGTCCCTCCCACCACCTCTCCCTCTCTCTCTCTCAAGTAGAGGGTTTAGGGTTTAGGGATTAAGGGTTAAGGGTAGAGGGTTTAGGGTTTAGGGATTAGGATTTATGGTATAGGGGTTGAGGGATTAGGGTTTAACGGTTGAGGGATTAAGAGGGTATAGGGGTTGAGGGATTAGGGTTGAGTGATTAAGAGGGTATAGTGGTTGAGGGTTTAGGGTTTAAGGGTTGAGGGTTGAGTGATTAAAAGGGTATAGGGGTTGAGGGATTAGGGGGTTAAGGGTAGGGTAAAGTGGACTAGGAGGGGCTGAGGATAAGAGGGTATAGGGTTGATTAGGGTATGAGGGTGAGGGTGAGGCTGAGGGATTAAGGTTTAAGGGTTGAGGGTTAGGGTTGAGGGATCAGGGTTTAAGAGGGTTGAGGGCATTAAGAGGGTATAGGGGTTGAGGGATTAGGGTTTAAGGGTTGAGGGTTGAGGGTTGAGGGATTAAGAGGGTATAGGGGTTGAGGGATTAGGGTTTAAGGGTTAAGGGGCTAGGTTTGAGGGATTAAGAGGGTGTAGGGTTTAAGGGTTGAGGGTTAAGGTTTGAGGGATTAAGAGTCTGTAGGGGTTGTGGGATCATGGTTTAAGGGTTGAGGCTTGAGGGTTGAGGGACTAAGAGGGTATAGGGGTTGAGGGATTAGGGTTTAAGTGTTGGGGTTGAGGGTTGAAGGATTAAGAGGGCATAGGGGTTGAGGGATTAGGGTTTAAGCATTAAGGGTTGAGGGTTGAGGGAT
>CM021103.1:69621932-69704933 GCA_007115665.2 Sequoiadendron giganteum
CCTACAAAATTGTCGCCAACTCAAGGGCATTATCCAAGACTTTGTTGAGAATGGAACCATAGAGGTCGGTGGAAAGAAAAACACCAAGAACAGTAATCATAAGGTCTTCAAGGACCCATTACATGACCACACGAAAGGAAAAGCCTCTGGTTTGGGACCTAAGACCGATCCATCAACCAATTACACAAACACCAATTTTGACTATGGAAAAGGAAAGATTATAAATAGCCTCTGCGCTGCAAATGAGCATGTCGATACCTTCACCATTAAGAAGCCTCTAGAATGTAGTGTCAACACACATAGAACCAAGATCACTATTCTAGGTCCTTCTTCTGAGCCATCTACACAAGCTTCCAAGTTCAAGTACAACCTTCTTGATCAATTGAGTAAAACCCCTGTGCAAATATCTATCTTGGAACTATTGACCTTATCACCTGAGCATCGAGCCATTCTCGATAAAGCTTTGCAGAACACAACTATCCCTACTGATTTAGATGTCAATCATTTCGAAGAGATGGTGGGATATTTAACCAATTTGCACCATGCTACATTTTCCCAACAGGATTACTCGACAGAAAAATCTGATCATAATGACCCATTACATCTTGAAGTCTTAGTCCATGAAACCAAAGTAAGACGAGTCTTGGTAGACGAAGGAGCAGATTTGAACCTGTGTACCCTAAAATTGGTTAAGGCATTAGGATTCTCAGAAGATTGCATAGATACCTCTAAGAGTATAGTCATCAAGGCTTACGATGATGAGGAAAGATCATCCAAAGGAGAGGTCACACTCCCTATCAGAATTGGTCCAGCAATCATGAACACCAGCTTCCAAGTCTTGGATCTCACTCTTCTGTACAATTTTTTGTTAGGTAGACCTTGGATACACGCAATGAAGGCTGTACCTTCAACGTATCACCAATGTCTCAAATTTCCACATAATGGCATTGAGATCACTATTGATGGTGATCCAGATCCGTTTTAGTAGTGTACAAGCTTAAAGGAAATTCCACAACACCAAGTACTAGTTAATCAAGAAGTTTCATCATCCAATTCATCCCAATACATTGACTCATCACATCTCACTAAGTCCAAATCATTCACACCTCCATCAACTACTCCTAAACTTGAAATCCAAGACAAGGGCTTTGGAGAGTATCATATAAAGGCATCATACTGTGTCAATCAACTGATTCCACCTAAGGCATATGGCCTACCTATGGCAGATAGAATATAGTCAATAGTCATATTCAATGTTCCCCCTACAACGACATTGATCAAATGGGAGAGCTAAGTGAGGAAATTGTGGACCAAGGTGATTCCTGGTTGTATCAAGAAGAACATGAATACCCCTCCCCATCTATTCAAATAGCTAAGAACCAATATGGAAAAGGCTTTAAGATAATGCAAAAGGAAGGCTATGATGGGCATAGTGGGTTAGGGCTACATCAAAATGGAATGACGGAACCGATTACTATCCACCCATGACCGAAATACTTAGGGCTAGGGTGTCAACCGCTTAGAATTGGGTTTCCTAGTACTTCATCACTGTTTCAAGAGGAAGTGAGTGCTTACGCAGACACCGAGACATCTCATGATCCACCTCCCCCATTTTACGACAACCCTCCAATCTTTGATGAATCCCCTTACTCAAGCGATGGTGAATGGGATTCCCTTTCATCTACCAGCACCATGAACATAGACGCACTATTTGAAGAATTGGACCTAAATGTGAAACCTATATCCAAACCATGGTGAATGGGATTCCCTTTCATCTACTAGCACCATGAACATAGACGCACTATTTGGAGAATTGGACCTAAATGTGAAACCTATACCCAAACCATCTAGTCCTTGTCCTAAGAAACATTTGTCCAAAGAAGAATGGCATAAGATCTATTATTGGGAAAAACTCGATCGTGCATCTTGGGCACCTGAACCACCATCTTCTAATGACCTATCCCAGGCAATGGTCCCACATCAACGTTTACCTACCCGTAAGGAAAAGACCCTGCAAGAATTAGTCCAGAACTTATGTGACCATGTCAACCATTCACTATTCACCCTGTCAGCGGCTACCTTTAAAAACTTCGATGATGACATGCCCCTCATATATCCCGAACTTATCGACTGGGATCAACAAGGTACACCTATCTTAGACACATTTTAGAATGACGAAGCAATTGCTAAGTTCATGGGACTTCGAGAAGGCATACCAAGAGGGGATCATAAAGCTGGTTTTACCATAGACTTGGACGATAAAGCATATTTTGGGGAGTCTATTTACACCTCTAGTCGCAAAAATGAGGATAAAAAGAAAAGAGACAATGAAAAGAACAGTGATGAGTCCCTAGGTGAAAATCGAAAGGCACCTTTGGACGAAGAAAAAGTCAAAATAAAGGACTTATCCAAGGGCGAAAACCTCCCTGAGGCACCCAAGGATAGAGGTTTAAATATTCTCCCCATTGAACAGGAAAAGTCACTGATGCTAGTAGAAGAATCAGTTGCAGTCAACATAGGTACAAAAGAGAATCCAAAGATGGTATATTTTGCAGCTTCTTTAACAGAGACAGAAAAACCTGAGTTTAAGGACTTCTTCCAAAAGAGACAGATAAACTTTGCATGGTCATATGCTGACATGCCTAGGCTGGATCCAGATCTAATATTGCACCATTTACCATTGCAGCCAGGCATCAAACCAGTCAAACAAAAGTTAGGAAAAATACACCCGCAAATTGCTCTATTGCTCAAGGCAAAACTAAAGAAACTCTTGGATGTAGGATTCATAAGGACAATAGACTATGTAGATTGGATATCGAATCTTGTACCCGTGACTAAACCAATTGGGGGCATTCGAATTTGCACAGACTTTAGAGACATCAACAAGGCGTGTCCTAAGGATGACTTCCCTTTGCCGAATATAGATATTATAGTGGATCTTACAACGGGGTATGAGATGCTATCCCTCATGGATGGTTTCTCAGGATACAACCAGATTAAAATAGCAACTGAACACCAACATAAGATAGCTTTCACGTGTCCATGGGGCACATACTGTTGGAATGTTATTCCTTTTGGGCTTAAGCATGCAGGAGCTACTTACCAACGCGCAATGACTACAATTTTCCATGACTTTGTACACATTCTCATAGAAGATTACGTTGATGACATTATAGCAAAATCAGAAAGAAGAGAAGCTCACTTAAAGGTTTTAAATAAGATATTCCAACGGCTAGAGAACTACAATGTCAGGCTGAATCCAAAGAAGTGTGTCTTTGGAGTCAAATCAGGGAAACTATTAGGGATATCATCTCTTGAAGAGGCATTGAAGTAGATCCAGAGAAGGTAAGAGCTATCATAGAAATGCCTCCTCCAGTCAGCATAGGACAACTCAGAACTCTATAGGGCAGACTATAGTCAATTAGGTGATTCATAGTACAATTGGCAGATAAGATTCATCCATTTCAACATCTACTCAAGAAAGGAGTACCATTTGTGGATGTAAAATTCAGTGTTGGAACAATGGCAGATATCTAAAAGCTAAATGCAAATTTTATCAAATAAACCAGAAGTAAAACACATAGAAAAATAACACAGAGAATTTAACATGGTTCACCCAATGTGGGCTACATCCACCAAACCGCAGCCATCCAATGATTTCATTAACCAGTGTAAAACCCTATTACAATATCGCGAATAATCGCTTGTTTCTTATAATACTGTAACTCTATCCTAAACCCTTTATAAATTAGGGTTATACAAAATTGGGGATTTTTCCCTTTTTTTGTGATTTTTCCCTTTTTCAGTAATTTCGCGAGGATACATGAAGAGTGTACAGTATAGAATGATCAGTCACCACATACCAACAATCTCCCACTTGGAGACTGATCAGGCTCCACACCTAAAGAATCTCCCACTTGGAGACTGAACCTGGACGACACCGGTGCACTTACAGCTCCCACTGGAAATAAGCACCTTGGATCCTGCTGCTTTCTTATACTTTAATTCAACCTTGAAGGCCAACCGAAGCTGAAGAGGAGCTCAGCTTCTCCCTTATCACCGCCTTAGTAAACATATCCGCTGGATTTACATCTGTATGTATCTTTGCCAGCTTTACCTGTCCATCCTCCATCACTGACCGAATGAAATGATACCTCAATTGTATGTGTTTGGTTTTAGAGTGCAAAGCAGAATTCTTTGCAAGATGTATAGCACTCTGGCTGTCTGTAAACAAGTAATTTTCAGCCTGTTGTTTTCCCAACTCTTCCATGAAAAATTGCATCCATATCATCTCTTTTGCTGCCTCTGTTGCAGCCACATACTCTGCCTCTGTGGTGGATAAAGCAACCACCTTTTGCAATCAAGATATCCAACTTACTGCTGTCCCACCAACGGTAAATACATAACCTGTGGTACTCCGCCTGGTATCAATATCCCCTGCTAGATCTGAGTCAACATAGCCTTTTAAATCTGTATTAGATCCCTCAAAACATAAATGTTTATCTGGTGTACCTCTCAAATACTTGAGAATCCATTTCACTGCATTCCAATGCTCAATTCCTGGATTACTCATATACCGGCTAACAACTCCTACAGCATGTGCAATATCTGGTCTCGTGCATACCATGGCATACATTAAACTACCTACAGCTGAAGCATATGGTACTTTGGACATTTTTTCTTCCACCTCTTGTGTCTTTGGACACATATCCTTAGTCAATTTTACATGACTGGGCAAAGGTGTGCTGACAGCTTTTGCATTCTCCATATGAAATCTCTGCAACACCTTTTTAACATAATCAACCTGAGATAAAAACAATTTCCTGTTTTTCCTATCTCTTGTAATCTTCATACCAAGGATTTGTTTTTCTGCCCCCAAATCCTTCATAGCAAATGAATTTGCTAACTGTTGTTTTAACTCCTTTATGTGATCCATGTTAGACCCGCTACAAGCATATCATCAACATATAAACATAAAATAATGTAGCTATCTTCACCTAGCATCTTAAAATAAACACAATGGTCTGAATTACACCTATTGTAACCTTGCTCAGCCATAAAACTATCAAATTTAAGATACCATTGTTGAGGTGCTTGCTTCAAGCCATATAAGCTTTTCTTCAATCTGCACACTAGTTTCTCCTTACCTTTGACCTCAAATCCTTGTGGTTGTTCCATATAAATTTCCTCTTCCAAATCACCATGGAGAAAGGCAATTTTAACATCAAGCTGTTCTAAATGCAAATCTTCAACAGCCACAATACTTAACACAGTACGAATAGAGGTCATTTTAACAACTGGAGAAAATATTTCATCAAAATCAATACCTGTTTTTGTGCAAATCCCTTTACAACTAATCTGGATTTAAATCTTTTCTTACCTCCATCCTCCTCTTTCATCCTATAAACCCATTTGTTTGCTAAAGCCTTTTTACCTGCAGGCAACTTGCATAATTCCCAAGTCTGATTTTTCAACAAGGAGTCCATTTCTTCTTCCATTCCATGCTCCCACTGAACCTTGGTATCCACCTGCATAGCTTCATGATAACATTCTGGTTCACCAGCATCAGTTAATAGAATAGAGTACAAAGAGGGAGAAAATCTTTCTGGAGGTCTACTTAACCTTGAAGATCGCCTAACATTAACTGGAGTTTGTGGTATTTCTTGTTGTTGCTGTTGCGGAGCATGAGGAACCACTGGAACATTGGTGTTTGTAATATCATCCAGCACTGCATAATCCTGTTCTTTCTTCTCATGCTGCTGCAATAGATCTTTGTACAACATTTTCTCATTGAATATGACATCCCTGCTTCTCACAATTTTCTTATTTTCAAAATCCCAAAGCCTATAACCAAATTCATCTATGCCATATCCAACAAATATACATTTCTTTGATTTTGCATCAAGCTTGGTTCTATTTTCAGAATCTACATGTGCAAATGCTTCACAACCGAAGGTTTTCAGAAAAGAATAACTCACCTTCTTACCTTTCCATGCTTCCTCTGGAATACCACAACCCAAAGGATTAGATGGACCTCTATTAATTAAATAAACAGCAGTGTTTACAGCCTCTGCCCACATGTTTAAAGGCAACCCAACATGCAATCTCATAGTCCGTGCACGCTCCATTATTGTTCTATTCATGCGCTCAGCCACTCCATTTTCCTGTGGAGTCCTTGGAACCATTTTCTGCCTACGAATACCATTAGAGGAACAATAATCTTCAAACTCTTTGCTGCAATACTCACCACCATTATCAGATCTGAGACATTTCAACTTTTTACCTGTCTCATTCTCAACCAAGCTTCTCCATTTTTTAAAAGTTTCAAATACATCAGATTTCTGCCTAATGAAATAAATCCATACCTTTCTAGTTGCATCATCGATGAATGTGACATAATAATGAGAGCCACCGAGAGAAGATACCTGAGCTGGTCCCCATACATCCGTATGCACAAGCTCCAATTTCTCATCTTTCTTTTGTTTCCCATCCTTGAGAAAACTAACTCTCTTTTGTTTGCCATACACACAACTTTCACAGAAATCCATGTTAACACATTTTAGACCTGGTAAAGCATTCTTTGAATGAAGTACTTTCATACCTTTTGCACTCATGTGACCAAGTGCCATAGTACTGATTCAGAATTTGCAGCAACTATCTGATTTTCTTCCTGCTGAACTGCAGCAACTGTTCCTGAACATTGATTTTTATCTGCAATAGCTAAAGTAGAAGGAACAGTATGACCTGTACAAAGATATAAGGTGCCTACTTTCACACCTTTTGCTACTACTAAGGCACCTTTTGTAACCTTCCAATTTTTATCACTAAATGTAACAACACAACCTTCATCATCTAGTTGCCCTGCAGAAATTAAATTTCTTTTTAGCTTTGGAACGTGCCTTACCTCATGTAGTAGCCAATGATTCCCATTCTGCAACTTGATCTTGATTCTTCCCTTTCCAACAATCTGACAGGGTTCATTATCTCCCAAATAAACTAGCCCAAAATCCCCTTGGACATAATCAAGAAAATAATTTCTATGGGGCGTAGCATGAAATGAAGCCCCTGAATCTAACACCCAAGAATCATCAGCATTATCAAGAGAAAGAATCAAAGCATCCTCATCAGATTTATTACTTACCACATTTGCCTCTTTATTTCCTTCCTGTTTGTCTCCTTCTTTATTTTTTTGAGACCAACAATCTTTCTTTACATGCCCTGACTTACCACAGTACCAACAATCCCTCTTGTCTCTAGATTGGGACCTTCTGTCCCTTGATTTTCCTCGTGACTTCCCACGATTCCCAAAATTGTTTCGTCTCTCATTTGTTCTGCCCCTGCTTTCTGCATTCAAAACACTGCCTGATGTGGATGTTCCACCTGAGCTTTTCCTACGAATTTCCTCGCTCAAAATAACACCAACAACATCATCAAATTTCAATGTATTTGAACCAGAAACAGAATTGCTAACCGCCATTACCAAGCTATTCCAGCTTTCAGGCAAAGAACACAAAATCAAAAGAGCCCTAACTTCTTCATCAAAGTTAACTTTTACAGAAGTTAATTGACTGGTAACCGTATTAAATTCATTCAAATGATCAGTAACTGATCCACCTTCTACCATTTTCATATTAAATAAGCGCTTCATAAGAAATACCTTATTCGAAGCGGAAGGCTTTTCATATAACTTTGCTAGGGTTTCCATCAACTCTAGAGTTGTCTTTGCTGTTGTGATATTGAACGCCACCGATTGTGCCAGGCATAAGCGAATACTGCCAAGTGCCTTTCTGTCCAAAATATCCCAGTCCTCATCCATCATTGCTGTGGGTTTCTTGGTTTTCCCTTCAATGGCTGCCATAAATCCTTCTGATAGAGATAGTCCTCCATCTGCATCTTCCATAACTGATAGTTCTACCCATTGAACTTATCAACCTTCATCTTACCCTCGTCTGCCATTGCTCCCACTTAACCGTGAGACTCCCACTCAACCGTGAGACTTGCCTGCAAAAGCGATGGCTGAAAAACAACTCGATATACCACTTGTTAGGAATCAAATGAAGAATAAAAAAGAAACACAAATCAAGCATGAACAAGAACACAATCACAACACATGATTTACCCTGGAAAACCCCAAACCGGGAAAAAAACCAGCAATGAAGATCTTCATATTAACCCTCAACCTCAATCGGGCTAAGCTAGGAGGCTTCAAACTTGGAATTATGTAAGTTGCACTGGGGTAAAAGGCTTTAAAACAAATGGGTTTATGGGATGAAGGGGAGAAAAATCTTTCTGGAGGTCTACTTAACCTTGAAGATCGCCTAACATTAACTGGAGTTTGTGGTATTTCTTGTTGTTGCTGTTGCGGAGCATGAGGAACCACTGGAACATTGGTGTTTGTAATATCATCCAGCACTGCATAATCCTGTTCTTTCTTCTCATGCTGCTGCAATAGATCTTTGTACAACATTTTCTCATTGAATATGACATCCCTGCTTCTCACAATTTTCTTATTTTCAAAATCCCAAAGCCTATAACCAAATTCATCTATGCCATATCCAACACCGAGGAAGCATTCCAACAAATCAAGGACTATTTGCTAACTCCACCAGTCTTAATGCCACCTACAGAAGGAAAGCCTTTGATCTTATATATTTCAGCAACTCAGTCGGCATTAGGGGCTCTTCTCGCACAAAAAGATGATCAAGGTCATGAGAGAGCGGTCTATTACATCAGTCGTACCTTAGTGGGCTATGAATTGAATTACAGCAACATAGAACGTGCCTGTCTTGCGGTAGTTTTTGCTACCCAAAAACTTTCGGCACTACATGCTCAATCGACAAACAGTGTTAATTGCAAAAATTGATCCACTCAAATACCTTCTAAGTAAGGCAGCTTTAATAGGCCGATTGGCTAAATGGGTCATGATACTTAGTGAGTATGACATTGAGTATGTCGAGAGGAAGGCTATAAAAGGACAGGTGATTGCAGATCAGTTAGTTGATGCACCTATAAAAGCAGATCATCCCTTAGTGGCAGATTTTCCAGATGAATTTCTATTCAACATTGACATTAAAACCGACTAGAAACTGTACTTTGATGGGTCACATACAAATCGTGGTTCAGGAGCTGGTGTCTTATTTGTCACACCTCAAGGTGATACCATTCTCAAATCATTCAGGATTGCTTTCCCTTGTACAAACAATATAGCAGAATACGAAGCCTTAGTGATAGGCTTGAAAATGGCAGCACAATGGAACATTAAGAGCCTACATGTCTTTGGTGACTCTCAACTGGTAATCCGACAGGTAAATGATGAGTACAAAACTAAGGATGAGAAGCCTGCCCCTTACAAGAGAATGGCTGATAGTTTCAAACAATATTTCAAGGACATAACTTTTCAACAAATAGCACGCATTCAGAATAGAGTTGCAGATGCTATGGCAACCATGGGTTCCTTGTTGGATATTCTAAGTAACGTGCCTAAGTTTGAGTTTTTGGTTGAACAGCTATTGGTCCCTGCTTACGATATCCCCGATACTATGATGGTGTGTACCATTGTTGGTCCTGCGTCTCCTTGGTATAAAGAAATATTCGACTATCTAACAAATCAAACCTTACCTCAAGACTTGTCCAATAACCAACGTCGAACCTTCATTCGTAAGTCTGTCAAGTACACCATCATTGGAGACACCCTATATAGACACACCTTAGACAATGCCCTAATGAGATGTCTCAACGCTGAAGAAGCACAAACAACTTTGCGAGCAATGCACGAGGGTATATGTGGGTCCCATTCGAGTGGTCCAACCTTAGCCCATAAGATTATGAGACTAGGTTACTATTGGCCTACTATGGAGAAAGACTCATATGTCTTTGTGAAGACGTGTAGACAATGTCAAATACATGGAGACTTGATAAGAGCGCCAGCATAGGAGCTTCGACTGATTACTTCACCATGACCTTTCGCCCAATGGGGACTCGACCTCATAGGTAAGATACACCCACCATCATCCAATGGCCACAAATTCATCATTACTGCTACCGAATACTTCACCAAGTGGATTGAAGCCATTCCCATGACCTACATCGCTGGCACCCAAATATCTAAGTTTATTCTGAACTATATCATTTGTCGATATGGTGTACCACAATCCATAATCACAGATAATGGCCGCCCATTCAAGAACCAAGAAGTACGCCATTTATGTGAAGAATTCCACATCAAGCATCATTTTTCCACCCTGTATTACCCACAAGGTAATGGCCAAGCTGAGACATCTAATAAAACCATTGTTAGAATCCTTAAAAAGACTGTCAATGACACTGGTCGTGACTGGCACCTACAGCTTAATCCTGCCTTATTGACTTACCGCACAAGCATCCGGACTCCCACCGGCACCACTCCATTTTCCCTCGTATTCGGGTCTAAAGCTATCTTACCTATAGAGGTTGAAATACCTTCTCTAAGGGTATCTTTGAAGGGTCATGTCGATGATGAAGAATACCGTGTCTCTAGGCTACAAGAGCTTGAATTACTGGATGAATGAAGATAGAAAGCATTAGATCATTTGCAAGCATATCAGAATCATCTTCGTCGGAGCTACAATAGGAACGTTCTCAATAGACATTTTGACATTGGTGACCTGGTATTAATGGAGAATCCGAAGAACCAAGCTGAACGAGAGAAACCAGGAAAGTTTGAGCCTAACTGGTTAGGGTCATACATTGTCACAGAAGCCTTTGGGTCAAGAGCATACCAACTATCTACTCCTGAAGGAGATCCGCTTTTGTCACCTATCAATAACCTGCATCTAAAGAGGTTCTATGCTTAGCTTATGAGAATCCGTGTCTTAATCTAGAAAATACAAAAAAAATTGAAAAAAATAAAATATAAAATTGGAAAATCAAAAAAAAAGTAAAGGGAAATAATCCATCCTATAGTGAAAACCACTTCGGTGGCACTAGGGATAAGTACCATGGTAAAAACCTGGCAAACAGGCACCATGTGTAGTCAAGCTCGTTCTTTCATCTACCATCATTCCAATCAGACTTTCCCCCATCACTCATAATAAATGGTTGTCCTATCCATCACTTGGAACGATTGACATCTAACGTCCCACTCTGTCACATTATCCACTCCATCTCGCAAGTCTTATTCCCGACTGGGGGCAAATCCTTGTTCTATTCCATGAATGCCTTGTACATAGCATCGCACCATCAGAAAATGTCCTGAAAAAACAAAAACATTAGAAAACTTCAAAAATCCAAAAAAATAAAAACATGTCAGAAAATACCAAAAACAAAACAGTGTCAAGTCAGTCATGTTAAGTTAGTCGTAGTCATAGTCAAACTACGTTGCCTCTCCAACTGGGACGTAGGCAAGGCCATCAATCGATGTGCCCCCGAGACATTAGGTCTATCAGTCTAGGTTTTTCATCTATCACACACATTTAAATCATGACTTTTTGTATATTCCAAGTCATTGGTCATGTCGAACTACGAGGTCTCTACGTGTACAACATAGGCAAGGCTAATCAATTGATGAGCTCCCAAGACCACACTAGGTCAGTCCAATAGAGTTCATTCACAATCACTATCACACAAGTTGCATATCATAGTTTAAAGTAACATCTCATGTCATACACTGTCTACACAAACACAGTTTATCAATCAAAGAATCCAAACAAGTCATGCAACAACAAGGCAAAACATCTCAAACTATCATCAAGTCAATATCAAACACATTGTCAAAGGGATCAACCTATGTCTTACACAAGATATGTCTTTCTTGTCAACAGACATCATCAAATTGTCATAGTCTCATGTCGCTTGTCACCTCAACGTCATCAGACTCCAATGTCTTATACGACATGTGTCTTACTAAAACCAGGATTTGTCATGCCTTATATAGAAGTCACCAAGTCGAAACCAGACTCAACGTCTTATGCGGTATGTTTCATTCTCTCACATTGTGCTATGTCAAACATCAACATCAAACAATCCCACAAGATCAAGTTTTGGCGAATACATTTATTTGGCTTTATGACTTTATATCTTATTTTGTCTTATTTTTTTTATCGATTTGTGCAAGATCCTGTTACTAGCTTTCTCAAGGATGTCCCTTGAAGGATTTAGAGAAGCAAGGACGTCTCATGATTCTTTTTCTTTGGCTATTGTCTGTCAACTGTCTTTTTAACATTGTTTTTTGAGTCATGTTACTAGTTTCCTCAAGGATGTCCTATCAAGGATTTAGAGGAGCAATGACATCTCATGACCCGTCTTTTATTTGTCTGTTGTCTGTGGTTTGTCTTGACCAAACGATTGGGGCATCTTGTCCTTAGTCTATGTTAAGACACTCCTTGTCTACGACTATCTGTTTTTCACAGATGGATGACTTTGTACACTATGGTCTATCTCATATCATAGTGTGTACTATCCATCTATGTCATGTCCCGCCCAATGATGATAACAAGCAAGTATAGCATATTTGGCAATATATCAAAGATTATGTCTTTTTCTCAATCAATCAAACTTAATTGTTTCTTACTAACATTATGCAATCATCCATGCTAACATTTCTTCTTTTTTTCATCTTCACCACCATTATCTATCCATTTTGAGAGCACACTCATATTCTTCAAACCCACCTGTCCTCTCGAGGGGGCATACCACTACCTCCTCATCATTCTCCCTTTCACTGGGGCATACCCTAATCCGTTTCATGCTGAGGCACGATCGAGGCATATTTTCTTTGACACAACGCCGTACCAACATTGTATCAAAGAGGGGCAAACTGTAGATACCTAAAATTGGTCTAGGCCTACGAACACCACTTTCGACATAATTTTCTATAGTCCATGGTCATGATTAAATAATTTCAATTATTTAATTAACCTTTCTAACACATATTTCCTCTATTAATTAAATATCCCTTTTTAATTAATTCATTAATTCATAAATGACCTTTATTCAACTTGAATAATTAAATAAATCATATTTGTTTAATTATGTCCCTAACTAATTAATTCTTCCTTCTTAATTAAATAATTTATTATTTAATTACCCCTTTTATCATATGTCAACTATAATTAAATATCTTTATTTAATTATTCATTTAACACCCTTTTCAACTATAATTAAATATTTATTATTTAATTATTCAATTCCACCCTTTTCGAAAGTCAAATTTAATAAATTATTTTATTTATTTAATTAAATCTTCTATGCTCGAATGTTGAATTAAATTAACATTTAATTATTTATGCCACATTCCTCTATCATTCAGTTATCTAAGTCATTCACTCACCTTCTGACTCGAGATCTATTTTTAGTTCTCCAGTTGTCTCTGAATTCAACACCAGTTTATCTCTATGAGAGAACTCTCCATCACAACTAGTCGATTAACTAGTTCCAACTCATATGCATGATCTATATCTATTAATTAAATATCTTTATTTAATTAACTAACTCAAGTTTTCATTCACATGCATTTATCATGCATTTATTCTCCAACTTCTAACTTTGGCTTTTTCCTACAAAGTCTATTTCTTCTATTTTTTTGAAGATGAAGATTGGAACTCATGTTCTAACTCATGTTCTAAAATTAGTCTTTACCTGCAGTTGAACTCAAGTTTTAACTCGCGTTCTATCTGTCACATAACTCATTGCATGGCATTGATCAATCTCATCCGTTGATCTCTCTTTCAATCTGAGCCGATCGTTCGAAAACACAAAATCTATAAAATGGCCTGTCATGATCATTATTCTCCCTCCCTGAAATTATACACTTTTGAGAAGAGACTATTCTTCGATATTTTGCTTAGACATTCAACACAACTATACTTGCCTTCAAACACAAAAATATGAGGGCAAGAATACTTAAAAGGCAAAATGGAGAAGAGCAATGGAGTTAATTCGAAAGGGTGAATACATTATTCAGTGAGATCAATTCAATTTGTTAGTTTTCATTTATGTTTTCAATTTCGTTCTTTATTGTTTGATTTTAGATTAGTTTTGATTTTAGATTAGGATTAATATTGTTATTTCTAGTTGCAGATCGAACCACAAATTTAATCTTGAGTTACAACCATAATAGCATCATGTTGTCACGAGGAGTTGGGTAAACCAACAATGAAGTCCAATGAGATAACATCCCATTTCCACTCTAGTACAAGATGTGGTTGTAGAAGCCCTGCTAGATGTTGGTGTTCAGCCTTCACCCATTGACACTCCAAACATCTCGCTACAAAATCTGCAATATCCCGCTTCATCCCTATCTAGAAATACAACTGATGCAAATCTGTGTGCATCTTCTTCACCCCTAGATGGGCTGAATAGGGTGCACAATGTGCCTCAGTCAAAACCAAAGTGTGAAGGTCACCTGCTGAAGGAACATAAATATGTTCTGAATGTCTTAGTAAACCATCTGCATCAAGTGCATAACCTATAAACCTGCCTTCTAGAGGTTTGCTTGCCTCAATCTTTGCCCTCACATCTTGATACCAACTGTTTGCTAGAAGAGCAGTAAGAATCTGACTCCACAAATCCACCATGAGAGTCAACTCATATATCTCATGCCTACGTCTACTGAGTGCATCATCTATGGTGTTCTCCTTTCCCTGAATATACTTCACTTCAAAGTCATATTCACAGAGGAACTCCATCCAACGCCTCTATCTAGCGTTAAGGTTCAGCTACATGAAAATGTACTAAAGGCTCATATGATCACTATGCAACTCAAATTTGTGCCTAAGAAGAAAGTGTCTCCATCTGGTCAATGCATGGACTACTGTCGCTAACTCAAGATCATGTTTAGGATAATTCAGTTCATGATCCTTAAGCTTCGGCAACTCATAAGCTGTAACTCGACCCTCCTACATCAGGACTGCTCCTAACCCCTCCAAGGACGTGTTTGTACAGACTACAAAGTCCCATGTGGGATCAGGTATCACTAATATAAGTGCATTGGTTAGCTTATCCTTAAGAACCAAAAAAGATGTCTCACACTATTCTGACCATCCAAACCTCTTCCCTTTCCTCTAAAGAGAAGTGATAGGATGCCCTATCCTAGAAAAGCTCTGAAAAAATCTCCTATAATATCCTACAAGCCCCATAAAGCTATGGATCTCTGCCACATTCGTGGGTGTAGGCTAATCAAGGATAGCTTGGATCTTTGAAGGATCCACTGATATACCTTCCCCTAAGATCACATGACCAAGATACTTGATCTCTTTCTTGAAGAATTCACATTTGGACAAGTTGGCATAAAGCTGGTTATCTAGTAAACACTATAATACCTATCGCAAATGCTCCTCATGTTCCTATACTGTCCTTGAATATATCAGAATATCATCTAGGAACACAAGAACAAACCTGTCTAAGTAAGTACATAATACTCCATTCATCAGAATCATGAACACAAAAGGTGCATTCGTCAACCCGAATGGTACCATAGTGAACTCGTAGTGAACATACCGTGTCCAAAACACCATCTTATGGATATCTGAGTCAAAAATACGGATCTGATGGTATCCTGACTTAAGGTCAATCTTTGAAAAGATGGTAGCACCCTTGACTTGGTCAAACAAGTCATCAATTCTAGGAAGCGGATAACGATTCTTGATTGTCACTTTGTTCAGCTGTCGGTAATCAATACATAGCTGAAGTGAACCATCTTTCTTCACGAAGATAACTGGTGCTCCCCATGGAGAAACACTGGGATGAATAAATCCCTTCTCTAACAACTCTTCCAACTACAAGCGAAGCTCTTTTAGCTCCTGAGTGGTCATACGGTAGGGAGCTCATGAAATAGGCTTTGATCCAGTACTAAGTCAATCTTGAAGTCTATATCTCTCTGCGGTGGCATTCTTGGAATGCCATCTGGAAAAAAATCTGAGAACTACTGAAGAATGGGGTGACTATCAAGAGAAACCTTCTCCTCTCCATCTCCTAACCCCAAGTCCTCAACTGTAACATCAAACAACTGACATCCATGCTGAACACATCTCCTCAACTGCATAGCTGAGATAATCCTCAAAGATATCAATCTTTGTACTCCTATAATATCCACCTCACCACTAGATGGATTAATGCACCGAATCGACTTACGTCAACAATCAATAACTACTCGGTGAGCCTCTAACCAATCCATACCTATGACAACATCATAGGACCCCAATGGTATAACCTGAAGATCCAATCTAGTAAGGAGTGGTCCAATCTCCAACCTACACTCAGGTAATATAGAATGCGATGCAACTTTCACACCACATGCTAACTTGACCTACCACCTATCATCTTGCCTTACGGCCCCCAGTCTGGATCATGACACTATGGATGAAGAAATGAAGGATTCAAATGCTCCTGAATCAAATAGAATGGTAATAGGGCTACCCAATAACATACCATAAGTCTCAACCATTGTACCCTGGTGCTCTGCCTGATGGTTATCAACTGCTGCGAACACATGATGACCTCTGCCAGCATCTCCCATTGTCGGTTCTGACGTTGTTGGTCTCTGCATGAATCCTGATGTGCCCTTGTTAGGACACATCCTAGCAATATGTCCCTACTGACCACAAGAGAAACAACCTCTGCCTCTACCATATCCTCTGCCTCTAGCTGGTGCACTAGACTATCATGCACTGCCTCCAAAGCTGGACTCGAAGCTCTGAGCAGGTTGCTCAGAGTTGAAATGTTTCATGCAGCTCCAGTTTTTGTCACCCTATCTCTCCTAGAAACCTTTCTGTTTCCCCTAAAGTGCTTGTTGCTAACTGCCCTATGCTGATCCCTACTATGACTTAGGAGGAACAACCCCCTGTGTCTATCCCCCTCGAGCACTAGTCCCAACTCCTAAACCACTACCAATAAGAACACCAGTATGGCCTCCCAGTGCCATAGTCAAGTTCTCCTCCATAAGTTGTGCCTTCTCCACAACTGTCTCCATAGATTTGGGCTCAAAGACCCGCACACCACCACTAATACGAGCATTCAAACCCCTGATGAAATGTTGCATGAGCATCCCCTCATCATCACCTATTCCTGTGAACTATTTAAGTTTGTAGAAATGTCTCTTGTACTAATCTAGATTCAAGGCTAACTGTCGTAGGGCATGGAACTCATCACCCATGTGCTGACGCCAATGGTCAGAAATAAAACGAGCTCTGAACCACTCAAGGAATATCTCCCAAGACACAGTACTCATATCAATGTGGAGCTTCTGCTCCTCAAGTCTCCACCACGTGGCCGCAAACCCTCGTAAGTGCATAATAGTGCACTGCACTTTAGTATGACTATCAAAAGGATGCATAAAAAAGCATCGATCAAGACCTATCAACCAAGTCTTGACCTCTAAACCAGTGCCTACTCCATCAAACTGAGGTGGTTGTGACCAAATCAAATCCCTCATGTAAGAAGAGGCTAACATCTCAGACTGTGTCGTAACTATCCTCACATGAGGATTAACCTCTGGTACTGCCTATCTCGGACCTAAGAGTGCCAAAGCCTCCTCAAAAGCTCTACGTGCAGCATCGATCCCTAGAGGATCTAGCTGTACACCACCACCTCCTATGCCATTTTGTGAGACCTGCAATTCCTCCTACTCTGGTATAAGCGAAACATGATGTGGTGAGTCATGTTGACTCCCCTTGCAACTGCCTACCCGGCCATGTCCTCATCCTCTACCTCATCCGTGTCTGGGAGGCATACTCCTACACAGACACAAAAAGGTATTAGACAAGGTACACTTGGAAACCTACGCAACTAAGCTTAATGGGTACATCATAATCCCAGAACACCCAGTGTTTAAATCTAGGCTCTGATATGATGTGTAATGCCCCGCCATGCAACCCTAGAGGAAGTTTCAATTCACAATAAAAGCATACTATTTTTTTTTATTAAAGTGAATTAAACATACATGCTCAACTATAATTGACAACATCCCCTAAGGCTACGTAACTGAGATTACTTAAACCCATACAACATACATCATTAAATCCATTGCATTTAATTACTTTAAGACTTAAGCATTAATACAACATACAATAATGAAATAAACATCCATGATATAAATTCATTGTTTAAACAACTGGTTACATCTCTCATTCCCAAAATGAGGCAATAATACAATAGTGTTACAATTACATAATTCCACCTCATAAATACAAGAGGGGTAAAATAACTTATTACAATCGAAAATAAAATAATCTTTGAAATACAACAAGATCCGCGAGCTGTCCAACTGGATGTCTCGCCACCAAGTATTGAAGATAAAGGGGGACCCAATGGTGTATGGTGCATGTTCCACCCAACCAAGTGGTACTCGAAGGCCCACCCCCCATGCTAGGAGATAATAACAATGTAACATGGACAAAGATATACAACATCTAACCAAAGGTAGACTCATACTGACACATACTGACTCAACTAAACATAAGTACAATTTAATTCTCACATTAACAAGGTCACATTGCTTCCAAACATAAAATTAATCAAGTATGATAAGGAATCCATACACATAAGAAAAAACCCAATGTTGTAATAGATAGAGTGTCATCGCACAGTTAGTCATGAGATCTCCTTTGGGCATTCTTCATTGGCTCCAGTAATCCTAGTGACCTCTACTGAATCTCAGCCCTCACGCTTACTCATGCAGGATCAACTACCCCTCGTAAGGACAAGATAGTTGACCTTTCCATTCCAGGCCTTCCCACTCATCCCAAGTCTAAACGAGCCCTTGTGTCTATGAGTGAGGCTAAATTATCTTGATTAGTGTCTATACTTCCTAATCATCTAAGTACATTAATTTAATTATCACTTGATTAAATCACTTTTGAAGGCTACCGAGTTTACCTCTTTGGGCTCCAGCGCCTAACAAAAGCCACTCTTCTAATTGACAACATACTATACAAAACTATACTACAAGGGTAACTCTAGTTCTTACAACTAGACAACACAATCTCTCCTATTCTAGGAGGTAACAGTTAAGGAAACTCACTCCAAACACCTGGAGGAAACCAATCACAGAAAGCACTACCCAAGAGAAACATAAATAGCTAACTAACAAATTGACAACCCACATCCTTTGGAAGACTTTCAAATTAAAACTTAAAGCAATGGCAAGGAAATACGCTATTTTTGGATATATTAAATCCATTTCCCTTTCTAATACATTTCACGGTAAATAACCAATAGCATTAACAAAATATTTAATTACCTCAATAAAAATTGCCTCTACAATAAAACCACTTTTGAAATACTTTTAAAACAACATAATTCCTTTTATTTTTATTTCCTTCCATTTTCTAATCAGCATAAGATATAATAATTTTGGAATCAAAACTATTTAAAATAACTATATATAAATATTTAATATATATTCATAAGATATACATACACAATTATATTTTAATATATAATTATATATTTATACTCATGATATATACAAATTAAATATATATCTATAAACTGTTGTTTACTCAAAACACAAAGCACATAAAAATAATATATGTGTAAACATATGCACATTATATATAAATGTGTATATATATAAATTTATATATACATATATATGTAGTGTATATATGTTTTAATATTATACCCTTTAAATTCTACGAAAACCAAGAAATTAACTATTTCCGAAATGAAAATCAAATACGCGAAATTTTCCATAGAATATTTTTTTTGTTGAAAAACTAAAAAAAAAAAACAAAAGATTATACTAGGGCCATTGGACTATACCAATGTACAGTCGGCCTTGGTGTCAAGGGCACCGGACTATACATGGTACAACTAGCTAGCCTTTGTTGGGGGCAGCACTCCCTCCACTTTAGTAGAGGGTGTTGCCATGGGAGCAATACACTCCATTTATAAGAGGGTACGGTGGGCGGTGGGGGTACATCCGCCCCCACCAACCACCAAAAAAAAATATTTAAAAAAAAAAAAGAAACATACAATTTCAAAACTTCAACGAATTTTTAGATTTCATTTTCCCAAGAACATCGTATGAACGACAATTTTTAAAATAAAACTAAATTAAATCTCCAATAATATAATGAATATATATATATATATATATATATATTATATGTATATATAACAAAGTATAGGGTGATCCCACAAAGCTGGTTTACAATTTACGAGAGGAACTTATTTTTGCTAAAATCACATATTTTTGAAAAATATAATGATTTAAGCCTTTAAAAGTTCCATTTTAAGGATTCCAATTGAAGAGGGTTTGATCAAACCACCTTAGATCAAACCCCCTTGGATAGAACCTTGCTAGTTTTAAACCATACCTATAAATGAGTCTCCTTTACACCTATCAAAATGCTGATAAAAAATCACTTTTGATTTACCTTTTGGGGGATCAAATGAATTCATTTAAAATTTATTTGAAATGATTATGGTAGTCCTCGAAATGAGCTATCCCATTAATATAATTTTAATATGTTTTGGTTTTATTATGTATGTGTTTTTTTAGTTTTATTAAACATAGGTTTTTCAATGAAAATCAAGCTCTCTGTTTTGCACATGTGGAAAAATAGAAAATTATCAAAATATATATTTTTTAAATATATTCATGCTGGGAATTGATGTCCTTGATCCATTAAAAAAAATAAAAATTAAATTTCGATACATACATAAAACGTTATGTTGTATACAGTCCGCCTATGTCTGAATTGCAATTGGTTTGAATTTAAAACTCTATTAAGGAAAAAATATTGAATAAAAAAATATGAGACCAAATGAAAGTGCTAGATATCATAGTTACAAATCTAAATTCGAAAAAATCATAATTTTATCCTTCATACAAAAAAAGTTATGTTGTATACGGTGAGCATCACTTTTTAAAAATGTTGTTTTCTGAAAAAAACCAATTTTCGTGAGAGATGGATAAAGAAGTGCAATCTTATTCCAAAAATTTTGAAAATAATATTTTAAGAATCTAAAAACAAAATGTGATGAGACTCTAGTTTGCATAATCTTCAAATTCCTCACGGTTTAGCCGCTATAGGTGCTTGAATGTGAAGATTTAGTTAAAAATGATAAAAAAATCCATCTACAGGAAGAAAATATAAAATTTTCTAGAGAACATTACAAAATTCATAGAGGTTCAAAACTGATTCTTTTAATCAATTTTCTTGAATTCATAAACAATAAAATAATAAGAAAACCAAAAGGGATCTAAGTTATAACCAGAAGTTTTCAAATCCTCTAGGTTTCTCCATCGCAATTTCTACAGAGGTTTTGGACAATAAATTTATTTTCTATATTGAATTAAATTTTTAAAAGAAATCTAAATGTGTTGTTTTACCCATAAGTTTGATTTAATAACAAAACTAACAATTTCCTCAAATAAATTAAATTCTACAGAGGTTTCACAATTTCCCTGAAGAAATTTCATGGGAACAACAAAAGCTTCTAAATTTATTTATTTAATTTCTTCCTTCTAATAAAAAATTCTTTTCCTAAATAGATTTAACAATCAAATCTTTAATCACTACAATTTTAAAAGAAAACCAAGAACAATACAAAAACAAAGAAGAAAACTTGAGTCAAGAAGCTTCAAGAAATGAAAATTCGATGTAGAGCCTCATCCAAAGCTTTTACAGCTTCTATCCAACAATCCAGTGATTCCAACCAAGAAAGCAATCCACAAACACAACAAAATTTTCTAGAATAACTCCAATGTAAAACTACATCCAAGAATTTCTCCAAAACAATCCTCTGTGTGTTTTTCCAAAAAATATCTTCACACCCATGAAGAAGCTTTCTTCTCCAAAATTCTCTCTGTGAATGAATTTGCAACAAACTCTTTTAATAAATTTTACACATGCTGGCATAATTGAAAATATCTTCAACAACCAAATCTAATATTATTTAATTTAAAAATTTTAAATAATAAATTAATTCCAAAAATTGAAACTAATTTCCCATATAAAATTAAATTCAAAAATACCTTACATTATTTTCTTTCTTTTAATTTACTCAAAATAAAACTTAATTAATTAACTTTAATTATTTAATAGATAAATTCAACCCTTTGGGATTAAATTTAATTAATTAAATAAATTAAATTAAATTAAATTAAATTTTATTAATAAATTTAAATATAACATCTATCCACAATTTTAATTTTAATTTAAATAAATAACAACATTTAAACCATGCAATTATTCTAAATATTAATTTCATGAAGAAGCACCTCTCATAATCAAATAACATTAAAACAAGGTGAACCATGACTCAACAAACATGACTAACAACACACTAAGGTTAGGGTGTAGACTTGACACAAGTTACCTATCTACTATCTCTCATTCAACTTAACCGTTGGATCGACATGCTCAAACCTGTGAAACCAGGTGGAGTCGATATCATATACCGACAAATCTGAACACCAAACAAACAACAACATATAATATAAACAACATAAAATACACACTGTGAAGAAGAAATCATGGAATCACAGGGCGCTCACAAGCGAGTGATGCGAACCCATCCCCTTCACCAATACACTCATCAAAACTGACATTTCCATTTTATTCAATAATCTGATATAAAACGCATGTTATATCTATTAACATTATTACACCATTAAAGCACTTAAAACAAATCATTAGATAAACCACATCATACAAATAATAGTTCATCAATCTATAAGTAGAGATCAAAACACACATAACAAAGTATGCCTAGTATCATAGTAGCTGAAACCAAAACAAAGCATAAAAGTAGACTGAACATGAAGCAAAAATGAGGGGTATTACAACATCTTAATTATAGTATTTTCATCATATCATTTCCATACAACAACATCATAGCAGCATTATTATCTTTGCATATCATCTAGAACTAGTTCATCATCACATAATGTAGGAAATATCTCTTACATTTCCAACATCTCTCATTCTTCAGGTTGTCATTTGGAAAGTCATGTGCACATACAATATGAGAGAAAAAATGACTTAAAGAATCTTTGGAGATAGAGGACAATGAGATGACATTCAGGAATTGGTTTATTAATTTGATTAGTTATTTGAATTCCTTGATATAATGTTTCATTGGTGTGTGGTATAGTTTTAATTTCCCTACATTATTTACATACACATAATAATCATGGAAGCATCCTAGAAATAGATTTGACATGCTTCATGTCGGGTTCACCAAAATGTGAGATAAGAGAGATTCACTGCACACGGGTCTCTTCGTTCTTAAGAGATCACTAGGGAATGAACTTCCCTTATCCACTTCATCATGAAAGAATTGTGAAAGGAAGGGTACACAATAATTTTTACAAGAAACTACTTTATACCTCGAAAGAATAAAACTTCTAGATTTATGCCTCAGCTAAAGGAACTCTCTGCCAAAGGATGGCAGTGTGGATTCAAGATGCTAGAGCAGCGCGTTTTCATCCAAAGGGTGAACCGGTGTCCTAAGCACTGGAAAGCCTAGGAGCTCAAGTAGGTAGAATAAGGTTTTACAATACTTGCTAATTCAGGTTTGAAGTGCATTGAAAGAAATAATTAGACAAAAAGCATAAAGTTAGGACAAAATACAAGGAGAACTTAGAGGAAACTCACCTTCAGCTAGACGTTTGAATGTTCACTCCAAGCTCTTCTTTATAACCTACACACAAAAGAACTAGGGGAAAAGGTTGGGGCTGTATAGGTGTCTACCTCAGTTAGACCCCCATTTTGGTGCTCCCACCTCCATGGACACCCAAGTTGGAGAGTGTAAACAAGGCAAACAAAGCACAGGATGAAAGCAAAACCCGCTTCGGCGGTAGAACCTGCACCATAAAGTAGCAAGTGAGAAAGTAGAAAGGAAGAGTAAAAGAGAGAGAGTGTGTGTTACCCATGGGCCTAGACCCTCTATGGAGCACACAGACACATCGTTGAGTGCTTGCTTGAGAGTTGTAGTTGTTTGGAGGACCTTAGTCCGACATGGCTTTGCTTGTGAGAGTGTTGCTATTAAATATGAAGAGATCTCAAGAGTGAAGAAATGTGTAGAGAGCTTAGTTGAATACCTTGAACCCCAAAATGAGAGAAAAAGAGGGATTTTGTTACATGCAAAGGTAAGAAAGATCCATTACATCTGAATTATGATTGCTAGGATGTGTCGAGAGAGTCAAGATTTGGGATTCCTCATTTCAAACTCAAAAAATTGTCAGGATGCTAGCATGTTGTGCGAATGTTTGCGCATCGTGCAACCATCCAAATCCTAGATTTTTGGGAAACATATATCAGACTTCTATTGCTCTGCCATTAGTCCACATGGAGTAAAAATCATGAGATTATGACTCATGGTATTTTCACCATTAATGTTCTAAGGTGTCATAAATGCTAGGAAAAAGTGAAAAAATGTGGAATTTCCCTTAGGTGAAATTCTATGACATTACACTTCCCACATACCAAGCTCCTTAGTGAGGCCTTGGTCACAAATCTTCCTAGTAATCAATTCCAAGTGTGCTTGAGCATTCTACTTTTCTTGAAACAAATTACCAAATTGTTGCCTATTCCAATGCTTCAACCTATGCTTGACATTGTAGACATCCAAAAATAACATTATGCATTCCACTGTAACTAACATCATGCATTCGTTTCTTCTACTAATCAATTAAAGCAATTTATTGATTTAATCCTAAGGTTCATCAAGCTTAATTAAATAAATCAAATTATTTAATTAAGTTCCTAAGGTTCTTCTTATTTGATTTAATAAATCAAACTGATTTAAAATCAAA
The DNA here is from genome assembly GCA_007115665.2 of Sequoiadendron giganteum. NCBI lineage: Eukaryota > Viridiplantae > Streptophyta > Pinopsida > Cupressales > Cupressaceae > Sequoiadendron > Sequoiadendron giganteum. Next base: position 69,646,675 of record CM021103.1, read on the forward strand.
TATCAAATCCCTAAAATCCCCTAAGTTAATTAATCTAAATTAATTAACTTCTAATCATGATTAGCATTCTCTAGCTTTTGACTCAACTAGAGTCAAATCTAAACTCCTAACTAACCCACCCACTTGCATCAATAAATCAATTTATTGATTTATTAAAAAGAGTTATTTTCCCTCAATAACTCTCATCTTTGACTTTTTTGAACAAAGATTATTCCCCCCAAAACCCTCAACAACATGCATTTATTGACATTTTTCAAATTTGAATGGGCACATTGGCCAAAACTTGCACAAGCTTTGACCAATCCCATCATGCCAAGTGGCTCTATTCTATTGGAGGGGATTTAGTCCCACATTGGCTAAACTTGGCCTCTCTTCTCTCAACTTCTTCTATAAAAGCAATGCATCTTCTCTCATTTTAGAAGACACTTTGAAGGTATCTAAACTATAGGCAGCTTGAGCTCATAGCAACTCATTGTCTATCTCATTTAGCTTGGAAAAGGGTTGGGAAAGGGCTCTCTCACATCTTCATGGAGGGCACCAATCCATCATAGAATAGGTTGTATTTCCTTTTCTCCATGCATGTTTGGTTTAGCTTTAGCATTTTGTTTGGAGTAAATGAACTATGTTATTCTATGAGGATGGCTGAATCTATACAATCCATGTGTAAGATTTTCACCATCCTACAAATGGCGCTAGAAGGAGGGCAGAAATATAAAATCCTTACTTATGTTCACCTTTGCTTATTTCAAGCATTAGACAGAAATATGAGGTCTCTTTTTGAGACATTTTTTTTCTCTTTTTCTATTTACATAAGATTGATTAATGCTTTACATTAAGTCTTTGTTTTTTTTAAATATCAATTCAGACATTTAGGTAGGAGGTTTGGATGTGGCGAGAGAGGTTGCTTTTCAAAGCTCCCTTTGGCACATACAGGCGGGTCTAGAGCAACACAACTACCATAGAAAAAGAGGCCACACAATCTTATGATTTTGCCATCATTGGATCTCATGGCTTTAAAGTGATTACGAACTCTTGCTCTATCATCACTTCCAATTCCTTTCTAGCCTGTCACTCTGCTATTGTAGCTTGTGAAGGTGATTTCAAGGGAAAAAATGGCTTAGAGTACGATATCCAAAGTCTCCCCAAAGTATATCACTATGGATTTTTTTTTGAAGTACATGTCAGGTAATGCATTGGCCTTGTAGATCCCTCTGACTGCAGATAAAAAGAAAAGAAAAGGAAGACAAGGTACCAGCCTTGATATCTTTACCAATCGCTGCAAGTATCAATGTTTTGGATATAATCATAGCATGCATTATGCCTAATATCAACAGTTAGTAGAGGAAAACCATTAAAAATCTAATAATCCCAATTTTTGCATGCACGCCAACCATTGAAATCCTGTGTTGACATATCATTTGACTATTATCCTTTATATATTCTCCTGTCTGCGTAGAGGAAGGAAATATGTTTTGTAAAATATTTACAATGATTGATAGCTAACAAGGTAGTCCGCCATTTCTTTTCATTCACTCTCACTATGTGGGTATTTAGATGTTGTGGTCTACTGCTACTTGCTGCTTGAAACTTTAGACCATGCTCCCTGCCTGTGGCTTTCCTTTGCTGAAATACAATGTATTCCTCTGAATGCGCGCAGGGTTCCTCTATCAGCTTTTCCTTTTGGAGAAAATGTTCATTTCTGCATGCTATCTCCACAGTTCTGGAGACACAGATGTTTGAAGTAGATTTCTTGGAATTTGAAGACCAGCCTCTATGCCAAACTCCTCAACTCTCCCTTCTACCAATTATATTGTTTAGAGTTCATCGGAAAGAGGTTGAGGAATTGTTTTTTTACGCTAGCTAGCTGCATTAACTTGTCCCACAGTTATTGCATTCCATAAATGACATCTCTTTTGAGGAATTCAGGCTATGAACTAGCTCATACACTCGTGGGTACACTTGAAATCATTTTTTTGCGCAAAATCTGAAGCTGTCTTTTTCAATTTTGTAGGCATTTAAATGGTTAAAGAGGCGCGCTACTTGAAGTTGTTCACTAAGAATCCTATGTTTGATTTTTTTTTCAAATCTTTTTTCGATGAATCTGTTTGCTGCATTTAATATGATCTTGACTCTATAAGAGAAGGTGTCAGCGTGATTTTCTTGAAGATTCTTATCATTTCAGGCTATCACTCGCCAGATTAGAGAAGGTGAAAGGTCAAATCAGAGGTGTCTCATCATTAATATCACCACCCTTTGCGCATCATTATCATTTGAGGAGTCTAGAAATTCATTAATGAGTTATTAGACAAAGTGTGTATGCCTAGTAGTGTTCATTTCTAGATGATATAGCAGCTCGTAAGTTTATTGTTGACAGGTGCGAGGATGATGGTGGGTGACTGCTGTTATGTCAGGAATAGTAGGAAGAGGCTAGCATTTCATGTTAAGCACACATTTAAAACTTCAATTTATTTCGCACCTGCTTGTTGCATTATCTTGAATGTTGCTTAAGCCTTTTCAAACAAATCCATCTTTTGCGTACTCTCCCAATATTGCAGATGCTTTAAAGATTGCATTTCCTCTGAGACATTCTGACAAGCAGTTCATGTGACTAGTCTATACTTTTGTGTGCAACCAAAAAGTCCACCTGCCTTGCATATGCGTCCTTTTTCTACATACATAACTATCAGAGGTAGTTGCAGCTACAACATTTTGTCGGGTCCCTCTATTATTCATCATTTGATGAGTGTTCATACCCTATTTTAAAAGCCCACATTCAGCGCTGGCAGAAAGGAAGTTGGAAAAGCAAGTTAGGGTCCGATAAAGGTCTATTTTAAAGATACAACGAGTTTGGGAATAGATCATTGTGCATTGGAAATTAATTGCTATACGACATTCTTTAATAGCATCCAATCCAATCTTTGGTGTTATTGTCAACTAAAATAGTGCGCTATCATTCATGAGATGGGATTTTTGTTTAAAATCTTTGATTTGGAATACCATTGGGGAATCTATGTGGATTTGATTGCCGATTAAATGCACCAAGATCTGATCTAGCAGAGGATTTTTATTTTTTTAAAATAAATCTCTGATATTTTAGAGTTGTACCCTTTATTTTAATCAATATGTGTGGTTGGAGATGTCTATCATTTGTTATCATTTTCATTCACTCATGATGTGTTGACCTCCATTAGAAGAAAGAACAATGCTATCAATTAATTGCTTGTGTTAGATATTTATGGTCCTTTGGACAATAGCTTGGGAGATCCATTGAGGCATTGTTCATTTATGGTCAATTAATTAAAAATGGTTTTTTTTTATGATAAAACCATATTATTGGCTAGCTTATGTCTGATTTCATTAGATTTGGTGTAGAGATTTGGAGCTAACATCATTTCTTTCTTTTTTATAGGGCAACTATACAAGATTCAAATTTGTTGTGACTTGCTACTTTGCATCAAAGAGGGTAAATCAAAGAGGAGTTGAGTTGGATAATTAAACATTCAAACAAAATTTGAACTTAACAAAAAGCATTTTTTAATGCTTGTTGTCACAATCTAGAGCGTCCCTTTCCTACTCTCATTTTCTGTTTTAAACCAACTCACCTTTCAATTTGGGCTTAAAATCAATCAATGACTTGATCTTTTCAAAGTTGGTTAAAATTGAATCTTAGATACTTACTAGATTTCAATTTGGGATTAAAATTGAACAAGGCAACTTCACATTTCAATTGGTGCATTTAAAACGAACTCATCATTGCTTTGAGGAATTTAAAATTGAACATGTGTACTTTGTGTTTTGTAAACTTTTTTGCAAAGTAGTGTCATTTAAAAGGGCGTATGCGCTTCTCTCGCGCTTCATGGCGATCTTGAGAATCAAAAGTCTTTTTGATGACCCTAAGTTGCATAAAAGATTGCCTCCACACTTCGATTTGGGATTTAAAATTGAACAAAACATGCGAGTGTGAGCACAATATATTGCGGAGGTTCTCCCCTTTGTTTTTCAACAAGGGTTTTGTGAACGACGGGATATGTTAGCTCGCTATTGTTTAACTTAGAGGGCCTGCCTTGTGGGAAAAAGTAATCACCCAAGGGAACGACCCAACCGGGAACACGCTAAAGCCAAGTGACTTCCACCCGGGATATAAGTGTGGATATTGGAACAAAGGCCAATATCACGAGGATTATTCCGACGAGATGGACAGCAATGGACTCTCACCGACGTTGGATAATCCCCCACGAATGGAATGCCCGAATTAGAACCCTTGTTTAGAAATTGGCCAAAACCTTATCTATCTTGTTGGTCCAAGAGGTCATGTCCTCTGAAGCCGCCCCACATAACATGCGGTCTTGTTGTGGAAATGGAAAGTATGCCATGGGAGATTCATGGGTACTAATGCTTGGCTGACCCGAATAAGTGAGTGCCGTGGAGGGGAGCCAGTGTGGTCAAGCATTTAGCCATTCGTACAAGATATGCGCAGCTGGATTTATCCAAGTGGGAACCCAACAAGGTATTGTCTCATCAACCTAGGAGTGTGAAAGTGCTTGGAAAAAACAAATTGCTTGATCTTGAAAACATTTGGAAAACAAACATACACAAAAAACTTGAAATTTCAAACACGTTGTGGGGAACATATACCTATTGACGAACTTGCCCACTCTTGCTTTCCCTAGGAATCACATTCCTAGAGGTTTCTAAGTGTGCAAATTCTATCATCATTTGTTTCCAATAAGGATAAACATAAGGAACTTTTGCCCTATTTTCCTCGATTTCCACGCAAAGGACATTGTGGGATGAGAAAGAGAATGGAACATTAGACATATAGTTTGAAAACCTAAGCAAGCAAGTGTCTTGGATAAAAAGAACCTCATTTAATCAAGATAAAGAGACAAATTGGATTACACATGTGTTGTCTAACATGATTTCCCGCAAGATCAAAATCCCAAAACCAAAGTTCAAGAAGCTTAGTCTAAAAGCTCGTGAGGAGCGTCTTGAGAGACTTTTCGAATTCAGGGAAAGATTGGTTTATAACTTTTATAGAAAAGCCTCAAAGAACAATCCTGCATTATATGCATTTTATTGTCAACAAAATCCCGAATTGTTTCAAAGCTTTGCATTTCTCCCATAGGAAGTCAAGCATGCTCTTCAACACCAAGATTTTGTAGAAAGAGAGTCACATCTAGGTTAAGGTTCAAGATCAAAGTTGTCATTCCCATTCATTCATCCATCAAATCAAAGTCTCATTTCATCATCAAACCTTTTTGAGAACTCTAGAATCAAACATCACACTAAACTTAGAGGGCTAAATCAACATCATCATATCTTGGCTTAACACACTTAGCCAACATAGTCTCAAATCATTGAACAAATTTTCTTTGAGATAACACAACTTCTTAAAGTCTATTAGTTCTCCAAAACATTGGCATAACACACTTTGTCAATTCATCCATTTTTGTGCAAGTTCCCTTAGGATAACACAACTTCCTAGGGAAAACAACTTCACAACCAATCTTGTTTGACTTAACGCATCTAGTCAAATTATCACATTCAAATCAAATCAAAAGCCCTTTCAAAGTTTAGCACATATATTCAAAAAGTTTTCCAAAGGTTTCATTCACTCATCTCATCCGTTTTAACCCATCATCATCATCACCATCTTTGATCTTTTAGCTACCCTATTCTTCTCTTTTTGGACTTAAATATTAGGATCGAACAAATCCCTATTTTTATGGTCCAAACAAGATCTCAACACAAGAAGGACATGGAGAATATTAGAGACATATCAACTTCTATGGACATGAGTCATCTAAATATCGAAGTGAACCTAGCAGGATCAAGCAATCCCCCAAGCAACTCTCCCTTATCATCACAAAATCTTCAAGAGGAGAGTCATCAAGAGGACGACATAAATGAAGACCATGACACCAAAGGAAATCATGGAAATGATTCAAAATCCTAAGAACCATAAAATTGTTAGTGCTATGTTCAAATGCATAAATTCAATAGAAAGAGGAGGGGACATGCCCCCTCCCAACCTTAACACAAGCACTAGTGCAGTTGCATCCCCGTTGTCAAACATCAATCAAGAAGTACCTTGCATCACCTCAATCATCACACCAACCTCCCCGATTGTGAACAAGGGGAGTGCCATGTTCCAAGAATTGCAAGAACACCGCCTTGTGGCTAATGAAGAAGCAATCATCACCCCTACATTTATTTCGAAAAACTCATTTCACCCTTACATCCCACTCACATTTCATAATCCTGCTGGTTCATCCTCATTTCACGCCACACCAGATTATCAATTGAACATACCAACTCCCCCACCGCTTGAGGAAGTTGGTTTGCTTGGAACGACAGAAGCTATCAACCCTTTCTCTTTCCAAAGTGGTGCGTCATCCCTTCCCCCGCTTCCTTTCACATCTGCATCGCCTCCTGGAATAGGTCTTCCACCTTTAACCATCGAAAATTTTGCTAATCCAAGCAATCTGACCACCACTTTGAACCCGCTTCTTTTGCGCATATCCTCACAACAAATCGCAACCATTCCTGTCACCATGGTTAATGCATCTATTGGTCCTCAAGTCTCCCAAAGCATGCCTCATGAAGGACCAATTGTCTCAACCACCCCGCCCACAACCCAAATCACAGTCACAACCATAGTCCCTCCACCCGCCACGACAGTTGGCATGATTCCTACTCCACCACCAATCCCACCGCCAAAACACAACACGACCAATTCATTCTCCATCATGTTGCAAAATGCACAACAAGCTGCCCACCAAAAGGCACTCCAAAAACAACAAGCCACACAAGCGCAAGCGCAAGCTCAAGCTCAAGCACAAGCCGCACAAGCTCAAGCTCAAGCACAAGCCGCACAAGCACAAGCACAAGCTCAAGCTCAAGCACAAGCCGCACAAGCGCAATCACAAGCTCAAGCTCAAGCACAAGTCGCACAAGCACGAGCACAAGCACAAGCTCAAGCTCAAGCACAAGCCGCACAAGCACAAGCACAAGCGCAAGCGCAAGGTCAAACCCAAGCTCAAGCTCAAGCCCAACAAAAGACATGAGCTCAATACCAAGTGCAATTGCAAGCAATCCACCTACAAGCCTACCACCAAGCCCTGCAAGACTTTTAGGCACAACACCAAGCTAAACAACAAGCTTTATTGGCACAACACCAGCTCGACCAACAACAAGCATTGTTGGAAAAACAGCAGCTAGACTAACAACAAGCGTTACTAGCTCAGCAACAACTTGACCAATAGCAGGCTTCATGGGAACAACAGCAGATGGACCAACAACAAGCGCTATTGGAACAGCAACAGCAAGATCAACAACAAGCGTTGTTGGCACAAATGCAAGCTTACCAACAAGCCCTAAACGCACAACCAAGCTCGCAGCAAATGCCGACTAGTATGCTCCCCACCCATCAAACACCTCCAACACCTCACCACTCATTCATCCCACCCCCCGGCCCAAGCAAGGATGTCGCAACATAGATCAAATTACTTTCGCAGCAGGTGTTGGACTTGCAAGCAAGAAAAACCACAAGGACACCAGGAAACTTGTGCCCTTATCCGTTCGATAGAAGTCTCACCATGATACCGTTTCCAAAGGGATTCGAGATCCCCAATTTGATAAGTACAATGGAACGGGAAACCCTAAAAACCATGTCAGGGAATTTCAGGTGCACTGCATGGAAGTTGCATATGATGACACATATCTAATGCGACTCTTCCCTCGAAGCCTGACTGGTCCAGCTATGGAATGGTTTTCTCGCCTACCCACGGGCATTAAAACATTCGAGGAAATTGTGGAGGCTTTCCTTAAAAATTACGCTTTTAATATGGGTGCGGATGTCAGTTTAGAAGAACTATCTGCACTCAAACAAAGAAGAGGAGAGTTATTTGCATCCTTCTTGCAAAGATGGTGATCCAAGGCCAATCAGAGCAAGTGGGCCATGCCAGAGGAACAACAAGTTTGCACCATCATAGCCAACTTAGATGAAAACCTGGCGTTCTACCTAAAAATGCAGTGCATCACATCTTATGATCAACTAATTCCAAAGGCGCTCAACATCGAAAGAGCCCTTACTACACGAGGAGGCGCACCTACATTCACTCCACCGCAGGATAACCGCTCGTCCAACAACTACAATGATAAACCTCGAACATGGTCGAGGAACAAAAAATATCACGAACGACGGCGTGGTTGATGCTAAGGTAGTCATCAGTGCTCCTAAGCAAAATACCCAAAATCATCATCATCCGCAAACTCATAACCACAACAATGTGCAGGCTAATGTGGTAGTAGCACAGTCACAACCACCTTCCACCAGCCAAGTCAACAATGTGGGTAATCAAGGAGGACCACCTCCCCGTAACAAGTTTCCCCCTAAGAGGAAGTTCACAGCCCTTGGTGAATCGATTGAGTGTGTCATGAAGAAATTGGTCAAAGAAAACCTAATCAAAATTTCTAACTCTGAACAATACACATAGCCCATGACCAAACCGCCTTGGTACAACGAGAATCTCCTGTGTGACTTCCACAAAGTTAAAGGACACACCATCGCCAATTGCATGAGACTCAAGAATATCATCCAAGACCTCATCGAGGATAAGGTCATCAACATCAAGCAGTCGGCCGAAAACCAAGACCTAAAAATCTACACGAATCCGATGCCGAATCATAATCAGGGAAATAACCAAGGGAATAATAAGGGTACACAAAAGTATGCTAGTGCCAATCTAGTATACGAGGAGATAGTCGGATGTGTCGATGAGTTGGTCACTGTCATAAATATCAAGGGAACCAACAATGACTGTGGAGTCACCACACGAGGTAGAAAAGTTACCATTGCCGGGGCATCTGCTAAGACCCCCATTACCAACACAAAGGCCGTTCCCTATGATTACAATGTAATTGACCAACTGAAGAGAATACCCACACAAATATCCATCATGGAATTACTAAAAATCTCCGCCGCTCATCGACAGATCCTGGATGAAGCACTAGCTGCCTCTACCGTCGCTGCTACCCTTGACACAGAGCAATTTCAGGCTATGGTAGGTAACATCATTACCCCGAATCTCATCACATTTTCGGACCAAGATTTCCCCCCGCAGCCATCTCATAACCGGGCACTTCACCTCCAAATCCTAGTTCATAAAAAGAAAGTCAAGCGAGTCCTGGTAGATGGTGGTGCAGGTCTTAATATTTGTTCTCTGAAACTTATAAAGAAATTGGGATTCGCCGAGGATTCCATCAATAAAAACAAAAGTATCACCATAAGAGAATATGATGACCAAGAAAGAGTGTCTCAGGGCACTATCAAGATCCCCATCCAAGTGGGGCCAGCAACCATGGAAGCAACTTGTCAAGTTCTTGACCTTGATTTGCCATACAACATCCTCCTGGGACGCCCATGGATACACTGAATGAAAGCAGTGACCTCAACCTACCATCAGTGCATTAAGTTCTCATATCAAAATGAGGAGGTTACCATATATGGGGATCCTGAACCCTTCGCCTATTGCAAAAACTTGGAAGCCAAGTTGTATAAGATCCCTCAAGTACCTAAAAATGATGAAGGACCATCCACTTCATACATAGACCCAGCTGATCTCGCCTCCACTTCTGCGACAGAGACACCCGCCATCCCCGACATATCCGAGATCAAGAACATGATACAGGACAATGGATGCGGTGATTATAGAATGAAGAGAAATGCTTTTGTTGTAGGAGAGTTACCACAATCTCCTAGATCACATGGGCAACCACAATTGACTCAAACACCTATCCACACTAGAACAGAACCCTTTGGATTCCACAGTTGGGGGGATCTCAGTCAGGAAAATGTGGACGAGGAGGACATCACAAACACTCTGTACCAAGATGAAAGACCCACTCCCACCCTACCCATGGAGGAAACAAACAGAGGGTTGCAAATGATGTTCGGCATGGGCTATAACAGGAATGAAAGCCTAGGAAGAAATAGTGATGGACGGTTGGAGCCCATCATTGTAGAAAGAAGAACGCAGAACCTTGGCCTCAGCTATACCCCTCCGAGTATAATTGTGTGTGGTAGAAGTGTTCCTAATAGGGCAGTCAGGTCCTCTCCTCGGGTCTCGGCAACTAACCTTAGATTACCCGTGTCCACAGGCCTACCTCTCGATAACTTCACATTTGACATAACTGACGTTTGTAGTAGCAGTGACGACGATGACACCATAGGTGGCTTACCTAGGCTCTTTGAAGATTCCACCTTATTGATGATTAGTGTCTCACCCGCTGAGCCAATCCAACAAACCCACCAAATCCACTTAGTATACCCCCAACTCATCGATCACGACCAACGGGGACCGCCGATTCTAGACTCATTCGAAAATGATGAGGCTCTCTCCGAATTCATGGGACTAAGGGATACTGTTCCATGTGGAGATCACAAGGCAGGATTTGATATCACTCTAGACACACAAGCATACTATGGGGAGACGATTGAGTCTTTCAGTCGCAAAAGAAAAAGATCGAGAATAAGCTCAGAGTTATTGAGTGAAAACCACACTGTGGCACTCTCTAACCATAAAATAGTAAAAATAAAGGATGCATCCAATGGCGAAAACCTCTCTGAGGTGCCAGAGGATGAAGGATTCAATCTTCCCCCTACTGCTCTACACCAGGAGAAGTCAACAGTATTGGCAGAACAGTGCAACCCGGTCAACTTAGGAACAGAATCAGAACCACAAATTACCTTCTATGCAGAATCCCTCCTAGAAGAAGAACAAAAACTACTGGCAGCTTTCCTAAAGGAGAGAAAGGTAAATTTTGTGTGGACCTATGCAGACATGCTAGGCCTGGATCCTGAAGTAGTAGTGCATCATTTGGCCGTTCACCCCAGAGCAAAACCAGTTAGATAGAAGCTAAGGAAGATGCACCCACAAATAGCCTTGCTTGTAAAGATTGAGCTACAGAAACTTCTAGATGTTGGCTTCATACGCCCGATTGACTATCCAGAATGGGTATCTAACCTCGTACCAGTCTCAAAACCGAAAGGGGGCATCCGCATCTGCACTGATTTCAAAAACCTAAACAAAGCATGTCCCAAGGATGACTTTCCACTACCCAACATTGACATGATAGTGGATATGACGGTCGAACATGAGATGCTGTCCCTAATGGATGGTTTCTCGGGGTACAACCAGATATTGATCACAAAAGAAGACCAACACAAGACAACATTCACATGTCCTTGGGGCACCTACTGCTGGAATGTAATGCCATTTGGGTTGAAGAATGCAGGAGCTACCTACCAAAGAGCCATGACATTAATCTTCCACGACATGATCCACAAAACAGTCAAAGATTATGTAGATGACATACTTGCTAAATCAAAGAAGAGACAAGACCATATAGCAACTCTAAGTGCTATCTTTGATAGGCTCGAACAATATAAGGTTAGACTCAACCCGAAGAAGTGTGTCTTTGGGGTGCAATCAGGGAAGCTGCTAGGATACATAGTTTCAATGAGAGGGATAGAGGTAGACCCTACAAAGGTAAAAGCAATCCTTGAAATGAAAGCACCAAGAATGTTGAAACAACTAAGAGGATTGCAAGGAAGACTCTAGTCCATCTGAAGATTCATAGCACAATTGGCAGATAAACAGATTGCCTATTCACACCTACTTCACAAGGGAGTAGCTTTCAGATGGGATGACAAATGCGAGTAAGCATTCAACAAAATAAAAGAATATCTACTTACACCACCTATATTGATGCCACCAATTGTGGGGAAATCACTAATCCTATATATCTCTACAACAACAGCCGCCCTGGGGGCCCTTTTAGCCCAACATGATGAAAAGGGAATTGAGCGGGCTATCTACTACATCAGCAGAACAATGGTGGGACATGAGCTCAATTACATGTCAATAGAGAAAGCTTGCCTAGCATTGGTATTTGTGGCTCAGAAATTCAGACACTACATGCTAGCGCACCAAATCAAGTTGATTGCCAAAATAGACCCTCTAAAGTACCTATTGTCAAAAGCAACGCTTACAGGTAGAATGGCTAAGTGGGTAATGATATTATCTGAACATGATATCGAGTATGTAGAACGAAAAGCCATAAAAAGACAAGTCATTGCAGATCAGCTGGCAGAAGCTCCCCTCTACACAGATAATCCACTCATATCAGAATTCCCAGATGAGTCCCTTTTTAACCTTGATGCAATAGACCACTGGAAGCTATACTTTGATGGCTTTCACACACAACATGGGTCAGGAGCTGGTGTGTTTTTCATCACGTCACAAGGAGACTGCATACCTAGATCATACAAGCTGGCATTCCCTTGTACGAACAATATAGCAGAATATGAGGCTTTGACCATAGGACTCAAGATTGCAGCACAATGGCGAATCATGGCACTAAAAGTCTATGGCAACTCGCAACTTATCATCAACCAAGTCAACGACGAATACCAAACCAAGGATGATAAGCTCACACCATACAAGAAGGTGGTAGAAAGCCTCAAGGAATCTTTCATCAACATTACCTTTGAGTAGATACCAAGGACAAACAACAGAGCGGCTGATGCAATGGCGACAATTGGATCCTTACTCGACATCCCTCGTAACGTCTCGAAACATGAATTCCTTGTAGAGCAGCTTCTCGTACCCACATTCGAGGTACTAGAGTCAGAATACGCATGTGAACTCGTTGGTCCTGGTGATCTTTAGTATCATGATATATACACCTACCTAAAGTTAGGAATCCTCCCCACTGACATCACCCCGAACCTAAAATGCACTTTCATCAAAAGAACTTCACGATTCGTCATCCTAGGAGAGACCCTCTTCTGTAGGAGTGCCAATGGAACCCTGTTGCGTTGTTTAAAACCCGAGGAAGCCATGACTGCTCTAACTGAGGTACACAATGGCACGTGTGGGTCACACTCAAGTGGTATGACCTTGGCTAAAAAGTTGCTAAGAACAGGGTACTACTGGCCGACGATGGAAAAAGAGGCACACAATTTTGTCAGAAAATGCTTGCAATGCCAACAGAATGGAGATCTTATTCATGCACCAGCTCAAGAACTGCATCCTATTGTTACACCTTGGCCCTTTTCACAATGGGGGCTTGATCTCATTGGTAAAATATCACCCACCTCATCTAATGGCCATAAATTCATTATCACCGCCACCGAATACTTCACTAAGTGGGTCGAAGCAATTCCCATGACCTACATCATCGGAAAGCAGATATCCAAGTTTATCCTGAATTACCTCATTTGTCAGTACGGTGTCCCCCAATCCATTATCTCTGATAATGGGACACCTTTAAGAATCAGGATGTCCATGACTTGTGTGAAAAATTCAAAATCAAGCATCGCTTTTCCACTCCATATTATCCACAAGGCAATGGCCAAGAAGAAGCTACAAATAAAACCATTTTGAAAATCCTCAAGAAAACAGTCAATGACTCTGGTCGTGACTAGCATCTATAGTTAAATCCCGCCTTATGGGCCTACCGCACCAGCATCCGCACGCCAACAGGTGCCACCCCATTCTCTCTGGTCTACGGATCAGAGGCCATACTCCCCATTGAGATCGAGCTCCCATCACTAAGGATATCACTGCAAAACCTTATCACAGATGAGGAATACAGGGTCACAAGACTCAATGAGCTGGAATTACTAGATGAAAGGTGCATGGATGCCCTTAATCATCTACAAGTGTACCAGAATCGCCTAAAAAGGAGCTACAACAAGAACATCAGACAACGCACTTTCCAAGTTGGTGACCTCGTGCTGAAAGAAAACCAAAAGAACGTGCCAAATCCAGATACAAAGGGAAAATTTGAGCCCAACTGGCTGGGACCTTTCGTCATCACTGCAAGTTACACATCAGGGGCATATCAACTAGCAACACTAGAAGGCGAGCCTCTGCAGGAGCCTCTGAATAGCTCTCATCTCAAAAAGTTTTATGCCTAAACATTGCAAGGTATAGAACCAGAAAATACAAAAACAATCAGAAAAAGTCCTGAAAAAATGGTTACCTCGATGAAAACCTGGCAAACAGGCATCTTGGTGACAACAAAAAAAAATCAAAAGATCAAAAAATCCAAAAAAATCAAAAAAGGATTGAAAAATAGTAAAGAGAAAAAATCGTCCTCTAGTGAAAACCACTTCGGTGGCACTTTGGGCAAATACCTTGGTGAAAACCTGGCAAACAGGCGTCAAGTGTAAATAAAGTACCTTCCCCATCTATCAGGATCTACACAACTCATCCACTCCATCACATTCCACTTATCTGCTCGCATCCATACCATAGCCTGCGTTGGTATCTATACTATATTCCACCATCGGAAGTACTTGGCATTTCAAAGGTCAGTTTGTCCCACCTTTATCTAAGTAGTCTATCGCACCACACTGGGGGCACGTTCTCGCAAGATTGGATCGGATTCGTGTATATTCTCGTGATCTTTTTCAAAATTCATCAAAAAATTCCAAAAACATTCAGAAAAATCATCAAAAATCCAAAAACATGTCGAAATATCAGAAAATCTTCAAAAATTTCATCATTAAGTCTTGTCAATTTTTTCTACCTTGTCGAACTACGTCGTCTCTGAGCTTGAACGTAGGCAAGGTTGATCTTTGATCATCCCCCGAGACGGTTGGGTCAGTCCTTTAGGCGTCCGTCGCATTGGCAATCCATTTGCCCATCTAGTCTGCATCTTAAGTCAGTCCTTTAGGCAATAAAATGGCAATCCATTTGTCCATATTATCATCAAGTCAGTCCACCACCAGTCGAACTACGTGGTCTCTGCGTATATAACGTAGGCAAGGCTAATCTATGGATCAGCTCCCGAGACCCCTAGGATAGGTCTTTAAGTTAGTCTGTTCGTTGTAAAATCTTGAAAATACCAAAAACATTGGAAAATCTTGAAAATACCAAAAACATTTGTAAAATTCCAAAAATACCAAAAACAGCCTCAAAACATTTGAAAAAACCAAAATGGTGCATCCATTTCATCTCGCTTTCACTCGTGATTGTCATCACTCATAATAAATCATCGTCGCTTTCACCCTTTGGTGAGTTAGTCAGAAGCAAGTTTAGTAGGTTCTAAAGTGAACGCCTAATCGTCAAAGTCTCGAAGGTCTAAGTCAGTAAGTTAGCAAGTTGGTCAACTCGGAGTATCAATAGCTTATCACGCAATCAGTCTCACCAAAACCCTGATCACTACATGTCCTAGGATGAAGCTTTCCTGCGATGGACATAAGCATCAGGTACCCCACAGTAGTTTAGTCTTGGCTAGCGATACGAAGAACATCAGCTTGTTTGTTTACTTTATTTTAGTCTTTTAGACTTATCTTATTTTCCGCTCATTCCAAGGACCTCTCGATGATGCCTAAACAAAACTGGTTTAGAGAGAAAGGAATGGGGCAACGATCAGTATCTTTTTATCTGCTGTGCTTGTTGGATATTCTTGTAAAATAACTTCGTCACGCATACTTTGTTTTGTTTGTAGGAAGGATGTTTTAGGTATCTTGTTGACCACATAAGAAGGCTTGCCTTTTTATGTTTTGGCCCGAGATGTCTAGAATATCTGAACTGCATTCTGAATAAGGTTATGTCTGTCAAGTGTGAACAAGAGTACTCCTATCTGATTGTCGAGTCAAAGTCCATCACACTAGGCGCAACGCCATCCTGGTTCTTAATACCTTGATGCATCGCACCTACATGTGTTATCAAACATAAAGAAAGGTACGCTCTTTCCCATCCTTGGATAAGCAACACATCATCATCATTCATCATCATATCCAATAAAGTCTGAGACTAATGGACTTATTGGACTTCTACATTCTTCTTAGATTTAAGGGTTCATCCCTCTCATTCTTCTATCTTCTGTCACGCTAACAATGCATCCATCTTGCATCCATATTCTCATTTCGCATAATCATGTCATATCATCATATCAGGACAACATCATCCATCTCATCCATCTCACATGCATTGCATAATCATTTAAAGTTGTTTACGATAATATAAATTTGTTATCCTAAGCATCTTCCAAACATCTCATTTTCATCATCATTATCATATAGTCTAACCATCCATACATCCATTTTGAACCTCTTTGTCGCGAGATCCACCTCAAATTGTATCTTTTCGCTCGATCTCTCGAGGGGGCAATGTACTAACGTACTTATTTTCTACTGGGGCATCCGAAAAAACCAAAGAATTTTTTAATTTCGATGCCGACAACATCATTCTTTGAACCAATGCAACGAGTACATTGCTTCAAAGAGGGGCAAAATATAGACATCCAAAAATAACATTATGCATTCCACTGTAACTAACATCATGCATTCGTTTCTTCTACTAATCAATTAAAGCAATTTATTGATTTAATCCTAAGGTTCATCAAGCTTAATTAAATAAATCAAATTATTTAATTAAGTTCCTAAGGTTCTTCTTATTTGATTTAATAAATCAAACTGATTTAAAATCAAATATCAAATCCCTAAAATCCCCTAAGTTAATTAATCTAAATTAATTAACTTCTAATCATGATTAGCATTCTCTAGCTTTTGACTCAACTAGAGTCAAATCTAAACTCCTAACTAACCCACCCACTTGCATCAATAAATCAATTTATTGATTTATTAAAAAGAGTTATTTTCCCTCAATAACTCTCATCTTTGACTTTTTTGAACAAAGATTATTCCCCCCAAAACCCTCAACAACATGCATTTATTGACATTTTTCAAATTTGAATGGGCACATTGGCCAAAACTTGCACAAGCTTTGACCAATCCCATCATGCCAAGTGTCTCTATTCTATTGGAGGGGATTTAGTCCCACATTGGCTAAACTTGGCCTCTCTTCTCTCAACTTCTTCTATAAAAGCAATGCATCTTCTCTCATTTTAGAAGACACTTTGAAGGTATCTAAACTATAGGCAACCTGAGCTCATAGCAACTCATTGTCTATCTCATTTAGCTTGGAAAAGGGTTGGGAAAGGGCTCTCTCACATCTTCATGGAGGGCACCAATCCATCATAGAATAGGTTGTATTTCCTTTTCTCCATGCATGTTTGGTTTAGCTTTAGCATTTTGTTTGGAGTAAATGAACTATGTTATTCTATGAGGATGGCTGAATCTATACAATCCATGTGTAAGATTTTCACCATTCTACAGACATACTATAACCTATTGGAGAAAGAGTACATAGCAATACCATATGTTGGCTTCCCAAGATGCCACCATCCAGGAAGAATATTATGAAGAGATTCATCTTTGATCCACATTAGCTAAAACTTAAAGGACTTCTTTATACGTCGGGGTAACTCAACAATAAGCTTGATTGACCAATGATCATAACCCCACCCATCCAAAATCTCAAAGCTAGACAACCACCTATCTCTCATCCAAAAGCTAGACACTAGGAATATATCCAAGCATTTTGAAATAGCAACATCTCCACTCCTTTTATTCCAAGTAAAGACCCCATTAACAAGCTTAATGCCAATCAAATTCAATAGACCAACATTATCCTGCAAGATCACCGAAGAAGGCTCTAAGCGAGCACTGCCTCCCCTTTTCTACTTCATTGAAGTGATAACATTAAAATACCCAGCCAAAATATAAAGAAAATAAGGATGCAAATACCTCACATATCTAACATGGCCCCACAACAAAATGTTACCCTAAAATTTAGTTAGAGAATAGACGTTATAGAAAATAAATCTTTCCCCTGACTCGAGTTGAGAAGTAACACAAGAAATTGAACATCTACAAGAGAGCCACCAAATTGGTATAAATCTACATGGATCCCATAAACAAGCCACCCCACCAGAGCTACCAACATATTGGCACTACCCATGTCCCCAAATCTTGAAAGCTACACTTAACATACTATGAATAGATAACTTAGTTTCCTGAAGAAAAACCACATTAGGAGAATGAATACAAATCAGATCTCAAATAGCCTTTTACTTAGGGATGCTATTCATACCCCTCACATTTCAAGAATCACGATCATCGTTGAGGTTGGTAGAACTGAGAATCAATAGTCTTCATCGAACTTGACTCCACCAACATCTCACTAGCTAGCTTAACCTTTTCTTGATCCTTCTTTCTACCAACCTTAAGAGGTTTCCCAAGAACCCCTTTATTGGAGGTTTTTTATTGCAAACCAAAGGTTGGGGAAGAAGACTTATTTTTACCTACATCAGGAGCACCCCTCCCCTCAAAGAGAACATTGCTAGCACCAGGGGAACCACCAAAAGCCTCCAACATCAAATCTAATGCACTCTGAGCAAGATCTAAAGGAGACAAATCAGTATCCATTTGAGTACCATGTACACCAAGTTGAATTGAACTAGGACTCACAGTAGGCTGATCCCTAGGTACAATCTCTACAAAAGAACCAATTTTCACTTGCAAGTCAACTTGAAACCCCTCCTCGTGAACCAAATCCTCCAACGCCTCAAATCTATTGAAGGTCTCTCCCTCCTACCTATCCTTGAGGAATCCCTTTTGGTCCCTCCCATGATTACGAGACTTAACCGTAATAAATCTTTCTTTGTCAACCACCTCCTCCTGCATGGGAGCCTTACCCTTGTCCCTCTTTTTAAATTAGGTTGAGAAGGAGCATTACTTGTACCAACAACATTAGAAGCTCAGGGACACCTTCACTATAGATGACCATATTCATGACATAATCGACACCTGAAAGGTAACGTGTCATAATCTAATGGTTGAGTCTAGGAGCATGAACCAACAATCATGTCAATTGAATCTGGAAATGGATGACTTATATCAATTTCTTCACATAATCGTGCATAAGAAAAAATCCTCTTATTTAGAGTTTGTTGAGAAAGACTAATGTTTTTTCCCAACAATAAAGTAATTGACTGCAATATATCACTTTTGAACCCAAACTAGAACCTTAGAAGGTAACTCCTCCACCAAATTAAAGCTAGCATGTCATGGTTTTATGAAGATACCCACCTGATTATAGAAATATGGTCCACCTTCAAAAGCCCTGTTTTGTTCATAAATACATGAAAAATCCACCATAAAAAAGTTATTTGCAACTATCAAAATATCAAAGTCTCCTTCCAAGTTCCATGTCTTGTGGATCTATGTATCGAGAAATGGAAGAGAAAACCTCAACCCCATGAAGTTACAAATCAAAACATGATTGTTGTAGTATTCCAAATCTTCAACCACCAACTCTAATTGGATCACTAACATTGACCTCTCTTGGGCCCTCTACAAGCACTCATTCACCTTCTATAATTTAAACACCCCATTTCATGCCAAACTCGCACCCAAAGAAGATGAGATTGAAACCCTTGATTCAACACCAGATAAAGAAGAGGGTCGATCTGCATTGTCCACAAACATATCCATCGCCATTGCAACCGAAAATGAGGATGCCAGAGTATACCCCCACCCCAACCGAGCAAGGAGTGAGCTGCTATCCCCACAAAATCCACCAAGGAGAAACTGAGAAAAATAATTAATAAGAAACCCAAAGATCATAGCCCAAGCAGGGCACACAAAGAAAAAGACCACCCCCAATGCAGCTAGGATGGTGCCCTTAAACCTCTGCCAACAAAAAGGAGCAAATAAGTAGAAAAAAAATGAAAAAAGGCAACTAAAAAAAGACCACCATTGGCCACACCCCATACTCACACTCAGACCCCACCCATGCACATAGATCACCCCCAAAGCCAAATATATGGCTAGGGCATTAGTGCTCTAGCTCGTATGCAAGCGTTCCCAAGTGACATCTAGATTTGACTAAAATATTTTGTATACATATGCCTTGACGTATGTTGTCATTCTAGATTTCATTTCTCTTTGAGATCCTAATGTAATATTTTCATCTTAACATTTACAATAATCATGAGTTTGTATTTATGTTAGTTTATTTACAATTTTATCGATTATTTCTCTCATAGAAAGATCTTGGTTATTCATTTGTTTCATGTTTCCAACATGCTATCAGAGTTTTGGTTTTGAGATTTTTGACTACTTGGATTCCTAATTAAGAGATTGGAGTTTTTAGTATGATCTTGTAAATTCTCATATTCTCTTCACTTGCATTTCATATGATTTAAAGAATTAGAAAAGATTTATGAAGATTTATTAATCTAATATTTTCATGTGTATTTTTGGTAAGATCTAGTGATTGCAACTATTTTTGTTATAGTGGCAACATTTTTTGGCCTTTCTAACACATCCAAGGGGCTAGAGAAAGTTATATTTTTATTTTGTTTCACTCAATTTTTCCACCATATTACACAGTAGAAAAGAAGGGTTTGAAGACCACATTAGGAAAAAAAATAGAGCACTTTATCCCAAATAGACCTTATCATTACATCCAAAAAGGTTGAACAAATGATATTGATATAAAATTTTCCTATATTTAACCTCAACTATGTTTGACACAATTTTCTTTGCCAAGGAGGTTGTATGGCTGACCTACATAGGTTTGGATGGCCATTTTTCTTGCAAAAAAGATAAAAATTCTAAGCACTAAATCTTATCACTTTGCACATAGGTTAGCTCCTAGGACTAGATGTTTAAACCCTCACAAGGCCCTGAACTAATCTATAGAATCATAGCCTAGCCACTCTTTGTAGTAGATTTCTAGTCTTCAAGTGGTAACCACCATAAAACTATGAAGGTCTCCACTACTTAGTTTGATGCAAACATAAAATTATGACTTCTAAACAACAAACTGCACCACTTAGTCACTACCCAATGACCTATTCTATTGAATGTGTTTCCCACAAGCTATGAAAGGGCCACAAGGAGTCTCCTAAAGAAAAAATTTAGGGACCACCAAGACCCTCCTATAGGACAAATTGGGCCTTTTTTCAAATTGGAGTAACTTTTACCCATGGTGTCAAATTTTGGGAAAAATTAGTTGATGAAAATCTAGCGATGATAAACTTCTATCTATAAAGGTCTGGAATATAAATTATGTTATTTTAACCAAATAGTGTAGGTTGATGTTGTTTTCTTTTTTTTTCTCAATAGGCCATAAATCTTTCCTTGGAGCTCCATTTTTTATTGAAGAACACGACATAATTGTAGAGGTTATTTTTTCCAAAAAATATTATGTTTATTTTGTATCAAAAGTTCAATTTTTTTCCATTGTGGGGCTAAAGAGAATTAAAATATAGTAAAATCCTTTTAATCAAATTAACCATAAAGTGCCAAAATTATAATCTTTGAGGGTGATTTTTGAGAATATATAAAGTGCCAACATTATAAATTTTGACAGATGTCTTTTAATGCCTTTTGGTATCATTTGAGGATTGTATTATGGGTTATTTTATTCATGAGCTTATATGATAATATTAGACATGGATAATTATGAGTCTTAGAAAAAATAAATCTTGACACATCAAAAATTACTTAATATTTTTCCTTACTTTTATGGACTCGTCCCTGAACTAGACACACTTGGAAGGAAAGCAATGTGGTAATAAATTTGATTATATAATAGGATTCATTTATTCTTGTGTTGATCATGAGACTATATGGGTTATAGTGCATTAATTTTCCCCACACTTTGGACTAAGATTTGGGAGATGTTTGGAGACCCTCATATCTCTCTATTCCTAGATGATCTTGCTTCAAATTTTCTCATTCCCCTTGGTGATACAAATAATATACCCTTTGATGATGACCGTTTAAAGAATCTCAAGTATTTTATGAGTCTTGAAAATTCAAATTACACAATGAATTCTCTTATTTCTTTACCTCCTTACATTGAGATCACATTTCCACCATTTATTACTACTTTAGAGTCTATTTTTACTTTTTCAGGAGCTTCTAGTGATTTCCTATAGTAATACATTCATTATCTTCTAAATATAGCCTTATGGGATGATTTCTTGAAAGGTATTTTATAATTGTTTATGAATTCCTATTTTGAAAACTTGAAGGAAACTATTGAGGAGATACATATTCTCTTTGGTGTTACCTCTTATGGAGATTAATCCTATTATTTAGATGTTGATGGGGAACCTTTATAATCTCTTGTTCTTTCTCCACATGATAATTTTTCATAGTTTATTATTGGCTTGGAGACTCTTGGGAAACATTTAGAAGAGGAATCTTTGTCTTTCAATTGATTGAACTACATTTTTCTTATAGATTTTGGAAAATTATCTTCATTAGTGTGCCTTAAAAAACATGAATTAGTAGTGGTAGATTTCATCAACATGGAGACACATGAATAGAGTTTAGAGACTTCATACATTATGGTCTATGTCCCTAAATATTCCTTTCAAGAATTGGATGACATCATGCATACACCTTTGTTTCTATTTCTACCTAAGGGGAGGAATAATGTTTGATGATGATCATGAACCATCTTCTACATCAAAGTTTGAGCATCTATCATTGGCTACACATTATGGGGAGATGATTCTTAGTCCTTCCACTTTTTATCTCCCCATTATGGGGGATATAATTATTTTTTGTGGGAAGGGGATTCTTCTTCTTTGGGGTATTTTTTATGTAAATGGGTACTTCATCAAGATTCATTTGTTGGGACCCATCATTTCACCAACGTAAGATATGCTTAAGGGAGGTGTTAGTGTAAGCTTTTTTTTTCAATGGGTTATTTATTTTTCCTTAGTCCTAAGTTTTTCCTTCACTTTTATTAGTCTTTCTTAGATTAATAAATTAAGTTTAATTAAATAATAACTAGTAAATAAGTGTTGAAGTATCACTATCTTAAAAGGGAAGAAAATTTACTATTTTAAATACCACTTGGTGGTCACTCATTATTAGTTAGATTTACCACATCCACCCTCTCCTTAGCTCTATATAAACTCACCACCTAGCTTGAATTTCTATACGATGAGATACATTTGCATACTTTGATATACATGTACATTGATGCATGTAGCCATTAATTATCCTATAGAAAGATCTTGGTTATTCATCTATTTCAAATTTCTAACAATGTTACTAAGAAATGCTTTCATGCTTTTTTGTGTAGCCTTTAGGTTGCTAACCCATGTTTACTAGAAAAAAAAGATAAATAAACATTTAAATCAACTTTAATAGTCAAAATAATGTATGTTTTAATTTATAATATTAAAATTACTTAATATTATTACAGTAAAAGCTATTTTACAATGGCATCATGGACCATCATCTTGTGGCATTTAAAAACTATTTAGAGTAACGATTTCAAAAAGACTAGAATTATAAATTATTCATAAGTAAATAAAATAAAAAATTAAGTAAATAAAATAGCTCTATACTAACTGTCTACATAAAAATTAAAACGCAACCTACATGTATAATTGAAAAAATTTAAATTATTAAATAACTCTTAACAAGATGTATCAAGATATCTATTTGTCGATTTAAAAGTTTTTAAAAATTATTTTATTTTATTTGAAGAATTATTTTACTTTTAGAATGCTAAGCTTTCGGATTCAACCGTGTGTATTTTTGTGTTGACGTTTCAAATAGTGATCCATCATCAAGAAGAGGAGAAAATGAGATGGGAATGCAAATCAAGCTTTATAAAGGGTGAGGAAGATGATATGAGAAAAAACAAGAAAAAAAGAAATCAAGAAAATAAACTAAAAATAATAACATGAAAATAAACAAAAAATTGAGTCAGCCAAAAATCAGGAACATTAAGAATAAGCTGTACAATAGCCTTTTATTGAAACAAAACTAAGCAATTAAACATTAATAATAATTTTAATTAAAAGAACTTTATTATCAAGAAATAACATAAAAAATGTGAAAAATCTAAGTTAATAAAAAGTAATTAAACTTGATCAAAAAGGCTATTTAACTAAAAAAAAATTAGCTAAAGGGAAAATAAAACAAATAAATTAGACTGCTAAGAAATGTACTAAGATGCAAAATAAATGCAATATGATAAAAATAAACAACAAGAAATAGAAAACTAAAAAAAAAAAATGGTTATAACCTTGTATCTTAATAACCTTGAATCCATTTTTTATTTTTTTAGTTTTCTATCTTTTGTGGTTTATTTTTATCATATTGCATTTATTTTGCATCTTAGTACATTTCTTAGCAATCTATATTTTTTTAATTTTCCATTTAGTTGTTTTGTTTTAGTTAAATATGCTTTTTGATCAAGTTTAATTACTCTTTATTAACTTAGATTTTTTACATTTTTTATGTTTTTGATAAGATAAGCAGCATTTATAGGGCACCATACCCTTTACACAATGAGCCACAAGGGCCAAAAAGGACAAGAAAAGTTTTGAAAGGACCATGAACCTTTTATAGAGCTAAGACAACACCGACAAAACACATCGCATAAACACATAAAAACTTAACAACCCCTGGTCATCAAATGACTCGGAGTGATAGCACACTTAGAACCAACAAAACTCCTAAGTCTAAGACCGACTAAATAACTCATTTCGGGCACCAAAACTAGGATTGAAAGAACCCTTAGGAAAAACAACAGTCCTATGTCAAAAATAGTAGAGGCCATGAGCCAACAAACAACCCATAACACAATAGTTCCAAAAAGATAGCCAAAGACAACCAAACCACTGGCCACCTGCAGCAGTTGGACCAAAGCTGACCTTTCACACAACTTAGTCAAAATAACACCATCTATTGTTAAGGCATGTTTTTCAAAAAGCACCAACCAACTAGACACCAACCTCGAATCCACCTCAAAAGGAAAGGGCTCCCCTTTATAGGAGAGGAATAAATTGGTACCAAAACCACCAAAGGAACCACCCTCTAGAATAAGAACACACCACCTCAATAGGGACCAGCCATGGAGAGAAACACTTCCCACCAACTCTACAATCACCAGATCCACCTCTCTAGGAGAAGGCTCCACCTTAATAGGAGCAGGATTCGCCTCAATAGAAAATAGTGATTGTAGACAAAGGTAGCAAGCAAGGGCTTCAACAACATAGGAAACCACCTCCTCCCAAGGCATCCAAACCGATAGAGAAACAAGAAGGAAAAAAAAACCTCCCAACTGATAACATAATCGGTCCACAACAAAGCATAAACTTCAACTCTTTCCTCAGAAAACACACCATTAACCACCAGGGCCAACCAAAAAACCCGGGGCACACCCATGGTCCATAGAGGAACACTTTCAAGGCAAAACAATCCTACAAAACCACCTTGTAGCCACAAACTAGAAGCATAACAATACTCATGGGAAACCAACACAGGGTGAGGAGGAAGATCTATCCTCACCCACACCATAACCAATAGAGACCCTAAATGCGTCAACGAGTAGAGGAGGCCATGAGCCAACACAAAACCACCATCAACAGCAAACACACAGACTTCATCAGTGACTACAGATAAAAACCTTGCATCACCATACTCCATCTCAATCTTGAGATCCAACATCTCATCCTCAGGCAACCATAAACCATAGCCATGCACACCATAATTAATGTCAACAACATAACCAATGTTGCACTAACAAACAAAAACCCCTATCACCACACAAGTAGTGATAAAACTCACTCCAGTGCTTCCCCAAAGCTTCAAGAAGAAAAGTGTTATACCACAACCAAGGCAGGCCACGTGAGAGGAATCCACCTCCATAACAACGTAACAGAGCCCAATGAGGCCCAAAACGTAGGAGATCACCAAGGAAACCTCCAAACCCAGTAGCACAAAGGCTGGTAAGAAGAAACCAAAGCCTAACAACTGGATCCAACAAGACAGAGAAAACAACGATGGTAGGGCCCTCCTCACACCAAAGCCACACCCAAAGGAAACCATAGAGCTACGCATGTAGCCCACACAGAGCCAAGAAGAGAGCCCAACCGACCATGGACTCCAAGCACCCGAAATAAGGGTTCTCAACCCATTGAACACACCAGCAGGAGTCCAACAGGAGGACCCCCAAGCCTCCACACTCCAACATAGAACATCACACCCCAAATGGGCTTGGCCACAAGTAGGGGAACGAGGAGGAGAAACAGTGAGTCCTAGAACAACAGGCACAGGACCATCATCAACAAGGCGATGAGGAGGCCAAACAGACCCTCCCTCACCATTGAACAACATAAAAAACCCATCCAGAGCCTCATCATTGTTAGATTCATCACTAGGATCGGACTCATCATCCACAAAATTCAAAAACTGAGGGTCGCTCCCATTCCTTCCTGGAGCCATCAAAGCTTTTTCTTATTCACCCAAATATCAACATGTTTGGAATGAATTGTTGACAATAACATACATTTTTTATGTTATTTCTGGATAATAAAGTTCTTTTAATTAAAATTATTATTAAGTTTTAATTGCTTAGTTTTGTTTCAATAAAAGGCTATTGTATAAATTATTGTTAATTTTCCTAATTTTTGGTTGACTCAAGTTTTTGTTTACTTTCATGTTATTATTTTTAATTTATTTTTTGATTTCCTCGTTTCTTCTTTTTTCTCATCTCATCTTCCTCACCCTTTATAAAGCTTGATTTTCATTCCCATCTCATTTTCTCCTCTTCCTGATGATGGATCACTAAGTGTGATCCGAAACGTTGACACAAAATTACACATAGTTGAAAACAAAAGCTAAGTATTCTAACTTCAATGGATTGTAGAAAACACATACCAACTTTTTTTTTTTTCAATAAAAATGGCTAAGCCACTAAAATTTTATTTATTTATAAAATAGATTACAATATCAAGTGTTAAACTCAATCCTAGCTGTAGGAGAGCCCAAATTTAGTACATATATGTTTTGCATACTATAAATCCTAACCAATAATGGTATACCAAAAAAAGAGGAAGATTTACCACTCACCAACCCCCAGTCTGGCACATGCTAGACAAGTATGCTAAACTCCTAGCCAAAATATGAGCAATTCAAGTCTTATTAAGAGTCTTCTTCCATGGAAGAAGAACTAGCCTCATAATGAGATGGAAGCAATGGATTGTACATATTGGAAGCCTTCTCATTCTTTTTGATGTAGGGTAAAACTTGATCTAAAGGTTTTGATCTTGCTATGATGTCAAACAAGAAGTCAAGTACAAGGAAAACATCCACTCCAACTGCAAGGATTTCTGGTGTAACATTTTCATGCAATTCATTGCAATCCAAAATAGTCCTTTAAAAATCATCACAAGTGATTCCAGACCTGAGAATACACAACATTTCTCCATAAAAACCATTAGATATCAACTCATTATGAGAAATAAAACCCCCAATAGGAAAAAGACCTGCATCAAAATGACAATTTCCCAAAGCTTGAAGAAGTTCCAAGTTAGAAAGTAAATTTGGTTGAACAAATTTCGTAGCAAGGACCATAAACAATTCAAAGTCTAGAAGAATTTCCATGCAAATATTAAGAAAACAAGAGAGCACTTCATGAAAGGTGGCACTACTATTATCTCGTATCCAGTGAGAGCCCACCACCTTTTTGCAAGCCAAATAAGAATCTGCATCATCCAAACAAAAAAAATTACCCAATTTTTCATGATCATAGGGATGAGGATCACTATATTATTTCCCTTTTGGAAGTATTGAAATTCTATACCAGTCGCCACCAAGAGAAAGTGACATAGTGGTGAGGAGATAACATCGAAAAGAAACTCACTATACCACCTAAAATGGAATTCTATCTTGGCCATTTATATCATAAAGGACAAGAACAATAGTTGGCTCTCATGTGTAAGGTATGCCAATGCACACTTCAAAAAAAAAATCATTTGAAACCTCCCATCAAAAATGATGATTGCAAGATAAAATACAATTGGCCTCTCTTTGAATTTTCCAAGTGAGAGCCATGCAAATGAACTGCACACTTATAAATGATGCCTAAGGAATCATTAATTGGAAACCAAATTTATTAAAAATATGTGAGGAGATATCCAATATCCTCGTGCTTTGGAAACAAAGGAGGAGAAGCCTGAAACATATAAAGTAATGATTTCCACACCTATGTGACAACAAAAGAAGTACACATAACATGTAATCATTGAAAATCAATGCTTCTAACTGCATTTCCAGGCATTTATACTAATTCAGATGTGTCAGGGGCCATAAGATATAATGATTTAGTTTATTGGGAGAAGAAGACCTTTAATAGAAAATGATTAGTAAGAAACACCTGGAGCGGGCATAACAACCGTAAAAAAAAATTCAATGTAATGATAAATAGTGAAGTGTTATCAAACATGCAAACTATCTTTTCTATCCTCGAAAAGTCCAAATCAAGAATGCTTTGAACTCCCAATAGGTAGAAATTGGGTTAACTCTATTAAGGATGGAAATTCAGTCTCATAAAATTCCTTGTAAAGCCATCAATTAACTATTGCCTTGTTGGCAAGGAAATCAACCACATAGTTTGCTTCTCTATAGCAATGATAAATTTTATAATTGGTGAAAATAAATAATTGTAAAAGAACTTTTTCTAGTAGATACTGTAGCTTCCATATTTGTGACTTTTTATTTACAATTGCATTAAAGATTAACATAGAATCACCTTCTATCATAATGTCCTTAATTCCCATAGAATGAGCCAATTCCAAGCCAGGGCTTAAGGCTTCCAACTCATCTTTGTTATTCATCCCAGGTGGAATAATCTTACACGCAGCCTTTAAGAGTTTTGACTCTAAGTTAGATATAACAACCCTGATGCCAAATTTTCCAGGGTTACCTCTTAAAGCCCCATCGAAGTTCAGCTTCAAAATGTTTGGAGGGGAGGGGGGTAACCATTTAGCTTCATTTCTTGCTTGAGGATTTTATTTATCTTGTTTGTAATAGAGCAATGAAATGGCAAGGATTTAAGAGAAGACCAAGAATTTATAATAAAGCTATCCCAATTTGAAAATGTTCTCAAATTGTTGATTTGTTTGAAAATATGAGTTTTGGCCACTTCGGAAATTTCTTTTTCAATCTTGTAAAGAATATCTTCTAAAGAGGTAGAGATACCTCTAAAGATTATGATATTTTATCTCAATCCAAATGTTCCATAGAAGCAAGGAAGGGGAAACCACCCATAAACAAGAGAAAAAGGAGAAACGAAAGCACAAAGGCCAGGATTTGAACTAGTTTGACAACGAAGGCCCAATCACCGATTTCCAACCCAATTTTTGAAATAACCAGTACTAATATTGTGAGGAAAAGGGACAATGCAAGAAAAGATGGTCCACAGATTCTAAGAAGTAACCACATAAAATGCAAGGGAAGGTTGTAGTGATACCTAATCTATCCAATTTTTCCCCCATAAGGGATCTATCATGAAATGCAATCCAAGAAAAAGCCCTTGCCTTTGGGAGACATGAATTATTCCAAAAAAGTGAAGAGGGGAGCTGGGGAAGAGTGGTGGAGGACAAGAGAGACTTATACCCATCCTTCACAGAATAATTGTTTGATTTTGATTTAGTCCAAATTAGGATATCCTCCTTCTCCATGAAAACTAAGGATCTTTTTTCCATTTCCTCTTTAAATGCTATCTTGAGATGGGAGGGGAAAGGGAAGGAATCTACCGATTTCCATTTGACTTTTGGAAGTGATTGGGAGAGATCCACAGTAAAGTAATCTGCTACTCTTGTACCCCATTGATTTTTAAGAAGTGGTATCAAAGGGCCCCAATCTCTTAGGTGGGATAGAGTAGGATAGTCATTCCAAGCATCCTCCCAGAACTTAGCTTTCTGACCATTATAGATTAGCCAAGAGAGAAGGGGAACACATACCAAATTATTTTATTTTTTGAGAAAAACACCATTCACTATTTTGATAATTCTTTTGTTTTGTTTTTACTTTGAAAAGTATAGTGAATATTATATTCTTATATCTCATTTTTTAATAGTTTAATTTTAGATTTAATACATTTTTTTAAATGTATGTCAATTGTATTTTAATTTGTACATTAAGAAACATTATAAATGACATTATTCTATACGCAAAAAAATAAAAAATAGCCAACATATATATTTTTTTCAATATTAAATAAAGATCCTTCAACTTGAAAACATACATCCCACATAATATTATATAACAATACAAATAAAAAAACCAATATAAATAAATTGATCTTTATAAATACAAGTATAACAAAAACAAACATTTTTAAAAGATAAAATCTATAAAAAAGAAGGTGGATTATATAAGTGCAGAAATGGTAAACAAATTTAATGAAACATACAATGAAATGAAATTTTAGGGCAAATTTAACTTCAATACACTAAACATAAGTCGACGACATTTCACATAGCATACGTCTCTTCTGTCCTTACATGAATAACATAAATTTCAGTCCTATCAACTGTCAACTGATTTGTTTGTAATGCAGATTTTGTACAGATTTCCAAAATCGGTTTGTCTGGTAAAGTAGAATACGCAAGCCCCACTCTGATTATACGATAAGCGAATTTTGTGCATTCTAGGGCCTGTGAAAATGAAAAGTATTGACAAAAGATAGGATTGGATTAAACATTTATGAATGCACATGGAGGAAAATCCACGTTATTTCTACGTCCTCAAGAAGACTATGTGCATACTTTCTCAGTCATATATTATTACACATTATTTCCAGGCCACCAAGTCGAGCTCAAATAAAGTGAGATAGCACTGATTCTCCTCCACATGTCAAAATACAGAAGATCTTTTTCTGATAAACAGAACGTATGAGGACAAATATGGAAACTATTTTTTTTCATATATTCTTGCTTTCGTAAGAGAATTTTCTTTCATAAATCTTGGGTCTGATGTATTCAATCTCAGCGAATACCTTTAATTATGTGTTACATTATCTGTTTCATTTACATAACCAAGCAATAAAATATTGCAATTTAAGTGCATGACCTTGTATATATTTAGAAGTATCATGAAATCCAAGAATATTATTTCATAATTTATTTACATGGTCATAATGACATTGAGAAAGGTTGTGAGAAATGGAGTAGGGTTAATCATAACATGAAATGTTATTGGTGGGTAGTGGAGTAGATTGTGTGAGTTGTCTCTCTATTAAATTTGGAAACTTTACATATTTTCCCTCATTGTGTGAAGACAATTAATAAAAGATTCAACAAATTTCTAAGATTTTGAAGGTAAAAGTGGGGGAAATGCAATGGTGTATGTTTCCTAGCCATTCTTTTTTGTTTTTCCTTTTCCTTTTCCTTTTTGTTTTAATTTAATGAGAGTATTCTTTATATAATAAAACATCTATAAATAGCATGGTATTGTATGAAATTTGGCTGATAACCGATTCACAAAATTATCTTATCATGGTTTTACTGTTACCCATTCTTATAAATTAACCTCAATCTCCAAATCTCTCATTGATTACAAACATGGGTTCTTAAGTGAGCAAATTTATTTGTATGAATGTAAATTTAAACCTTGAACTTTGAAAATTCAAAATTTAAATTTAAATATTGTTGATATCCTCATTATTTTTTTTGTAAGTTAACCTAGTGTACATTTGCATTGATTGATGTTTCATTTTGTTGCGTTAAAGAACATTCATTCATTCATTTAAAATAATTTTTAAAAATATAGGAGATGCATAAATGATAAAATGAATATGTGCCTAAGATCATAATAGTGTAATTTTAGAGCATCCTAATTGTGTAATCATATTTCATCTTCAATGTTGATTCATAGTTATTGAATTGAAGCTAATCAGGCTTGATTAAGGAGAATATGGTCCTCATATAACAAGTTCTCAAATAGTGTTGAAACTATAAAGACCAACCTACTTCATAAATTTGATACTATTTAACATTATTTTTTACAAATAATTATATATTTTATAGCATGTGATGATTTGACTATGGATGATATTGAAAGACAATTTCACATACAATTTTTTGATTGTTTGATTATATGATATTTTAATTAAAAATTATTAAAAATTAACTGTAGATGATAAAAAATATTTATATATAATACAAGATAATATTATATTTATATTTTAGAACATTACTATATTATAATGAAACCAACACTTCTTATAACACTAGTTTTATCTTATAAAACAATACCTTTTAGATTGGTTGGAAAAGCGAGAAAGGAAAGGAAAAATATATTAATGTTAGAATATTAAATAGATTTAGATGGCTTTTAGAGAATTATAGTTTGATAATAAATATATATAGTTAACAATAGATGTATATGTAGTATTAGGTTGTTAGCTTTTTATAAGTATAATAAATGCAATAGACATGTTTTTGAAATAAGAGATTTCAAACAAAATAAAATAAAAAGAATATTCAAAGGACTCATTTAAATTTTAATTGACACTTTTTGATTGTTTGAGTCTTTTTCAAATATGTAAAACTATTCTACATGTTCAAAAAAAATAAAAAATATTAAAAATATTTTTATATATAATTATATTATAAATACCTATAACTAAAATTTACCTTAAATATTAATCATTTCATATTAATGTCTTAACGGCAACCATTTCCAACATCATAAACAAAGAATCTATATTTAGCTAACCCTTCATTCACATGATATGCAACCTTTACTCAAATACTTATAAGACAACTTAACAAATCAAAATCAAATGATGTTGAAGCAAATAAAGAAATTTAATAATTAAAAAAATGCTTAAAAGATACTATTGAAGACAATGCAAAGTAATCCCACATTAAAAAGACAAAAAAAATTAATGATAAATTTAAAACGATTGCACAAGCACCCAAAACATCCATCTATAATGATTATTTTGCCAAATATTTTTATCCATAAATTATTCTATTTACAATAATTATATTCCAAAATATTTATAAACATACATTATTATTCTTATATTTTACCTCAAATCATATTTTTACATTAATATAAATAATTATTTAAATAACAAAAATCTGAAAAAAATAAAATAAAATATACAAAATGTTATCAATATCTATTTAAAGAAACCTCCATTAAAAAAAGCCTGTAATACTAAGAACCATAAGAGTTATAATGGGAAAATTAAAAATCATAAATTTTTATAGTAAATGGAATCCTTAACTAACTTTATATTTATCAAGTTTGCAACTTTGCAATATATATATATATATATATTAAATTAAAAAAATAACCGATAAATATATGATTTACATAATTTATATAAAAAAATTGATAAAGATGTGATTTACATAGTTTATAACAAAATGATAAAGATATATGACTACAAAAGCTTATCAATAATTTTTTTTAATAAAAAGATAACTAAACATGTTTAATAATGGTTTATTATACAAAATAGTCGATATTATGAATGGGGTTAGCAAGGCTAACTTGTGGTATGGGGATTATAGGTTTAAGTTTAGTTATAAGTTATTATTATGGTTGAATATTGGTAGTGGTCAAATGTCTGGTATGTATTATTAATCCGCTCTATAAGATCCAAGGTCTAGTTTTTGACATTTATATGAAAGTTTCTATCTATTCTCATAACCATTAAAATAATGGCATATATCTTAGAGTTAAAGAATACAAATCAAAGTATTTAAGAGAGAAAAAGGAAGTAGAGGGAGATATAAGAGATGGAGAAAGGAAAAAGGGAAGAAATGAGATATGATGAATTTTTATAAGTGATTTTATTGTCTATCTTGTGAAGGACATAAAAAAAATTGGATCTACATCTATAATTTTTGCGAATTTGGTATTCGATGAAGGAAATGAATAGTGTATATTATGTTGGGATTACAAATAAAATGAATAAACTATTCTCAATGTTAGGAAAAAAATAAGAGTAGAGTAATGTTTTTGATGTAGCTAAGTCAATAATTTGTGTTAGTATGATCTCCAATGCAACAAGCACTTATCTTATGCATAAAAATATCTAGTATGTGGAGCTTTAGGTGGAGGTTTATTTTAATTGTAACATCTATTATTTGCACATTTTAAATAAATGTCAGGTTAATTTGCACCAAGTAGTGGAATTTTGTTTTAAGTTACAAAGGGTGAACCTTTACTTTGATGTTAATTTTAATGGTTTTGTATGTTGCAAAGGTGGTGGCCTAGATGACTTGGTGGAGGTGTCTTTATTGGAGAATTTCAAGATAAAAAGTCGTGAATTGACAACCTTCCAAAAATGAAACAATGAACACAATAGGATATCGACTATATAATTTAAAGAGTGTGAAAATAAAATGATGAGTATTGCATATATAGGAAAGGTAGATGGGGTATGAAGGTAGGATTGAACAACTGACTAACCCTCTGAATGTGCAACACTTGTGAGCTCACTTGACAAGTGTCTGAGAAAGTGGAAATTATACATACAATAGATTTCTCAAGTGATGAGTACACATGTATCAATTCTATGAAGTGAGATAAATATCTAAAATTCCTAAGTAAAGGGTGACTGTATGATCATGTGGGTCCAAAAAGTAGTGATATGAAAAAAAAGTGGCTGATGAATTTTTTTAATCCAAATTTGATGAAACAAAAAGGGTTTATTGAGAAAAATTTCACCTTTCCAGCTATAAAATATATGCCTTATTTTTAATTTAATAGATAACTATTATTGATTTTCTACATGTATTATGAATAAAGTCTTAATGGATAGTTGATTGAAAAAAATCTTGGTGTAGGGGCACCTAGGTCTTCATGCCAAAAGGGGTCAAGAGTTGGTATTTTATGTCAATTGAGTTATTTGAATGTTATAAGGTCTTTAAAGACCATGTATTATGTTTTCAATTTGGTTTGAGTCATTTGGGATCATTTTGTAAAAAGTGTCAATGTTGAAAAAATTTGAAAATGTTGTCAATGCAGCTTTTGTATTTTTGTTGTCAATGGGAGGTGAACCATTGGAATTTGAAATTCAATTGGGAAACGATTGGATATGGTTGGAATTTTTTTTTAAATACCATGTATGGTTGATACAAGGTTTGGTTGATGAGATTTTGGAAGATTGAAATAATAAAGTACTATGTTTTCTGCATTTTTAGAAGTTTCTTGCTACTACACAAACTTGTACAACTTTGTATGACCTGAGGATGCTCAGAAACTAATTGGAATCAATGATACAATGAATTTAATATCTATTACAATTGGTTTCATTTGTTTTCATCAGGTTTGAAGCAAATTAGAGAAATTTTACTCTAAACTGCTTGAAACCCTAGTTAGGGTGACCTTTGACTAAATAAAATGGTTTTCTTCCCATTCCACCAGTGAAAAGGCCTCAAAATTAGTGGAATGGTTGTAGATAGGGTATTTTTTTTTCTCAAAGTTGCATGAGTAGGGGATGGATTTTGGCACGTGTGGGTTGTTTCCCTAGCCTAATATCCTCATGTATTAGGCTTAGAAACTTAATATGCTTGGGGTTTTGTTGAAAATCCTTTGGGAAATTATTCTACTTGTTGGGAATTGATGATTCAAACCCCATATAGAATTTTTGAAGCCTTGGAGTGAAGATTCAAAGCTTGGATTTCAAGTAAACTATTGCTACCTAGCCTATACAATTAATTAGGCCTAATTTGAGTGAGAACAGTCCAAATTTGAGGGTTTGCGTACAAAGTAACCACCCCTAATATTTTGATATGTCTACAAGTGTCCAAATGGGTATTTGGAACTATGTTTTCTTTTTATTTCCCATGAATTCCCTAGAAATTATTTTGGAAAAACCATATTTGAAAGTCTACTAGAGAGATTGAGGAATTGTGAGGAAAAACCCACCAAATGAAGTTCTAAAGTTTCAGAGATAGATTGATTGAGGTTGTGTTGAAGTTATCAACCCCTTCTATACATAAAATTGGTATCAGAGTGTAGGTTTGATCTAAAGAGGTTTTGTGGAAGTGAAGAAGGAACAAGATGCATCCTAAGGGAAAGACAGTTGCCAAAGAGGTGAGTGAATTGAAAGAGAAGCATGCAAAAGAGATAAGGGAGTTAAAAGAGTTGATAGAATCCCTTCAATATAGGCTCGTTGCAGTTGAGAGAAGTTAGAAGAGAGAAGTGGTCATAGGGGATGTGAGTGACCAAGAAGAATAGCAGGAAAGAGGAGAAGAAGAAGAGGTCCAAGAGGAGTTGGATCTTGAAGAATTGAGATTTTCAAAGTGTGAATCCCAATCCTTTATACTTGCATAAACACAAAAAACAAAGACATAATTTGATCAATATGCAAGTTAAGACAAGGATTCCCCATGAAATCCATTTGCAATGTTCAAATAGGAAATAAAATGAATAAATGAACAAAAGAGCACAATAAAATCCTATTCTAAGATGCAAACTCTTGATCCCATGGAGGAGTTGGTGCCAATTGATGTGTTGAAATTGGCCCTTTCCCAACTCCTTTGTTGTAATGTTGATGATTTGATGAGTGATCCACCTTGATGAAGATTCAATCAAGCTTCCATGATGAAAAATCTGCATAACCTAGCTAAGAATTTGATCAAATGGATGAAACTAGATATGCTTGAGGATGAAATTGAGTATAATAGGTTTACACCAATTTGTGGATGATAGAATGAGAGGAAGAGTCTCTCATTTATAGATTTCAAACTAGAAGAATGAGTGAAATTGAGCAATGTGGGATCATTCAACATCCAATGGCCAAGTGCCACTTGTCAAGATGTGAATGGATGAGGGTTGTGTACATTTTGGTCAATGTGCCAAAGAGGGGGAGATTTGAAATTTGAATTTGAAAGTTGGAGGGAGAGAAGAATGGAATTAATGTCACTTGGCTCAAGGCCAAGGACATGTAAGAGGCATTAAATGCCTTGTTGGAAGTACCAAGCC
The DNA here is from genome assembly GCA_007115665.2 of Sequoiadendron giganteum. Lineage (NCBI taxonomy): Eukaryota > Viridiplantae > Streptophyta > Pinopsida > Cupressales > Cupressaceae > Sequoiadendron > Sequoiadendron giganteum. The sequence goes on from CM021103.1 coordinate 69,683,378, forward strand.
CACCCAAATTTGAATTCAAATTTGAGGGAATATTCCTCTTTTATTCCATGTGAGAGAAAATAGGAGGTTTAATAAATCAAAGTAATTAATTTATTGTGCAAGTTGCATTCTCTAGAGAATGTGGCATAGATTAAGATTAAATTAATCATGGGTTAATTAATTTAATGAGGAATTACGAGATGTGACAATTTAGACTTAAATTTATGAATTGATTTAAATCAAATTAAGAGTAAGGGTTTAATTAAATAAATGATTTGATTTATTTAACTAAATGGGGTAATGTTAGATTATAACAAATAAGGTTTAATTTAATCAATTTAATAAGAGGACTTTAGAGACTTAATTTAAATAAAATGAATTATTTAATTAAAGAGGGATTGAGGATTAATTAAATTAAATTAATTAATTTAATCAATAGAGGAGAAAGACCTAATTAAATAAATAATGATTTATTTAATTAAGAGATGAAAAATGATGATAAGTTGAGAGTATGATTTAGGATGAAACAATGTTAGTAAGATCAGGATCAGGTGTGTCAGATCGAATTGTATATTTTCTATGTCTACATTTTTCCCATCTTTGAAGCAATGTACTTGTTGCATTGGTTCAAAGAATAAACTGTTGTGATCAAAGTTCAAAAATTTCTAAATTTTTCAAATGCCCCATTGTTGCCCCAACAAGAAGGATTATGTTGGTATATTGCCCCCTCGAGAGATTGAGTAGAAATGTTTGATTTTCTGATCTAGATCGCAATAAAATGCGAGAGGAGTGGTTCTATTGATTAGAGGATGAAAAATAATTTGTTAGAAAGATTAGATATTTGACGTAGACAACTTTGATGATGTATAGACAGTCATCGGCCATAGGTAGCCTCATGTATATTTTGATACAACACACCAAATTTAGATAGAAATGTTAGTTAAGATAGAAGAATAAGATGATGAAAGGGTGATCCACAAGCCTACATTATTAATGATGATTTGCTTACTAGGAGTTGGGATTTTCAAAGGGCCAATTACTTTATGTTTGATAACACATGTGGGTACGATGCATCAAGGTATAAAGAACCAGGATTGTGTTGTACCTAGTGTGATGGACTTTGACTCGACAATTAGATAAGAGTATTCCTATTCACACTTGACATGCGAAAACCTTGCTAGGATGGACCTAACAAAGCAAGTATTTGCCAAGTTATTTTACAAGAATATCTAACAAGCACAGCAGATAAAAAAGATAATGATCGTTGCCCCATTCCTTTCTCTATAAACCTATTTTATTTAGGCATCATCGAGAGGTCCTTGGAATGGGTGCAAAATAAGATAAGTCAAAAATACCAAATAAAGTAAACAAACAAGCTAATGTTCTTCATACCGCTAGCCAAGGCTAAACTACTATGAGATACCTAATGCTTATGTCCATCGTGGGAAGGATACATCCTAAGACATGTTGTGATCAGGGTTTTGATGAGATTGATTGGATGATAAGATATTGATACTCTGAGTTGACCAACTTGCTTGCTTACTGACCTAGACTTGAGACTTTGACGATTAGGTGTTCACTTTGGAACCTGCTAGACTTGCTTCTGACTGACTCACCAAAGGATGAAGGTGATGATTGATTTATTAGGAATGATGATAATCGTGGGTGAAAGTGAGATGAGATGGGTGCACCATTTTGGGTTTTTCAAATTTTTTGAGGCTATTTTGATTTTTGAGATTTTTCAATGTTTTGGATATTTGAGATTTTATGAATGTTTTTGAATTTTGTGTCTCAGGGGCTGATCAAGGATGGCCTTGCCTACATTCTAGCTTAGAGATGGTGTAGTTCAGATGAAAATTGGCTTGACTACTAATGAGATAGATGGGCAAACGGGTTGCCATTGCAACAGATGCCTAAAGGACTGACCTAGGGTGTGAAATAGATGGGCAAACAGATTGCCATTGTGACAGATGCCTAAAAGACTGACCTAAAATGTATTGGGAGATGATAAAAGATCAACCTTGCCTACATTGAAGATCAGAGATGATGTAGTTTGGCTAATAATGTTTTTGATTTTTTAGATTTTTGACGTTTTGGATTTTTGGATTTTTTATTTTTTGATGTTTTTTGGTTTTTCGCATGATTTTGATGATTTAGATATGGATATGTGATATCACTGCTTTGTTTTGGGATTTTGTTGAAAACCAAGCTAGGATTTGATTGATCAGATTGATGGATTGATAGTTTGACTAAGTGTGTTAAGTCAAACAAAAGTGATAATGCACTGGTAAACTCTAGGAATTTGTGTTATCCTAGAGTAAACTCATACACGAGAGGGTAGTTTGACTAAGTGTGTTAAGTCAAACAAGTTGATGATGGATTGGATAATTTTACTAAGTGTGTTAAGTCAAATAATATGATAATGCACTTGTCAACTCTAGGAAGTTGTTTTATCCTAGAGTAAACTCGTGCACAAGAGCATTGTTTGACTAAGTGTGTTAAGTCAAACAAGGTGATAATTGATTGGATTTGATTGATCAAGATTTGGAAGCTTGGCTTGGAACAAAATTTGTTTGAATGATTTGATGTGACGTTGAAGTACACATTAGATGCAACTGATATTGATTGTTTGGATTGATGTTCGATGAAGGATAAAGGCTGATAAGGAACATTTTCCTGTCAAAATATGCCATGGGCTAGTGATTTGGATTTTGGCTCACAAATGTTTGACCAATTGTATTTCATGTTTTCCAATGTTTGGATCACCACATAAGTTGGAGGATATAGATCAATATTTATTTCCGAAGTGAGATGCAAACATCTTCCCCCAGTGTCTAGCAATGTTTGAAAGGCCCTGGGTGGATTCTTGGATAGGTGTATTGATGGATGGATAGATATGGTAAGCTTGCAAAGGATGCCAAGGATTATCTTGTGATTAGGTGTCTGAATAGAGGATGCTCATTTGGATAATGCCTCAAGGCTTAGATAACATTGGGTAGGATGGGATCAATGAAAATGGCCCATGTCAAGATGTCCACCATAAGCAAGTGTAAAGTGTGCACCAAAATTTATCAAGATCAAGATAAGGTGGAAGATGGATGAAGATATACAAAAATGAATTGGATAAATGGTTCATGGATGAATGGATTTATTATGGATAAGATGGAGGGAATGTTGGCTTTATTATGGATGTGATAAGATGCTTTCAACTGAACTGACACATGCAGATGCTTGATTATACACATGACGCTTGTTTGCCAGATTTTCATCATGGTACTTGTCCAAAGTGCCACCATAGTGGTTTTCACTAGAGGATAATTTTTCTCTTTATTGTTTTTAATCCTTTTTCTGATTTTATTTGGATTTTTTATATTGTTTGATTTTTTTTTTGGATTTTTTGCTAAAATATTGTAAGCTCATGTTGAACCACCTGTTGCTATCGATGTAGATGATTCTATCATAATTTGCCTTTGATATCCTGCTTGAAGAAGTTGCTTTTCCAAGATATGTGTACTTGAAAGCAACTTTTGAGATTCTTGGTGTACTTTGCTGACACCAGAGTTAACTTCGTCTTTGTGTGCACATCGCGGTAGAGTGCCCTCTGAATCCTTATGATGAAGGGTCATTTCCAATACATGGTCAATGTGAGAATTGGATATAATGTGTGGAGGTGTGGATGGAGTGTGTTTAGGAATAAAATATGGATTGGTTGATAGTTGGGAACCTTTGACTCTCCAAACTTGGGAAGATGAGCAATGATGGGTCGATACGCAAGTGTGCTTGGAATTAGGACCAACTGCTTGATATACTTTGTACATTGCTTGAGAAGCTTACTTTTTCCTTTGTGTACATCTTTGATGGATACTTGCCCCTTTTTTATTTTACCCATAGTTTCTTTGGCTAATGGAGTTTGATAGGGATAATCTTTCTTTGTATTTTTTGGGTATGTGCAGGATCATGATGGGCCAAAAAGTGGCAATATGATGGGTAGGTGGCTGAGGAATTTTTTTTAACCCAAAATTGATGAAATGAAAAGGGTTTTTAAAGGAGATTCTCAGATTTCTACCAATATAAATTATGCTTTACTTTGAATTTAATAAATAATTATTATTCATTTTCTATTGAATTATGATTAAAGTTTTGATTCTTAGGCTAATTGAAAAACATCTATAGCTTTCAAACGGTATCATATTTTTTGAATCCAAAATATGTGTCACATTATATGCTTCACATACTATAAGATTAAAAAATAAAAAAATGAATTTCATGAAGTTTTGACCAAGTTAAGGTGGTTAGACATACGAGTCTGTATATTTTTTAAAAGTTGTCATAAAAAAATTATAATTAATTATTTACTTGGAAACAAATTACAGAAAAATATGCATCACATTGGGACATGAGTCCTCTACTTATATATAAAATATTATAAAAACAATATTATCATTTTAATGTGGTTAGGTTGGTCAGACAGACACCTACTTCTTATTTTTTCTTTGAAATTTAAGTACTACTGTATTGAAATGTCAAATTTTTACCAAATAGATTTTATTTTTTTGTAAATAAACCTAGTAATTTAGAAACTAAATTCAATTTTCTAAAAATTCTATTCTTACATATTTTTGAAATAATATAGATAACTTATTCAAATTTTTATATCAAGTTGCCAAACTCTGATTTTTTTGAATTTTTTGCCACTTAAGGGCCTATTTTTTCCATGCTGATCCTGCACATCCCCTTTTGGTATCCACTTGTATTTGATTTGTACTTCATGCTTCACTACTTCTTTTTCTTTGATTTCATTCTTCATGCTTTGATTCCAAGCTCTCTTTTGATGGTGGTCCCAATTCGTGGATGAAGTGATGGTTGGATGAAGATTCGTGACATGGCGGGTTGTAGTATTGACATCAATTTTATCATAAGGATCCTTCATGCTCCCTCTGTTGACGTTTGCTTGAGACAAAGTTGCCCCCAGTTTAATAGAGGTATCACTAATATGTTTATATCCTTTTATTGTCGAATAACCAAGGCCTTGATGCTTAGGATTGCCAATAATCTGCACTAGTTCTAGGATACCTTGTTCATGTAGACCTAATCCTTTGCCTTGATAATTCATCTGCTCAAAATTTTTATCTGCAATAGGATATGATTTAGCTTTCAAACAAGGTGCTAGTCCTTCTCTACTCTATGGTGGATCTTCAAAGGTGACAACTTCTTTATTGATGGGACAACTTGCCCAAAAAAAGGTAAGTGATCCAAGTTTATAAGTGATAGGATCTTCCATATGTGGGATAAATTCTTGATTGATATCTTTGGCTTGATCTTGTGAAATATCAGATTTTAATGCTTCTTCAAGATGTGTTGATGATTCACTATCCACATAAAAGCCTTCCTCATGATTCATTTCACAGGATGTTTCATGACTTATGTAGGAGCCTTCTTCATGATCTATTTCTGATATGTCTTCACAAGATGTTTTTGATTCACAACTTCTATAGAAGCCTTCTTCATGACCTATTTCTGATATGTCTCTGGATTTCTCTATATCTTGATCATGTATAAAAATGTTAAGAGTAGGAGACCCTTGTTCCTTGGGAATGATGTTCAGAGTATGAGACTCTTTTTTTGAATGAAGATCATCTACGTGTCAATTCAAAGAAAGCATCTCATGGGTAGATGGAGGGGTATGTGCTATGTGGATATGATCCTTATTTTCAACATCTTGTATATATAGGAGGGTGTCTATTAGATCATTGTAGTATCTCAAATATACAAATTCTCAATCTTGAGTGATTTCAGAATCGCTTTCGACATGCTTTGGATCAAGTTCTTGACATGGGTCGATTTCTTACAAAGGGTTCTTGGAAATCATCATTAGGCATGGGAAGTGGCTCAATATCCTCTTGCTCTTTCAGTGGATTTGGATCAAATTTTGAGTTGAGGATTCCTTCACTATATGTAATGATGAGGTCAAAGTATGTCAATGTGTCTTAGGAAGGACCATTGCTAGACCTTAGTGATAGATGTTGATCATGCTTTGGAATAAATTCTTGAGATATGTCCTCTAACTCATCAGGTGATGTAGAGACATTGTCAACACAACCATTGGTGGATGGATCTTGAATTATGTCAAGAGGATCAAATAACATCAACACTCCTTGAAATAGATCTTTGTAGGAGGGGCCTTGATCATGACTAAAAAATGGCTCTTGATGTATGTTGATTTGATCATTGGATGAAGTGGAAACATCTTCAAGGTGTTCATCAATGGATAGATCTTGATTATTGTTTTCAAAAATTGTGGTGGGAATCTATTGCAAACGTTGTTAAGTGAGTAAAGTCTGTGTTTTTTGTTGAGCCAATAATGCTTATTGTTGGTCGCATTGTTGTTGTGCTAACAATGCTTGTTGTTGGGCTAGTAATTGGGCTGCTTCATGTTGCGCTTGATACTATTGAAGGCCTTGTTGAATTTTTTGTTGTCGAGTTGCTTGCAATTGTGCATGGGCTTGAGCATGCATTTGTTGGACTACTTGCAACATGATGCTGGATGAATTTTGAATGTTGTGTTTTGACAGTGCTGGCGATGGATTGGGAATGGTGTTGACCATTGTGATGAGCAGAATGGTCTCATTGATTTCCAAGGTTTGAGTGGTGAATGGTGTGATTGAGATTCTTAATCCTTGAGACACTTGAGGGATGGTGGTTGTGTTGATTGTTGGGGTTGCTTGGATGTTTGTCATCTGTTTTTGTGATGTTGATGGAAAAATGGGAGGATTTGATATGATGCTTTGACTTATGAAGGGGGTGTTGCTCAGATTCAGTTGATTGATAGTTGGTAAAGAGGGAAAGCTCGTGCCTTGATTGTTTGGTTGATAGATTTGTAAGTTTTGACTTTGATTTAAATCTACCAAAGGGAAAGGTGTTCCAAAATTTAGATTGGGCATGCTCACATTTGTTGTACCATTGAGGTTTAGAGGAGATAATGATGCCATGTATGGATTGCATAAATGTGAGTTTCGATAATCAATTGGCATTGTAAGGCTTGGATAAATTGGTTGAATTGGATTACTCATGATGGAGGAATCTGGTTTATATTCCATTTTCCTCTTGTGTTTTGACCTTGTTGACCTCCAAGGGGTTTAAGACCAATGATGAGATGAAGGATGAGAGGGGTGAATGATATGGGTGTTTGAACTTTTAGGAACTTTGGATCAATGCTAGACTTTAGGACTTGATTTGATATGATTTTGATTGAGGATATTTTGACTAAGTGTGTTAAGCCAAAAATGGTGATAATGCACTTGTAAACTCTAGGAAGTTGTGTTATCCTAGAGTAAACTCGTACAAAAAAGGATAATTTGGCTAGGTGTGTTAAGCCAAACAAGGTGATGCTGATTTTTCCTAAAAATCTAACATAAATGATGTTTCAAAGCTCCCAAGAGTTTGTTGGTGAAATGGGATTTTGATAAATGTTTGGATGGGGTGAAGTGTTTGATTTTGATCCTAAATTACCCTATGCGGACCTTCTTACAAGACCAAGGTAATGAAGAACATGTTTTTCCCTAAAAGTGGTTCAAACTAGAAGACCAATGTTTGCATGAAAACCAAAAGATAGAAGATTGCAAGAACATGTGTGGGGTTCAATTGATTTAACTTTTCTTAATGAGCTATTTTTACCACAAAAATTCTCTTGATTATCTTTTCAAAATAAATTTCCAATGTCCTAATTTTCTTTCATCCCACAAAGTGCATTATGTGGAAATCAAGGAAATCAAGGCAAAGGTTTCCTAGTGTTGACTTTGGGAGAAACAAATTGAGATTTCTGAATGTTTAGAAGCCTTCTAGAGATAAGAACCCCTAGGGACAAGCAATAATATGTGGACACCTCCAAGGTATTGTTTCTTCCAAAGGGTTTGAAATTTTGATGATTCATTGAATGTTTTTGATCAAAGCAATGTGTTTTTGATTCCAAGAACATGTACAATTGTAGGATGAAAAGACAATATTTGTTGGGATCCCACTTGGATAAATCCAGTTGCTCATATTCAGTCCAGATGATTAGATGCTTGACCACACAGGCTCTCCCTTACAGTGCACTAGCTTCTCGGGTCATCCAAGCATCAGTACCCATGAATCTCCCATGGCATACTTTTCATCTCTACAATAGAACCACATGTATATGTGGGGCAGCTTCAAAGGACATGACCCTTTGCACCAACAAATAGATTAGTATTTTGGCATTTTCTAAACAAGGGTTTTAATTCAGACTTTCCATTCCTAGGAGTTGACCCATGCGGCGAGAGACCATTGTTGCCCTTCTCATCGGAGCCAACCGCACGATACTGACTTTTGTTCCACTACCAACTTTTATATCCCAGCTGGAAATACACTTGTCCTTAGTGTGTTACCGGTTGGGTCATTCCCTTAGGTGAGTACTTTTTCCCACAAGGCAGGCCCTCTAAGATAAACAAAAGCGAGCAATCATATTCGTAGTTCGATCAACCTTCGTTTAGAAATAAAGGGAGAACACACGCAATAGTCTTACTCATACTCGCAAGATGTTTTGTTCAATTTTAAACCCAAAATCAAATGTGGAGGCAATATTTTATGCAACTTAATGTCACCAAAAAAACTTTTGATTCTCAAGATCGTCGTGAAGTGCGAGAGAAGTGCATATGCCTTTTTAAATGAAATTACTTTGCAAAAAATATTACAAGACACAAAAAATTATGTTCATTTTAAATCCTTCAAAGAAATGATGAATTCTTTTTAAGCACCAAAAGCAAAAGTGAAAGTTGCTTGTTCAATTGTTAACCTTAAAAACAAAATCTAGTAAATTTGTCTAAGGTTCTTTTTAATCCTTTTGTCTTGTTCTTTTTAGAGCCCAAATTTAAATCTATTGAGTCCTAAAAGCTTTGAAGAGATAAAATCCTTAAACTTGGAATTATAATTGCTTCAAAGAGTGTCTAAAGAAACTTGATACAATAGAAGAATGATGTCATGAGAAGCTTTTCTTTTGTTTCCTCCTCCCTTTTTAAATTTCCTAACCTACAAAAATACTCAAAATGTTAGATGAAATCAAGAAACAAGAAGGTACAAGGGTTACATAAATCATTAAGCATAAAAATCCTAAAACTTAGACCAAGTTATAGTGTGATTTGACTTTAGATGTGAAATTTATAATTTTAACTCTAATCAAATTGATAAACACCTACACCATTGGATAGCTTATGAAATTCTACCCCATTTCAAAAAACAAAGCGTCAAAAAAGACCTCCGTATGACCAAGATATCATCATTTTAAAAATTGATTGTAAAAGCGTTAAAACAAAGCACATATGCACTAAAAGAATGCTCGTATGCACTAAAAAAGGTGCCAAATACGCTAAAATAGTGTGTATATGCGCTAAAAGATACCACGGATGTGCTAAAATAGGGATTAATGCATAAAATTGTCAAAAACAATAGAATTTAAAAAAAAACGTGTTAGATTTGCGATCTCTTGCCCTCCTTCTAGCACCAAAATGTGAATCCCATTCCTTTATACCTACATAAACACAACAAAAAAACACATAATTAGATCAATATGCAAGTTAATACAAGGATTCCCCATGAAATCCATTTGCAATGTTCAAAGAGGAAAGAAAATGAGTAAATGAACAAAATAGCACAATAAAATCCTATTCTAAGATGCAAACTATTGATCCCATGGGGGAGTTGGTGCCAATTGATGTGTCAAAATTGGCCCTTTCCCAACTCATTTTTTGTAATGTTGATGATTTGATGAGTGATCCACCTTGATGAAGATTCAATCGAGCTTCCATGATGAAAAATTTGCATAACCTAGCTAAGAATTTGATCAAATGGATGAAATTAGATATGCTTGAGGATGAAATTGAGTATAATAGTTTTACTCAAATTTGTGGATGATAGAATGAGAGGAAGAGTCTCCCATTTATAGATTTCAAACTATAAGAATGAGTGAAATTGAGCAATGTGGGATCATTCAATATCCAATGGCCAAGTGCCACTTGTCAAGATGTGAATGGATGAGGGTTGTGCACATTTTGGTCAATGTGCCAAAGAGGGGGATATTTGAAATTTGAATTTGAAAGTTGGAGGGAGAGAAGAATGGAATTAATGTCACTTGGCTCAGGGCCAAGGACATGTAAGAGGCATTAAATGCTTTGTTGGAAGTACCAAGCCCACCCAAATTTGAGGGAATATTCCTTTTTTATGCCATGTGAGGGGAAAGAGGAGTTTTAATAAATCAAAGTAATTGATTTATTGTGCAAGTTGCATTCTCTAGAAAATGTGACAAAGATTAAGATTAAATTAATCATGGGTTAATTAATTTAATGAGGAATTAGGAGATGTGACAATTTAGACTTAAATTTATGAATTGATTTAAATCAAATTAAGAGTAAGGGTTTAATTAAATAAATGATTTGATTTTTTAACTAAAGGGGGTAATGTTAGATTAAATCAAATAAGGTTTAATTTATTCAATTTAATAAGAGGACTTAAGAGACTTAATTTAAATAAAATGAATTATTTAATTAAAGAGGGATTGAGGATTAATTAAATTAAATTAATTAATTTAATCAACAGAGGAGAAAGACCTAATTAAATAAATAATGATTTATTTAATTAAGAGATGAAAATGATGATAAGTTGAGAGTATGATTTAGGATGAAACGATGTTAGTAAGATCAGGATCAGGTGTGTCAGATCGAATTGTATATTCTCCATGTCTACACAAAGCTATTGAAGGTTGTCAAAGGAGAAGGTCCCAAGATGAAGATGGATTTACCCATGTATGGAGGAAAGATGGATAATGAAGAAATCCTAGATTGGTTAGGAGCATTGGATAACTACTTTGACTATGAAGGTGTGCTATAAGATCAAAGGGTGAAGTTGGCCAAGACAAAATTGAAGGGCCATGCCTTGCTTTGGTGGGGTCATGTACAAAGTGAAAGGAGAAAGAAGGGGAAGTCTAAAATCAACTCTTGGGATAGGATTGTTGCTAGAATCATGGGAAAATTACTTCCCGGTGACTACACCATTCAATTGTTTAAGAGGCTTCAAAATCTCAAGTAAAAGGAGATGGATGTGCAAACCTATATAGAAGAGTTCTACAAATTGATTATAAGGGCAGGTCATACAGAAGATGACGAAGAAATAGTGGCAAGATATATTAATGGGTTGAGATATAACCTCCAAGATGAATTAAGCCTCACCACTCCAAGAACGGTGGAAGAGTGTTACCAATTGGCCATCAAGGCTAAAGATAGGTTGAAGAGAAGGCAAGAAAAGAAAAACAAGGGTAGAGGAAAGAGTTTCAGAGCTAGAGGGAAATTTTTTGGTAGGGGGTAGTCCCAAAGATCACAAGGATAATCAAGTAATAGTCAAGCGAAAATTTTTGAATCAAGGGGTAGCTTTAGAGGAAGTAGACCCAATAATAGGAGAAAATTTGGAGGTCAAGGGAGAGGATCAAATAGATTCATAGGGAAGTGTTATCGTTGCAATAATTTTGGCCATCAAGCATGGAGATGTCTTGAAAATAAAGCCATTACTTCATTTGGAGGAGAAAGAATAAATCAGGTTGTGCAAGGAGAGGACAAAATAATTTTGGCCATCAAGCATGGAGATGTCTTGAAAATAAAGCCATTACTTCATTTGGAGGAGAAAGAATAAATCAGGTTGTGCAAGGAGAGGACAATGAGAGTGTAAACTCTCCATCACAACATGCTGGTCTCAAAAGTGGTAAATCTCTTATGGTAAGGAGAACATTGACTGAAGTTCCTATGGTGAAAGAACCTCCACAAAGGAAATCTCTCTTCAAAACCACATGTAAGTCTCAAGGTAAAGTTTGCAAAGTTTTTGTTGATTCAGGTAGCACATATAATTTAGTTTCCATTGAGATGGTAGAGAATTTGAAGCTAAAAAGAATACCACATCACACTCTTTACAAGGTCTCTTGGTTGAATAAGGGCCAACAAGTCCTAGTAGATGAAAAAAGTTGGGTGGAGTTTCATATAGGAGGGTACAAGTATAATATTTTGTGTGACATCATCCCTATGGATGTTTTGTCATTTTCTTTTAGGGAGGCCTTGGAAATATGTTAGGAAAGCCAAGCATAATGGGAGAAAGAACACCTATGTTATTTAAAAGGATGAGATCTCATTAACTCTCACACCATTGCAAGATGAATATAAAGCTACACATGAAGGCCCTAGTGTGATGTTGGTCAATGAGAAGGAGTTCCTAAAGACCTTGGAAGATGAGAATGTGGGAATTGTTGTCATAGTAAGGCCTAAATCTATCATAGTAGTAGAGAAGAAGGAGGAGTTGCCTTTAGAGGTGAAAGCATTGTTGAAGAAGTATGATGAAATAGTGGTTGATGAGACTCCTAACACCTTACCACCAATGCGGGACATAAGTCACCAAATTGATTTTATTCCATGGGCTAGCTTTCCCAAAAAAGTCAAGCATACAAGATGACTCCACAACAAAATGAACAGATAAGAAGACAAGTGCAAGAACTTCTTGACAAGGGGATAATTAGGGAAATTTTGAGTCTTTATGCTGTTCCCATAGTCCTAGCACCAAAGAAAGGTGGATATTGGAGGATGTGCATTGATTCCAAGGCCATCAAAAAGATCACAATAAGGTATAGATTTCCTATTCCAATAATTGAAGACCTAATGGATTGTTTGGGTAATGCTTGCTAATTTTCCAAGATTGATCTCAAGAGTGGCTATCATCGAATCAAAATTAGACCTGGTGATGAATGGAAAATAGCCTTCAAGACAAATGAAGGGTTGTATGAATGGATGGTAATGCCTTTTGGTTTGTCAAATTCCCCTAGTAATTTCATGTGCTTAATGAATGAGGTGCTTAAACCTTTCATTGGTAAGTTTGTGGTAGTGTATCTTGATGGTATTCTTATTTTTAGAAAAACTAAAGAAGAGCATCTGCAACATTTAGATTTGGTTTCAATGGGAAGGTTACATGAAGAAAAGCTAATGATAAACTTGAAGAAGTGTGAGTTATTAAAAATAGAATTGGTTTACCTTGGCTTTGTGGTCACCAATGGCACTTTGGAGATGGATCCGAGTAAGGTTGATGCTATCCTAAGCTGGCCTACACCAAAATTAGGGATTGAGGTAAGGATCTTTCATGTTTTAGCTAGTTTCCATATAAAATTCATAAGAGGTTTCAGTCATTTGTGTGCTCCAACATGATTGATACAATAAAGGGTGATAAAAGAAAGAAATTTTTTTGGTCTAAGGAGGTTGATAGGGGTTTTGAATATTTGAAAAAGAAAGTTGTTGAGCAGCCCATCTTGAATTTTCCTAGTTTTGATAAGGTCTTCACCATTGAATTCGATGCGAGTGGTTATGCTATAGGTGTTTTCCTAAGTCAAGAAAACAAACCTATTTCCTTTTTTAGTGAAAATTTGAATGAAGCAAAGAAAAAGTATTCCTCATATGATCTTGAGATGTATGTCATGGTGCAGTCATTGAAGAAGTGGAAAAATGATCTCCTTCCTAAAGAATTTATTATGTTTATTGACAATCATGCTCTAAATGTCTTAATAGCCAAGATAAGCTCAGTAAAAAACATGTGAAATGGGTGGAGTACCTACAAAGCTTCACCTTTACCATCAAGCATAAGAAAGGGCATTCAAACAAGGTGGCAGATGCATTGAGAAGGAGGACATTGTTGGTCCATGAAATTCAGTTGCAAAGTGTAGGGGTTGAGACCCTGAAGGGTATGTATGTAGAGCATGATGATTTCAAAGAGATTTATGCTTCTTGTAGCCAATTCAATGGATTTTTTCATGAAGATAATTCATATTTTGTGATTCAAGAGGGTTTACTATTTAAGGGGGTCAAACTTTGTGTGCCCAAGTGTTCTATGAGAGATAATTTGATTAAGGAAAAATATAGTGGTAGTCTTGCAGGTCACTTTGGAGTTGAAAATACTTTGGAACGGGTAAGAAGGAACTATTATTGGCCAAGGATGCAAAGTGATGTGAGAAAGTTTATGGAAAAGTGTGTTGTTTGTCAAAGGGCCAAATGTTGTAGTACTAATACAGGTTTATGCCAACCACTTCCAATCCCAAATAGGCCTTGGGAGTCCATAAGAATGGATTTTGTGATGGGGTTTCCTATAACCCAAAGAGGTTTTGATTCGGTGTATATTGTGGTGGAAAGGTTTAGTAAGATGGCACACTTTATACCTTGTAAAAGCACTAATGATGCTTCATACATTGTAGGAATTTTCTTCAAAGAGGTGGTAAGAATCAATGGGTTACCTTTGAAAATTGTTTTAGATAGGGATAGCAAGTTTGTGGGTCGCTTTTGGAGAACCCTATGGAAGAAACTAGGCACAAATCTAACTTTTAGTTCTACCTATCATCCCCAAACTGATGGGTAGACTGAAGTAGTGCATAGGATCCTTGGAAACCTCCTTAGATTCTTGAAAAAAGAATACTCAACATAATGGGATTTGATGTTGCCCCAGGATGAGTTTGCATACAATGATTTTGTGAACAAGAGTCTTTGTAAAAGCCTTTTTGAGATTGTGTATGGGTTGCATCCTAGAGGTGTGTTTGAACTAAGAGATGTGAGTGGAATGGAAAGGAGGAGTGTTGAGGGCGAGGAGTTTGTAGTATCCATGCAATATATACAAAAATAGGTCAAAGAAAATCTCCAAAAGAGTGTAGAAAAATATAAGTACAATGTTGATAAGAAAAGGAGAGAGGTTCAATTCAAATTTGGAGATCTTGTCTTGGCTCATTTGAGTAAGAAAAGTTTCCCTAGAAGATAGTACTCAAAGCTCCACATGAAGAAGATAGGGCCATGTAAAGTGGTGCACAAGTTTGGATAAAATGCCTATGAAATAGAACTTCCTCATAATGTTGTCATTTCTCCTACTTTTAATGTATCTGATATTTACCCTTATAAAGGGGACGTGGTTGCAGGTGAAATGCATATTCATCAACACATCCAGATGGAGAATGGAGACGAGATTTTCCACAAAGTCAACCCTTGACGTTGGAATGCATTTTGAATACCAAAGAAGCCAAAAGGACAAGGAACAAGGTGTACTATTAGTACTTGGTCAAATGACAAGGCATTCCTATGGAGGATGCAACTTGGATGACTGAGGAGGACATCATAAAGCATGGTGATATAGTTGAAATGTTTCTCTCAAGTGGAACTTGAGATTTGTTCTCCCTGAGAGTATAGTGTAGGGGCACCCAAGTCTTCATGCCAAAGGGGTTTAAGAGTTGGTATTTTATGTTGATTGATTAATTTGCATGTAATAAGGTCTTTTAAGACCATTTCTTTTTTTTTTGAGTCGATTTGAGTCATTTGGAGCCAGTATGTGAAAAAGTGTCAATGTTGCAAAAAGTTGAAAATGTTGTCAATGCAAATTTTGCATTTTTGTTGTCAATTGGGAAACAATTGGAATTTAAAATTCAGTTGGGAAATAATTGGATATGGTGGGAAATGTTTCAAAAATACCCATGTATGGTTGATACAAGGTTTGGTTGATGAAATTTTGGAAGATTAAAACAACAAAGTAGTCTGTTTTCTACATTTTCAGAAGTTTATTTCTGCTACACAGACTGGGGATGCTCAATAAATAATTGGAATCAATGATACACTTAATTTAATATCTATTGAAATTGGTTTCATTTGTTTTCATCAGGTTTGAAGCAAATTAGAGAAATTTTATTGTAAACTACCTGAAACCATAGTTAGGGTGAGCTTTGATTGGATAAAAATATTTTCTTCCCATTCCACATGTGAAAAGGCTTCGAACTCAGTGGCATGGATATAGATAGGGTAGATTTTGTTTTCTCAAAGTTTCAAGAGTAGGGCATGGAGTTTGGCACATGTGGGTTGTTGCCCTAGCCTAATATCCTCATGTATTAGGCTTAGAAACTCAATAGGCTTAGGGTTCTATTGAAAAGCCTTTGGGAAATTGTTCTAGTTGTTGGGAATTGATGATTCAAACCCCATATGACATTTTTCAAGCCTTTGAGTGAATATTCAGAGCTTGGAGTTTACAAACCCTACCGCTACCTAGACTATACAAGCAATTAGGCCTAATTTGAGTGAGAACAATCCAAATTTGAGGGTTTACATACAAAGTAACCACCCCTAATATTTTCATATGTTGATAAGTGTCCAAATGGGTATCTAGAACTATGTTTTCTTTTTGTGTGCCATGATTTCCCTATATGTTATGTTGGAAAAACCATGTTTGAAAGCCTAATAGAGAGATTGAGGGCTTGTCAGGAAAAACCTACCAAATGAAGTTCTAAGGTTTTAGAGATAGATTTATTGAGGTTGTGTTGAGGTTATGCACCCCTTATTTTCATCAAATCTATAATTCTCAAACTATTTTATTTTTTTAAAATACAAAAGATGTGACACATTCTATGCTTCCCATACTATAGGATAAAAAATAATAAATTGAATTTCATAAAATTTTGACAGAGTTATGGTGGTCAGACAAAAAATCCAAGCATGTGTCCTCTACTTATATTGAAATTTTCAAAAACTAAATAAATGTGTACTTAGGTTAGTCATACATACACCCACTTTCTATTTTTTTCCTGAAAATTTAGTGCTAATGCATTGAAATTTTAAATTTTCACCAAATAGATTTACATTTTTCTAAAAAAGGACTAGCATATTAGAAACTATATTCAATTTTCTACAAGTTCTATTCTAACATATTTTTCAAATTATTTTAATAACCTGTTCAAATATTTATTTCAAGTTGCCTAACTTTGTTTTTCTAAATTTTCCTTGCCACTTAAGGGCCTAGTTTGGACCCCCATGATCCTGCACTGACTCTAAAATTAATATATAAGTTTGAATAGGTCAATCCTAGAAAGGTGATGTAAGAGCATCAAGATAGATTGGTGATCTGCATCACCTAAAATGTTATGGCATGAATTCATTAATTTGATTTTGGCTTTCATCTTTGGAGTAGCAGTTTAATTTTGATTTTGTGATTTCAGAGGCAGATATGGGTAACATTCTTGTCATTTCCAATTGAAAAAATGTCCTAATTCAATTTCTAATTTTAGTTCGTAAAGAAAGGTGGTGGAAAATACAAAGAAAAATCATGGCAAGTGAAGTTTAATGTCGATAAAGTAATAGAGAATAGATGTTATACATAGGTCATGGTAATAGCATTCTCAATTGTATCCACTCTTTAGGTTCCCCTGCATATAGAAATGAAAGAGAAATCATATATAGAAAATCTTGTAGTTGTGGCATACCTTGATTGTGAATCTTATAAAGTGTATAAGAGAATTTCTAAACGTATTGTAGAAAAATTGGATGAGTTGAAAATTAGTAAAGTGAGCACAGCACATATCATAATCCAATGATGATACAAAATTTGTTAATGTAGTTTGATATAAATTTGATAAGCCTTCAAAGATGCTTAAGGTGACTCAACAGAAGCCTGTAATTTTCATGCCAATGGTGTAATTCAAATGCAGCTAGTTTGGACTAGTCTCCTGACCCTTGCATTAAAGGACTCAGTCTTGGAAGTGGCAGTGTTTGTCAATGATGTCAAAGATGTCAGTGTTGGTGTAGAGGATCTTGAGGAGCCATGGTGTCATATGCAAAGGAGAAACTCATCAAAATTCATGATGGTTTGTTGGTATTGGTACAAAGGTTGATGAGAATCTTTCCCATTCTTTCCAAAGGTGAATGGTGTATGGTGTATAGTTCATTGGTGTCAAAATGGGGTATTCTTTGCGATTCTTGGTATTGCAGTGAGTTACATTCTTCATGGTGATTGATGCAAGATTTTTAAAGGTACTTAAATCTACATGGTATTGATGTTTGTTAGAATGAATCTTTGTGTTGATGCTTGATGGTCTTTGGTACAACATGCAAATTTATTGTTACTTGATGCATTTTAGTAGCTCTTCAAGATATTTCAGTTTTGCTTCAAGTCACAAACACCTGGTTGATGCATGCCATAGTTCTTTCATTTCAAGGTTCTAAATTCTAATGCACATTCTACATCAAAGTATTTTTTTTTCTTGATCAATATCAGCGGAAAAATATTTTGCATCAAAGCTCATTTGAAGGTTGATTTGTGGTGATCTAAGTTCAATCACAAGAGGCTCAAGTTTATTGAACTTGTTTAGGGTTTTTAATTGAATTCTAAGAGTTCAAAATCCTAACATGTCAAGGTTATTATGCAAAGGTTTATCAAATTTTATTTTTTCTCTAAAAGTATGGTGACTTGCTATAGCAAGTTAAAGTCTTATAAGTAACCTTGTCAAGTTTTTAAAAAAACATTATGTAACCGACCCTTCTTTATAATGTAACTGGTAGAGAAAGTTAACAACTTTTCTTATATCATTCGAATGAAGATCAAAGGTCATGGTTTAATGTTGGATTGGTAGGTTTTCTAAAATCAAAGGTTCTCATTCAAACCCGAGAATGGCTACTTTGAAAATATTTACTTTGATGGGCATTAAGAAGTTTGATAGTCACTTGATTGTGAAATTGATTGAATATGAACAAATCTATGGATAAGTGTATGGCACCAATTTCAAGGTATACATTATTTTTGAATACCAATGGTCAAGAGTTTGAATGGGATTTTTTTTTAAGATGGAAAACTATTGAATGTATGTTTTGATTGAAAAAACTATGACAGGTAGATATCCTTAGTTTTTCTTCTACAATTAAAGATGATGCCTTTATGAAGAGGAGATATTCAAAGAAATGGAGAGTTGAAAAACAGGGTTTTAATATGTTTTTATGACTACATTGCACAAGTTTAGTGATCTCATATGTTGAATGTGATTGAAAGAAAGGGGCTTCATGAGAGTTTTTGGATTTCATTAATACCATGTCTTTTATGGTAGTATACTTAGGGAGGAAGTCTTTTTTTAATGACAATATTATAGAATGCTTGCGTATATTAGTTTCTTTGATTTCATTCCTCTCATGATAGAGTGTGCTAAAGTTTATGACACCTTGTCTTTATGAAGATTAGTATGACATTAGAATATGATTATAGGTGACTTGAGGATGAGTTGGAGTATAGAAAAAATGTGGATTTTTTTTATAGTGTTTTGGATGTGAAGATGTTCATTTTTTTGGTTTTTTATTTTTTCTATGAATGATGATCATCATAGTAAGTCATTTGTGTGTCAGCTATTTGATCATACAAGTAGGTTACAATCAAAGTGTAAATATATTTTGATTATTTTCTATTCATAAATATTTTAGTTGAAATATTTTTTATGTTTGACAAGGTGAAAGGAGTATTGTAATGATGTGGTTATCTATGTATGCAAGAAGGGTTTCATTTTGCTCGTGTTTGTATGTGTAGTGTCAAAAAATGTCGTCACAGACATTTTCATACTTGTTTGGGCCCTCCTTATGGAATTAGGATTAACGTTGCCTTGATTTAGTGTTGTAATGTGGTTGACACATTCAAATTAGGTCTTGAGCCCTTGTGAACTAATGGATTTAAATAGTACCTGGCTAAAGTGTTGTGAAGTGTTCTAACTCACTTTCACACTTTTCTAAAGGTTTTATTAATTAACTGGACATAATAAACCTCTTTTTAATCAAAATTAATCTTAATATTGCCTTATTTGGTGTGTTGTAACACACTTTCATACTTCTTTAGGATTTTCATTAATAATTAGGCTTTCTTATGCTTTAATTGGCCCCATTTTGCATCCACAAGCCTCATTTATGGCATCTTTTCAAGGATAATCCTGATACCAATCATAATTTAGATGTTTTAGGTTTGAATGGCCCATATTTAGTGATCTGGGACTCATTTGCCACCTTGGGCGAATGAGTCCCACCTAGATCTTTTGGCCCTAAACTTGGTTTCACACATTTCTAGGAATTTTTAATTTTGGTCCCATACATTATTCCTAATGGGACTCATTTGCAACCTTGGGCAAATGAGTTCCATGTGGCCAAAAATCACAATTAATTCAAATTCTTGGTGGGATTTTATTCTCCTAGATCTGATGTCAGCTTGTAGTGTTGTAATTTCGAGAATTCTGGAATAATTGAGTATAAATAAAAGGTTCTTTCACTCATTTTCACCTAAGAGAAAATTGAGTTCACAAGAGCATTCAAGGGTAGATTATCAAAGATTTTAGAGAATTCTTCAAGCATCAATTATCATGTCAAATATTTAATGCATCATGTTTGTTATTGTGCTAGAAATTGTGATGTAGGGTTTATGATTCAAGCAAGTGTTTGATTCAAGATCTATCTCATTCAAGAAAGGATCAAGATCCGCATCCATTTCAAGCATATTTGTAGCACTTTATTGCTATATTTTGGTGACTTGCAACATTATCATTTGTTCATTCATCATTATCCATTCATATTTTATTTCTATTTAAAGGTTTGATTACTAACAAGGGGTTTGACCAAGGAAAATCCTTATCCACTAACCCAACAACATTTTTCCCTCTCCTTTGTAGGTCTAGGTTGTAGATTTCCTAAGGAGAAAGATTGGAGAAACGTTGTCAAGAGCTCAAAGATTTCAATGTTGTCAATAAGCCTTGGAGACATTTGGAGATCACCTACAGGTCACAATTTACAGTTTCAGATCCGAAAACCAATCAAGAAGAATAAAGTAGATTGAGAGGCATAGATCCAGATTTTGAACTTCCAAAAAATAAGAAGTGGACCAATTCGCCACAAGTGGTGAATGAGTAT
Source organism: Sequoiadendron giganteum (assembly GCA_007115665.2). NCBI lineage: Eukaryota > Viridiplantae > Streptophyta > Pinopsida > Cupressales > Cupressaceae > Sequoiadendron > Sequoiadendron giganteum. The sequence continues at coordinate 69,704,113 of CM021103.1, forward strand.
TATTGTAGTTGTTTGATATATATCTTTGTAGATTTAGATGCCCTATTATCGAAAACCAGCTCCCGTGCAGTTTTCTAGAAGCGAGACTAATTCACCCAGCTTGGCGAATGAGTCCTAGTAAAAAATAAAAGAAGAATCTTCAGTTATTCAGGCCTCCATCTTGTCATTTCTATATTTCTAGGTGCACAGTTTTCTTTCTATATATTTTTGTTTCATTTCATTCATGTTTCTAAGTCATTTCATACTAAATTACATTTAATTAGGATTTGGTGTTATATCTTGCATTTAATTATCTTTTCCAAGTTGAAAATTGGTGGTGAACCCCTTATTAGATCATATTCAACCCCTAGAACAACCCTCTTGCTATATCTCTTTCTCTTTTGCATTGAGATCTCAAGGGTTTGTTCTTGAGTGAAAGTTAGTGAAAATTTCCCTTCTAGGTCCTAAACCCTAGAATAAAGCACCACAATTTTACACCTTTAATTTTTGTGAACTCAACGTGAAATATTTCATAAATATTTTAGTTGAGAAAGCGTATATTAGTAGGATCATGATGGGCCAAAAAGTGGTGATATGAAGTGATATGATGACCCATGTGGCTGACAACTTTTTTTTAACCCAAAATTGTTGAAATGAAAAGGGTTTTTAGAGGAGATTCTCAAATTTCCACCAATATAAATTATGCTTTACTTTGAATTTAATAAATAATTATTATTCATTTTTTATTTGAATTATGACTAAAGCCCTGATTGAAAAAAATCTATATCTTTCAAATGGTATCACATTTTTTAAATTCAAAATATGCGTCACATTCTATGCTT
>CM021103.1:69706679-69751781 GCA_007115665.2 Sequoiadendron giganteum
TCATAAATATTTTAGTTGATGATTTTTTTATCATAAATATTTAAGTTGAAATCTTGTTTATGTTTTTCAAGATGAAAGGAGTCTTGTACTGATGTGGTTATCTATGTATGCAAGAAGGGTTTCATGTTCAGTGTTTGTATGTATCTAAGGGAGATGGAGTTTTGTTGATGTATGGATAAAGAAGTGAATTGTATGGAAATAGAGTAGCCCTCTAAGCTTTGGTCAATTCTTCTGGAGTGTTGTTTGATTGCTAGTGAGGTAGATTGAGAAGCTAGTGAGGTAGATTGAGAAGCCATTGAGGCAGATCGAGAAGCCAGTGAGGTAGATTGAGTAGCTAGTGAGGCAGATTGAGTAGCTAGTGAGGCTTTGCTAGTGACGCATTGCCAATGAGGCATAAAGTGTAGCCGGTGAGGCTTTTTTTTTTTAGAGTGAGGCATACAATATGTAACTAGTGAGGTTTTGGCTAGTGTGGCTTAATGAAACTTGTTTTCAGAGTGGTTTTTCACCCTTTAGGATTCTCCACTCATAAAACTTGTTTTTTATCTTCTCTTGGTGGTTTTCCATATTGTGCTTAATTGTTCACCTTTGTTCAAGTATTTTCACATCATGTTTGAAGTTTTTTCAATGGGTTTCTTTGCATAATACAAGTAAGTTAAGTTTTGAAATTTGGTTTCTCATTAGACCATTGATTCACCACCCCTCTTGAAGTGGTCCTGTACTCCAACACTCAGGACTTATTTTGTGTTATTTAATTTTATAATTATTTCTTCTAGAGTAGTGGAGTTACACATTGCATATCATGAATTTAACTATGTTGAGAGTTCTTTGCATTGTGTATTTTTGAGAAATTGGCCTACATTAATTCAATATATGTTAAATAGGAGCAATATTTTTAATAAATGAGGAAAAGGGAAAAAATTTATGTGTCTTAAAAAGTAAAACATATAAAATTTAGAGCTGGCCAATAATTGAAGAATTGAAAAGTGAAGGGCCACTAAAATAGAAGTGGAAGAGACAAATAAAAAGAATAGAAGTTGAATAAAACTAAGGGGGGAGATGAAGTGAAGAATGGAATGTAGTATGGTGGGATAGGGGGCTTCATATACTATGAGCTCTCAATTAAATTAAATAAAGATGCACATATATATAGAGAGTTAACAAGGTTGCACAAAGGAAAAATTAGAGGAGGAAACACAATCTTGGAAGGGGCTTGTAATATCGAGATAGAGGGAAGAGAGACTACATGGTAGGTTGAAGAGAGTTGTGGCTCTGAGGAAAATAATCAATCTACATACATTTATGGGAAAGACAAATGCAGATTGGGAAATGAACAAGGGGGTGTGAAAGAAAATAATTCACATTGAAAATAAATAAGGGAAAATGTTACAGATAAATAGATAATGCAAGGGAGTAAAGAAATTTGAAATTTTCAAACCATATAATGTAGACTGAGAATTGAATAGCTTGTAATTAAATGGTGGAGTTATTTTGAATTTGAATATAGATAGAAGTGTATTCTTGTGAAATTCAGTTAATTGATTTGACAAAATGTAATTGTCAAAATTGTGTTGGCTATGAAATATTAGAGTTTGTAATTTGAGAAAAGAGTACAATATTTTATTGCAATTTGGTTGAGTTGTGTGTTTTTTATGAGGGATACATTTTGATTTTCATTTGCATCAAATGGTATCAGATAAGGTAGTTCTAAGATTGGAGTGGATCCACCAAGACCTATGGGTTGAGTTGTGTGAATAGATTGTTGAATGTGAGGTATTTCACACTTAAAGAGAGTGTGTGAAGTGATATAGTTGTTTGAGAAGCTCAAGAGAATTGTTGCATGTTTGTGAGGAGTCTTGATAAATTGAGAGATAAGAGGGACAAGCCATGGAGATGCAAAGCATGTGAGTTGAGGTGAGAATACAACAAACAAGATGGGGTGGGTCATGAGGAGTCCTATGAGAATATTGTTCTAGGAACAATATTAGGAGAAAGTAGAAAATGAGAAGTTTGAGAAGATGGGATAGATGGCTCATGAGGAAGTGGGAAAGATACAGATGAGGATAGAGAAATTGGATAAGAATATTAGCAAAGATGAGAGGATATTAGTGAAGAGGGGTGAGAAGAAGAAAGAGGACAACATAAACAAGTGTTGCAGCCTGTGATGGAAGGAGAAATATTTGAGAGAAACCCCTACCAAAGAAGTTGCAGCAAAGACATTTCATGAGGAAGGCATGTAGAAAAATGAAGTAAGCAGTGAAGAGGTTGTAGCGAATGACGAAGGTGACGAAGATTTGTTGGCACAATTTTAGTGATAGGGTGAATGGTTTGATAAGATAAAAAAAAATAAAGGAGAGAAACATGTTGTACTAGTTGAAGACAACATTGTAGTGAAGGATGATGTTGCAACTAAAAAAAAGATAGAGGTAATGTTGAAATGCACACAAGACAATTGAGAGGGGGGGTGAATCAGTTGTATCAATTCTTCTACTTATAGACTTAAACAATTCCACTTTTTTTTTTTTTGATGAATTTTCCAAATATCTATATTAATAAAGATAAAATTACAAATTCACAAAAAAGGGGAGGGTGGTAAAAAGGCACACTCCGAATGTCATATGGGACTAGCCCAAAAAATCCAAAATAACAAATGGGCCCAGCCCAGAAAATCCAAAATATCACATGGGCCTAGCCCAGAGGTCTAATAACAGAAAGAAAATTAGGTAGCCAAGGCAATGCCAGTAGATCCTGGGGGGTCCTTGCCATCTAGATGTTTCCCCCATAAATCAACGAGGTTTGGAGTGATGTCAGGAGGAGCACCCCAACCATCATCAAATTTATCTTCATCTTTTTCTACATCTTTTTCCTCATGCTGAGGCAAGATTGCGAGAGCCAGCCATGGAAAAAATTTTCCACTGGAGGGCCACCTAGAACCACCACCACCACTCCTTAGAGAACCACTAGTGTGCCAGCCCTAACCAGGACGTGACGAAGGAGAACGAGCCTGCCTGGGAGGCCAAGAATCTTGCCAAGCAGGAGGCTGGGAGCGAGATCGCACAAAATCACTCCGCTTCCAGCCCTGAGAAGGCGACCGGCCATGGGAGGAGGAGGGCGAATCAAGGATCTAAGCCATAGTACAAGGGGCATTGCCCTAGTGGTCTAGGAGAATCTGCAGGTGAGCCACTTCCAGTGCAATGTTGTTGGCTTGCACTTGAATCTATAAGAGAATATTAGAACATATAACTGCTTTAGTATAGAAAGAGACATTAACATCTAAATGAGAATGAGCAAATACACAAGCATTTCTATCTTTCTAGATATTGAAGAGCATTTCCACCCTAAAAGTGTGCCAAAGCTATGTGAACTTAACCGGGGTTCCAGGCGGGTCCCCCAGCAGAACCATATGCCACGAAAAGGGTTGCGACCTAAAAGGCCGAAAGAAATCATGAATCCAAGTCCAAAGCTGCTGAGCTCTGGGACAAAACCAAAAAAGGTGCTTAAAGCTTTCAGGCTGCCCACAAAAAGGGCAGCGAGGGTCAGAAACCCCCAAATGAACAATCCTAGAACCCATGGGCAAGCCTTGGAAAAGAATACACCAAGCAAAGTGGGCCAGCTTCGGATTAATAATTGCAGACCAAGTGGCATCAAACCTCCTACGCCAAGTATGGGTTGAGGAGTTAAGAAGCCACCTCTGGTTCAAACAACTAATCTTAGGAAAATGGGGTGAAAGCCACCTGTAACCAAGTCACGGCTTGTTGCTTCGGAGAGGAGTATTTGGAAACCATTTCCAATCTTTCCACCAAGGTTTGTGCCCATGAATTCCAACTTTGTGAATTATTTCCGTCGAAATGGCGCTCACCAACCTGTCAAAAGTAAGACGATCCTGGTTTTGAAGACTATATTGGGCTTTAAAAGCATCCCACTATAGAATATGCATGGTAGGCCGGTGGAAGAGCTGATGCAGTGTATGAATGCCCTTCTTATGAGATCTGAGAGCGTTGAGCCAAGATGACTTAGCTAGGGGTTGACAATTCTAAGCCAAAAGGGGAGAACACCAGAGGTTATGCTGGTTGATGGAGAGCCCATCACAAAATCCAGCCCTGGCCAAATGGAGCCAAGGCTTAATGGTTTCCCGAGAATGCCAAATGCTTTTGGCCACAAGGGAACCCATAATTTGAGTTGGCTCCCTCATAACCAGGAGGGTTTGGAGATCGATTCCTTTCTAGGTGGGTCTGTGAACAGGAAAACCAGATTGAATACAATGCCTGAAGAGAATCTTCTAGGCTTCATCCCCGATAAGCACATGTATAATCCATTTGACACAAAGAGCAATCCCTTGTCATTGAGTGGAGAGCAAGCCAAGCCCCCCCGAGTCCTTGGGGAGACAACAACAAGGAAGACAACAAAATTTCCAAGCAACCCGATGAAAGCCCTTATGATTCTCAGAAGAGGCCCATAGAAAATCGCGGAGCAATTTCTCAAGCCTACTGTAGGCCACTTTAGAAGGAGCCCAACAGGAAGAATAGTAGACGCGGGTGGTAGCCAAAATTTTAGAGCACACCTGGAATTTTCCAACCAGAGAAAGAGGCTTAGTAACCCAATAGGCCAGCTTCTGCTCAACACTGGAGAGCATGGCTTGCTAGAGCTCCCGAGGGGAAGCCTGAAAGGTAAAAGGGATGCCCAAAAATCAAAATATTACTCCTTGACCAATCCACTTCAAGTTATAAGTTTGGAGCCACGTAGGAGTGGGGAGCACCGATTTTCTGTAGCACAAGGTCTTGTTCCATTGAATAGTGGAGTCGGACGCAAGACAAAAAGTATCAAGGCATTAAAGGGCAGCAGTGATAGAGCCTTCATCCTCTAAGAGAGTGAGAAAGGAATAATCTGCAAAGTGACCATTGACAAGCTACTCTTGAAAGTCCAAGAGAGAGATCCCTTTTAACACATTGCTAGGAGATAGCATTGGCCATGAGATATCCAAAGCCCTCAGTAGCCAGAACATACAAAGCAGGGGCAAGAGGACATCCCTGGCGAATAGAGCAAAAAATACCAAAAGTAGAAGACTGGTGTCCATTAATGGAGATGCAAGTCGAGGCATCAGAATAAAACATACGAACAGACTGCATAAAATTGGGCCCAAAGCCCAAGGCATGCAACATCGCAAGAATGAAAGGCCATTCAATACGGTCATAGGCTTTGGCAAAATCAATTTTAATGAACACTGCTTTCTGGTTCGACTGTCGGGACCACTCCATGCCTTCCCAAATAGCAATAATGTTATCAAGAATAAGCTTGGACTTAATGAAACCAGTTTGTTTAGGATGCACAACCTGAGGCAATAGGTGGCAAATTTTCAGAGCCAAGGCTTTGGCAATGATTTTGTAAGAAACATTAAGAAGCATGATGGGCCGCCAGTTGGAAATTTCCTTTAGATCCCTAGGCTTAGGTATGAATTTAATATTGCCTTTATTTATTAAATTGCTTAGAGAATTGGTTTGAAAGGCTTCAAGATAAACATGAAGCAAATCAATCCCAATACAGTCCCAAAGAGCTTTATAAAATTCACAAGGAAAACCATCAATCCCAGGAGCCTTATCATTGGCCATGGAGGAAACAGCTTCCTTGAGATCATCAATTGTTAACAATTGATCATAGAAATTAATCTGGGTTCAAGAAAGCCTATGTGGCAGAACAACAAGGCGGTCTTAAAGGACTTGCTGGTGCATAGGTGTGGGGTCCTAAGCTATGAAAACTTGCTCATAGTGACGCACAAAATCCTGGAGAATGTCAAGTAGCTCAGAGAGCACTTGGTTACCATCTTTGATGGCTTTAATGTCTGGGGAAGAGTGCCCAGCATGAAGAGCCAAAAATAACTCTTTGGAGGCACAATCACCAATTTTGAGCTAATGGAGCCGAGCCTTGATTTGAGCGCCTCTGGCAAAATAATTATTTGCCACTTGCTACTGGTGTCTTAAATCCGCCACCTGGACTTGATGTGATGGGGACAAAGGACTGGCCGCTAAAGCCTCCATAGTTATACGCAAGTTGGTAGTGGTGGCTTGGTAAGAATGCCGGTGGAAGATAGCAAGTTGGCGCCCATAAATGTGCAAGAAATGCACAGTATGAATAATGGAATCATTCCACCAAGCAATCTAGTCCCTACAGCCAGGAGGTCTGCATTCTAAATTCTACACTTGGTAAATGTGGGTCAGGGTGGGCTTGTGACAGAGCAAAGACATGTTCAAGAAGAATTAAGTCTTACACGTGCGAGGTTGACAAGACACCCATTCAATGCGAAAATGAATTGGGAAGTGATCAGAAAGGGTCACATCCACTAATGGCTTAATAGGCAAGGAAAATCTCTTGAAGGAAAAAAAAGATTGAGCCGAGATCATAGCACGATCAAGGTGTTGAAAGAATCTATCAGAACCAGCCTTGTAATTACACCAAGTGTGCCAGAGAGAATGAGAATGGCGGCAACCCAAATTGGGATCAAAAATCCCCAATTTATTGCACATGTAAAACCATGCCTCCCTCTCACCCATTGCCCAATGAAAATGAAAGGTGCCATTCTTATCATATGCCATTTCAACCATGTTGAAATCCCCACAGAGTAACTAGGTGGCAACTGGCAAAGAGTCAGCAATCCAACGCCAAACCAAGCAACGCTCCACGGCATCATTAGAGGCATAAATATTAATAATCCCGAAGGAATGATTCTCAATATTGAGAAGAACCCAGACAGCCCACTGGGAGGGGTCAACCCCATGGTCCACCACATAAGAATGTAGTCATGGGGCCAAAAGAGTAGCAGCTCCACCACGACCAGCCTCATGTAGAGTGCAAAACATAGAACTAGCTGGCCAAATAGAGTGACAAGCTGAAGCAAGCAAAAAAAGTGAAATTTTAACTTCCTAGGGACAAAGCATTTCAATCCCTGGGTAATTCTTCAAAGTATTCCTAACAGAATACTTCCTTGAGAGGTCAATAAGACCTCGAACATTCCACGAGAGAAAATTCATGGAAAATCTTCCATACTTGCAGAATCCTGGTCCTCTTCACCCAGGGAAGAGAAGCTATTCTTCAAAAACTCTTACAGAACAGAACCTATTTAAATAGAGGGAGAGAATCTTCATTTTTTTGGCATATATTCACCTTCTTGCAGTGGAGGAGACGGGCTGCAAGAACGCCGCTAAGTCCCCACTACAGAGGACAAAGTCGGTTGAACACACAAAACAGTCACAGGCTGGGGCGTAGCCTTCGGCTTGGGCTATAAAACAGCAGAAGCAACTCCTGAGGGAGTAGTGGTCCCCTTCTTTGAAGGGTTTGAAACCAGCTTGGTTGGTTCAAGGGCCTTAGGAGCTGACCCAGAACCAAACGACTTATTTTTTGGTTTGTAACCGTAGTCCACTTTGTGTCTACCTTAGCTGAAGGCTCTGTCAGACAAGGCTCTTCAACATCCCGTGATTGAGAGGATGTACGAGGAAATGTCAAAGGGCAGTCCTTGATCTTGTGCCCAGCTGATTGGCACCGATAGCACATGTTGGGAAAATTGAAATATGTGGTTTTCTGGGTGTGATGAATATCCTCGATTTGAATGTTTACAGGCTCTTTCAAATCTTTGGATAAATCAACTTCCACACAAACCCTCTTTTGAGGATGGGCTTGAAAGATTTTATCAGGTTCGATACATACAACCCTCCCTAGAGAGGAAGCAATATGGTTCAAGAAGGGCACACAAGGAAAAGGTAATCCGGGAAATGCAATCCAGACTGGGACATGCATTTTGGAGTCCTCTGAGATAGCAAAATCCTAGGTCCATGCCTGGGAAACCAACAAGGAAGACCGAACATACCAGGGCCCATGACCCAAAATAGCTTGGACTAACTTTCGCAAAGCAGAACAAAAAAAACCCTTAGTCAAGTTTTGGACCATATCAAGGCGGACCCCATGAGGGACCCAGGCCTTGCTGACCTAATCTTTTAGAACACTTTTGGGGGGAGTCCTCCCAACAAAATAACCCACAAGGGTCTGTTGTTCGAGCCATTGGCATGCAAAATAAAAATCAGGTAAAGGTAAAACTACATTAGTAGGGGCGTTAGAATGCTTACCTCATGAAAGACTTCCAGAACAAATTTTCAAGGGTGTTTGTTTGGTGGGGGAGCCATTAAACTACACCGACGAACCGCTAACACCGGCAAAAATTGTTGGGTTAGAACCGGTTGAAGGAATAATAAACCCCTAAAACCACAGTAAATGCGGCCGTACTCAATGAAGGAAAAAATTTCCTGCGCAAGAAGCATAGTATGATGCAGGAGGGGCCACGAATGACCTCAGAAAGCACAAAACCCTAGAAAAGCTCATGCACCACCAATAACATCGAAATATAATAGAAAGACAACACTAGAGACACCAAATTTAACTTCAATTTGTTATTAAGTGTAACCATGAAAAGAAAATAACAGAAAAACAACACTAGAGACACCAGATTTACACGGAAAACCCAATGAGGGAAAAACTACGGTGAGGGTTAACTTACAATATAGATGAAATGAAAAACTGGTCGCACAAGCTCACTTTCTAAGGGCTCACTACCTAGATATAAAGGTTCACTACCCAGATTAAGGGTTCACTACCTTAGTACTCGTTGTCCATAAAGCGAGGCTCACTACCTACAAAAAAATACAAAGAAATAGATAAAGATCCACCACTAAGAGTTTCACACACTTCACAGCTTGATCAGAATGTTGTTGCCACACTTTGCTCTTCCACACTCTACTTTTCGCACTTATTCACAAACTCTACACTTGCTCGAATTGAATGATGGATGGATGATCAATTCGCTACAACTTGATTCACTTATATACCATTATCAACCTTAGAAACATTCATATGGTTGACTAAACAATTTCAAATTACAAATTCAAACAAGGTCATCTACTCAACATTCCCATGGTTGATAATAATGTGAGAGGACCAATTACATATTAATTTTAGGACCCAACCAACATCCTGGATCTTGCTCATGCTTCCATAGATCGATGCAAAAACATAATGTAACGTGTAAAGACCAGGTCAGCCAAACCTAATGAAAACAATGATGAAATTTGAAGTACACACATCATCAGCAAGATAATCTCATGCGGACAACTCAACATGCTTCACCAATCAATTTACCATCTTTGGGAATAACTCAGATACATCCGCAACAATTTCAACAAACTTCATTAGCAAAGAACATTTCACCAATCCAACTGTGACAACTAGCAAAAATATCAGAGCTCTAGAGCAGGTCTTCCAGAGAGCCAAACCACTAGAATTTTTTTTTGAACATAAAAACCATCAGAGAGAGTAATCTCCCAGATATGCAAGATCTGAAACCAAATACTAGAGAAATGCAAAGCCAAAATGTTTCTCCTAGTCCACAACCTGATAACACTGGCAAACCAATTCACACATCAGTGAACATAACTTTTTCTCTCCATAAAATCAGAAGCTAAAACTTAGAATATACAATCAATTAAAGCTCATGATCACACCTGAACATCCACATAGGCATAGGGTCAACATAGAGGAAATGTGGACCACAATACCAGATCATGCACATAACACTCTTCAACTCATTTTTCATTATTTCTCAAATTTAATCAAAAGAACTTGGAAACAACTCAACCTGTACAGTGTTGACATCAATGACAACATAAATGACAACACCACAAAATAGGTCCATACTTTCAGAAATATCCCCCTTTGTCATTGATGGCAACACATGATGTGAAAAACCACCAAAGACAACATACATGATTCTTAGAAGTGACAACCTTCCAAGCATACAATTTCCACATGCTCTCTCTCATACATGATTTTCAGAAGTGACAACCTACACAAGCATACAATTTTCACATGCTCTCTCTCCCCCTTTGACATCAATGAAAAAGGATATTCTTACCATAGAAATCTTTGTTCACTCCCCTTTAAAAGTACATCCACATCACATACTACAACAATGCACTTCTCTACTCCCCTTGAGGAGTAGACCTCAATCATCAATCCAAACCAAGAAGAGTCTATGAATCCACTAGATTGATGCACCTCCATGTGTACTTAGTTCAAAGAAGGAGGGGAAGAAACCCCTAACTTCCCTCTGAGATACTCAAAAGTATCCTTCAGAAGAGCCTTAGTGAATATGTTTGCAACTTGTTCCTTGATAGGTACATATTCAAGTCTAACTTAATTCTACAATACATTCTCCCTCAAGTAGTGTGATGGGACTTTAAAAAAAAATTCAAACTTTTTCTTGGTTTCGAGCATGTGTCTTCATCTTTCATGACTGGGGGTCTAATTTTTAGGGTTTAGGGTTTTGTTACCCATGTTGAAATTAGTTTTTTTCAAATAAACCCTCATGTTATAATTTTGTGTTGACCTATTATTATAGGTTTCTGATCTTTTAAGTCATTCAACTGAGCCTTGTCTATCATGCTATTACCAGCCCCTTTACCCGACCTGTCAGTTTTTCTCCATGTTCTGATTTTAATATTATTTTTTCCTAAAATGGGTGGGTTTTCCCAATGTTTAGACTTTGGCCTAAAATTTCGTGCCTTTGAGGGTCTTTTCCCATTTTCCTAGTCGGCCCCACTATTATAAATAACCTTTTTTCCATGTGCAAATTCGCGAGCTGTCGAATCAGAGGGTTCAAATCTAGACTGCTCCTCAAAGACCTCGTAAGGTTTCTTGCTGACATCGCTAAAGTGGTGCGAGGTATGCAAGATGATGCCATCTATCATGTATAGTGGAGTGGGGCCTGTCTCAATGCGCTAGTGATGAAAAATGGGTGTCAAATCAACAACGGTTGTTTAATGACAAGGATTAATTATGACCATCCCTCACCAACCTCGCATGATTAGATTAATGTTTTTGAATGTGTCATGATGTGTGCAAGTTGGTGACACGTTGCCTAAATTTGTGGTACAAGGTGGCTAGATGGGGCTTGCTACTAGTTTGTGTGTCTCTGACTACGGGGTATGTGATTGGCTGTTGGGTCTTCAAAGTGGTGATATGGGTTTTCAATTATATTTGACTCGATCTGAGCCATCCGACATGCCAGGGCCTTATCACATCAATGGTCTAAATTCATATTCTTAATCCACCTATGTGATGACTATTTGTGCTCTGCAAGTTACATTCATTAATGGCGTAAGTTTTTTAATGGATCTCATCCTACTTTCCATGCATGCAAGCGATATTCACCTGGTAATCATGATGGGTTATACGCAGTTTTCCATGAGCTTGGAGATATTCTATGGTGGAAACATCAACCACTAATCACTCACTTTCTCGTACTACAATTGGAGCAATTAATGTTCTCTGCACCGGATTGCTCGATAAATGCCTGCTAATTGCTCACTAGCATCATTGCATTTTTGAGTTTGTGTTTGTTTGCAGGTAATTAGTTTTCTTTCTGAGTTTTGAACTTGTGAATAGGATGGATAAGTCGATGGTTCCTGTTTCCCCATTATGAAGAAGCACCAAGATGGGTGTGAAGAATTTGTAGTGGGAGGAGAAACCAATTGAGCAGAGTATTGTTCCTGGTGCTTCTGGGGTAGTTGTTGAAGGTGTTGGGTCCATCCCAACTCAAGCCAGAAGCAGTTCCCACCTCAAGGGAAAGATCATATAGGCTAAAGTGGCAGACTATCCAATAATGAGGGAATTTGAGGATGACTACAGGTTGATTAGGGTTGAGATGATGTCTGGATGTTATGAGTCACCTATTGAGCTTTCTGCTAGATCTGGTGGTGAAGGGTCTGAAACTGATTCTAACTACCATGATTACCTCATGGCCTTGACTGAGCTTGTGGAACTTGATGAAGAGGTCCTTGCAACTTCTCCTATTGTTGTGGTGGCACTATGTGTTGATTCTGGGTCTAGTGTTGGAGCTAACAAAGGTAAAATGTTGGTCTAGCTTCATATTGAAGCAAGAACAAGGAGTGGTCACCTGTATTGGGGTTGTGTGGTTGTTCATGGTGCAAGGTGATGATATGGTTGTTGGGGTTGTGATTTTTGTTTTTGGTGTTGTTTCTACTATTCAGGTTGGATGTGGACGTGCGTGTGGGTGATGCGGTGGCTTTTGTTCTATTCGGCTGGTTACAGGGGTGTAACCATTTTGATTCCTCTATTCATAGTATGGTTACATTTGATGATGGGGAATTTTGAAATGTAATCCAAATTTTCATTTTGTAAAAATGAAATTCGGTTGAAATCAACAATTGGGCCTGATGCTTGTTGCTCTCTTGATCTATAAAGGATATTTCAAGGCTCATTGTTGAGGTCATATTTTTTGAGTCCTTACGTTTAGACGATGTACAATTAGAAAATATATTGTAGTATCTAGAAGGTTTTAGCTAGGAAGTCATTCTAGGTTGGGTATGTACATAAGATAAGCATACTATGCTTTTTGTAATTACTAATATCGAAATAAATATAAAATTTGAGACAATTTCTCTCCTATGTATGTATGACAAATTGTGAATGAAGTTATCAATGGTTGTTTCATTCATCTTCAATGGTATATTTGAATGTGTGATTCATTTTATTGCTTTAACCTAATGAGTTAATCAAATGCTTGAAAAGGAGTTACAAATCTATGGTAATGTGCTTAGGATATGCTAAGGAGTACTATTTTGAATACTGGAAAATCTTATATAGTGTAAAGCATTATAAAGATAGTTCAGTGATACCAAGGTTATGTTTTATGTGACTCCTACCCAATTGAATGAGGCACTGGTTAATTCATTCAAGATCCTTTTTAACATACAAAAGTGTCACCCTAAATGTGTGGGTTCTAAGTCAAAACATTTTAAAATCAAATTCTATCTCTCTTGAGATGCAAATCTCACATTAGATCAGTTTTCCTAGCTCTAGATAGTTGTTCTTCTTCTATGGTTTTCCAAAACCCTGGTAGATGATATCTAGTTGCACTGATAGGAATGTATATGTGTATAGAAGTGTTCTTGAGGAATGAAACATTTTTTGAATACATATAGGAACACCCTCCTTGGTTTCACAGAGCCAAAAGTGTAGGAGATCTCAATCTTTGACTGAATCTTGTTAGTTGGCCACTAATTTTGTGAATTCTTGAATATAGAGGTTGGAAACCTCTTAAAGAATTGCAAAGCCTAGTGGGGAAAATTAAAACACCAACATAGTGATATTTGATAGATATGTGCTTTGTTCTAGAGTGCATCACTGGATTCTTCAAAAAATTTATAGAACTTGTATTGTCACAAAAGATAGAAGTAGGTTCATTACTCATCACACCTATGTCCAACAAGGTTTGCTTCATCCACACAACTTGTGTACAATAGGATTTTGCTGCAATATATTCTTCTTTTATAGTCAATAAAGAAACTGAATCCTATTTCTTGCTCAACCATGCAACTAGTCTTTCTCCAAGGAAGAATGTACCACCACTAGTGCTCTTCTGATCATCTACACATCCAACCCAATTAGCATCAGTGTAGGCATTCAAGTTTAAATCATTGTTATTCGGATACCATAGCCCATAGTCTGGATTTCCTTTAAGATATCTGAATATTCTCTTCACAGCTGTAACATGTGCTTCCTTCGGTTCTACTTGAAATCTTGCAACAAAACATACTGCATGCATAATGTCAGGTCTTGTAGCAATAAGATACACCAATCCTCCAATCATGGATCTGTACATGCTCTGATCAACTTTAATAGATTCATCATCCTTAGTAAACTTACAACCAGTTACCATAGGTGTACAAACCGGTTTAGAGTCATCCATTCTAAAATTCTTCAATAATTCCTTAACATACTTAGATTTTGAAATGAATATCCATTTGTCAATTTGATTAACTTCAAGTCTAAGGAAGAAATTCAATTCACCAATCATAGAAATTTCAAATTCATTTTGCATCTGTTCAGACTTCTTACACATACCTTCATTTCCACCAAAAATGATATCATCAACATACACCACAATTATCAACATCTTACCTTTCTCAACCTTGAAGTAAAGATTATTGTATGTGGACCCTTTGTTGAATCCATGTTTTGTCAAGTATCTATCCAGCCTAGCATTCCAAGCTCTTGGAGCTTTCTTCAGTCCATATAATTCTTTCTTCAACTTACAAACCATGTTCGATTTATCTGATATTGATAAAACTTATAATTGCTTCATAAATACTTCTTCTAGTTCTCCATTTATAAATGAAAACTTGGCATCCATCTGATATACTTTGAAGTCTTTATGAGCTTAAAATACCAAGAAAATATGAATGGCTTCCATTCTTGCTACAGGTGCAAAATTTTCTTCAAAATCTATGCCTTCAACTTGTGAATATCCTTTACATATCAGTCTTGCTTTATTCCTCACTACTTCACCATCTTCATTCAATTTATTTATGAATACCCATTTTGAACCAATAACAATCTTGTTTGCAGGTCTAGGGACTAATTCACAAGTCTCATTCTTCTCTATCTATTGTAATTCCTCTTCCATTGCTTTCATCCAACTTTCATCATTACATATTTCATTCACAGTCTTAGGTTCAATTGTAGAAAGTAGAAATAAGTTTACCTCAACCACTTTGCTTCTTATCTTCACTCCTTCACTTTTGTCTCCAATTATCTGATCCTCCAGATGATTTCTCTGAACATATTTAGGAGTCTTAGGTGTAGGTTCCAAAATTTATTCTTCTTCTTCACTTTTTTCTTTCTCTTCCTTTTCTTCTTCTTGTACTTTCTCACAGATGGGCTCATTAGGTTCAACTTCAATTATCTCCACTGGTCTATATATAGCTTCATCAACCTTCACATTAGTACTTTCGATAATTTTTCTCATCCTCTTATTAAAACATCTGTAAGCCTTGATGTTATTAGAATATCCAAGAAATATTCCTTCATCACATCTAGCATCAAATTTTCCACGATTTTCTTCATCTCTTCTAATGTAACATCTACTACCAAATACCTTAAATTATTTCACTATAGGAATCTTACCAGTCCATAACTCATAAGGATTCTTAGTGTTGTTACCTCTTATTTGAACTTTGTTAAGAATGTAAAAAATAGTATGAATAGCTTCTCTCCAGTACACATCCAGAACATTTGATTATTTCATCATAGTTCCAGTAGCTTCTTGAAGAGTTCAGTTCTTTCTTTCCACAACTCCATTTTGTTGAGGGGTTCTAGGAGCAGAAAGATGTCTTTTTATGCCATGCTCTTCACAGAATGCATTAAAGTCACCAAATTTAAACTCCCCACCTCTATCAAATCTTAAGCATTTAATTCTTAGATTTTCCTCATTTTCTACTTTTTCCTTAAACACCTTGAATCTATCAAGAGCCTGAGCCTTTTCTCTAAGAAATGTAACCCATGTCATCCTAGAGTAATCATCAATTAAAATCATAAAGTACCTATCACCACTTAGGCTATCTATTCTTGTAGGACCACAAAGGTCTATATGAATTCATTCAAGAATTTTGGTAGAAGATTGATCATTTCCTTTAAAAAAATTTCTTGTCTACTTTCCCATCTGACAACTTCTTCACATTGAATTAGAAGGCTTTGTGATTCTAGGAAGATCTCTAACAAATTCTCTAGAACTGATCCTAACCAAATTATCAAAATTCACATGTCTCATTCTCTTATGCCAGAGCCAACTCTCGTTAATCTATGAAACAAAACACTGAACATTACCACCTTTAAGTTGATAGATGTTTCCATGAGTTCTTTTTCCAGTTGCAACATAGTTTCAGATCCTTTTTTGATCTCACAAGTGTTATCCTAAAACACAAGCTTAAAACCTTTGCTTCACATTTGTCCAACACTTAAGAGATTATTCCTTAAACCCTCTACATAGTATACATCATTATTATTTTGTTTTCCATCAAAGCTAATTGTTCCTTTACCAAAAATCTTAGCACCAAAGTTAGATGCTCCAAACATGACTATAACTTCATCATTTTTCTCAAGTTTAGTAAACTTACTATTATTACTAGTCATATGATTTAAACATCCGCTATCAATTAACCAAAAGTCTTCATCTTGTCTAGCATGAAAAGCAATCAACAAAGTACCTTTTGCTTCATCTTTCTTGTCTTCCAGACCAGATTCCTTTGCATAATTGTTTTCAAGGGCTAGAAGCAATCATTCATCATCAGAGATTCATGCATCTTCCTTGACATAATAAGACTTCTTGAACTTCCTATCCTTCTTATCCTTGTAGTTATTGTTATTACCATCCTTATTCTTATTTTGTGTAGCTCTATTAGGACATCTTGATGCATAATGACCAATATTTCCACAGCTAGAACATTTAAAAGGCAACTTACCTTTGTATTTACCAGTACCTTTCTTCAGTCTACTTGTGAAATTTTCTTCCAGATCTTATGTATCATCTTCATCTTCATCATCTCCTATCTTCATTGATTTAAAGGTTGTTTTAGTCTTCTCCTTATCTCTTTCAAATTTTCTCATCTTGAATGCAGTTAGGACTCCAAATATATCTTCCTGAGTGAATGTATTCAGATCATACTATTGTTCAAGAGAAAAAACCTTGTCACTATAATTTTCTAGTAAATTCATCAAGATATTTTCAATTATATCTTCATCCTTCAAGGTACCACCTTCATTCTTGATTTTGGTTGCAATAGTCTCAACTCTCTGATAATAGCTTGCAACGTCTTCTCCATCTTCCATTTTTAAATTCTCAAATTTTTGTTTAGCAATCAATTTCCTTGATAAATTAACTCTCTCATTTCCTTCATAGATTTCTTTCAACTTTATCCACATTTCATTTGTAGTAGCTAAGGAAATAAATTTTTTATCTTTCAGTTTTAGATAGTGCACTAAAGATAGCAAACCTTCCTCTTTCATTCTCTTCAAAAGTTGCAACCTCATCAGCAATGGAAGGACCAACTTCTAGTATCACATACTTAGACTCCACAATTTTCCAAGTATTGAAACTAATCAAAATTAGATAACTCATTTGTTCTTTCCAATCACTGAAATTAGCTCCATCAAACATAGGAATTTGAAACTTATGTGCCATCTGATCTACCTCAAGCAGTTAAGATTTTCATCGAGGAACTAGAGCTCTGATACCAATTGTTGAAATGCACACAAGACAACTGAGAGGGGGGTGAATAAGTTGTATCAATTATTATACTTATAGAATTAAATAATTCTACTTTAACTTCAATTTGTTATGAAGTGTAACCACAAAAAGAAAATAACAGAAACACAACACCAGAGACACCAGATTTATGTGGAAAAACCAATGAGGGAAAACCACAGTGAGGGTTAACTCACAATATATATGTAATGAAAAACCAGATACACAGGCTCACTACTTGAGGGCTTAATGCCTAAGGGCTCACTACCTAGATATAAAGGCTCACTACCTAGATTAAGGGCTCACTACCCTAGGACTCATAGTCTAGAAAGGGAGTTTCAATGCCTAAAGAAAAATACAAAGAAATAGATAAAGATACACCACTAATAGTTTCAAAAACTTCACAACTTGATCATAATGTTGTTTCTCCACACTTCGCTCTTCCACACTCTTATTCTCACACTTATTCACACACTCTACACTTGCTCAAATCGAATGATGGATGGATGATCAATTCGCTACAACTTGATTCGCTTATATACCACCATCAACCTTAGAAACATTCATAAGGTCGGCTAAACAATTTCAAATTACAAATTCAAACAAGGTCGGCTACTAAACATTCCCATGGTGGATAAGAATGTGAGAGGAAAAATTACATACTAATTTTAGGACCCAACCAACATCTTGGATCTCGCTCACGCTTCCATAGATCGATGCAAAAACATAATGTAATGTGTAAACACTAGGTGGGTCAAACCTAATGAGAACACCGATGAACTTTGAAGTACACACATCATCAACAAGATAATCTCACATGGACAACTGAACATGCTTCACCAGTCAATTTACCATCTTTGGGAATACCTCAAATACATCTGTAACAATTTCAACAAACTTCATTCACAGAATATTTCACAAGTCCAACTGGGACAACTAGCAAAAATATTAGAGCTCTAGAGTAGGTCTTTCGAAGTGCCAAAACACTAGAATTTTTTTCTGAACACATAAACCATCACAGAGAGTAATCGCCCAGATCTGCAAGATCTGAAACCAAATACTAGAGAACTGCAGAGCCAAAATGTTTCTCCCAGTCCACAACTTGATAACACTGGAAAACCAGTTCACACACCGGTGAAGATAAATTTTTCTCTCCATCAAATTAGAAAATGAAACTCAGAATATACAATCAATTAAAGATCATGATCACACCTGAAGATCCACACAGGCATATGGTCAACACAGAGGAAGTGTGAACCACAATACCGGATCATGCACAAAACACTCTTCAAATCAGTTTTCATTATTTCTCAAATTTTCTCAAAATAACTTGGCAAAAACTCAACCTATACAGTGTTGAAATCAATGACAACATAAATGACAACACCAAAAAATATATCCATACTTGCAACAGGTAAATGCAGTTTTAATTTGTTTGTAAAAGTGGAAGTAGAAGATGAAGTTGCAAATTTCTGTGTAGAAATGGTAGAGGATATTGCATGTGGGTTTTAGTGGAGATGGATGGTTAATGGTGGAATGGATTCCATCAATGAGAAGAAGAGAATAGAGGGTATTTGGTGGAGGAGGTCAGGCTATGGTGGATATGAGTCCACAAGAGGGAGAAATAAAAGAATGCAATGTTGTTGGAGGGAGATGGCAAGTAGTTTGGAAAGATTTTGGAAGAAGAGGAAGAAGGAATAACCTAGTTCACAAGATTCAACAATGGAGTTTGTTACAAGTTGGTTGCAAAATGGAGGAGTGGTTTGACTACTCAACTCCATTTTTATGAGCCTATGCTAAAATATTACCTACCTAACATGTCTGATGCAAGAACATTCAGGTAGATTGGTGATCCACATCACCCAAAATGTTTTGGCATGAATTCATTATTTTGATTTTGGCTTTCATCTTTGGATTATTGGTTCAATTTAGATTTTGTGATTTTGGAGGCAGATATGGGTGACATTCTTATCATTTCCAATTGAGAAAATATCTTAATTCAATTTCCATTTTCAGTTCATAAAGCAGGGTGATGGAACATATGAAGCAACCTCATGGCAAGTGAATTTTAATGTCGATAAAGTAATAGAGAATAGACATTATACATAGGTTATGGTAATAGAATTCTCAACTATATCTTGTCTTCAGGCTCCTCTAAATACAAAAATCAGAGAGACATCAGATGCATGAAGTCTTGTAGTTGTGGCATACCCTAACTATGAAGCTTCTAAAGTGTACAAGAGAATTTCTATCTGTATTATAGAAAAATTGGACGAGTTGAAAATTAGTAAAGTAAGCACCATAGATCATAATATAGTGATGATAGAAATTCTATCATTGTAGTTTGAGATAAATCTGAGAATCCTTAGAAGATGCTTAAGGTGACTCAATAGAATCCTACATTTTTCATGCCAATGGTGTGATTCAAATACAACCAGTTTGGACCAATCTCTTGACCCATTCATTGAAGCAATCAAGACTTTCTTCTCTATTATATACCTTTAGAATGATCATTGCTAGAGTAGTTGAGTTACATATTGCGCATCGTGAATTTAACTATACTAAGATTTCTTTGCATGGTTTATTTTTTCTGAAATTTTCCTACATTAATTCAATATATGTTAAATAGGAGCAAGGCTTTTTAATAAAGGAAAAAATGGGAATTTTTTTATGTGTCTAAGAAAATAAAACATATAAAATGCATGATTTGGCTGATAAGTGAAGAATTGAAAAGTGAAGGGCCACCAAAACAAAATTGGAAGAGACAAATAAAAAGAATATTTAAGTTGAATAGAATTAAGGTGGACCAAGTGAAGAATGGTGTGCAATATGGTGGGATAGGGGGTTGTGTATACAATGAGATCTCAAGTAATTTAAATAAAGATGCATAGATAGAGAGTTAACAAGGTTTTACAAAGGAGAAATTAGAGGAGGCAATGCAATATCAGAGGGGGTTGGTAACATCGAGATAGAGGGAAGATAGACTATGCAGAAGGTTGAAGAGAGTCATGGCTATGAGGAAAATAATTAGGTTGCATAAACTTATGGGAAAGACAAATATAGATTAGGAAATGAACAAGGGGTGTGACATAAAAGAATGCCGATTGAAAAAAAAAAAGGGAAAATGTTCTAGATAAATAGATAATGCAAGAGAGTAAAGAAATTTTGAATTTCCAAATCATATAATGTATGCTAAGAATTCAATAACTTGTAATTAAATGGTGGAGTTATTTTGAATTTAAATATAGATAGAAGTGTTTGCCTATGAAATTTAGTGATTTAATTTGACAAATGTAATTGTCAAGATTATGTTGGCTACAAAATCTTTGAATGTTGTAATTTGAGAAAAGAGTAATATTTTTATTGTGATCTGATTGTTGAGTTGTATGTTTTTTGTGAAAGGGAGAGTTTGATTGTCATCTGTGTCAAAAGGTGAATATGTAACTAGGTGAATAATGACTCTATTTACATTAACACACCCCCTTAAATGAAATTTAGGGATTAAAGTATGCAAGATGATGATTTTGAGCAACTCTAGTAATGTTAAGTACCGATGTAAAAATTTCTCTTAAAGTGGAGTAAAGGAGAAAAACCTAGTGGAAAAGAAAACTCCTCTCCAAAAGAGAAATAATGCAAATGCAATGGAATGCATAAGTGAAGAAAATAAATAATAGAGGGAGAACTTATCATAACCCCCCAAGGATTAATTATAGCACAATTTATAATGAATGTTCCCCCATAGGAGAGTGTAGTGTAGAAAATTATGTCCTTTCTCGATATGGGAATAATTAATGATAAATTGGACTTAATGTCGCCTTGATATAGTGTTGTGAGGAGTTTTACATATCCACATTAGGTCTTGGCCCCTTTTAAAGTTGAATTCACTTAACTTTGCCCTAATTTAATGTTGTAAAATATATGTATATACATCTCCACATTAAGTTTGGGGGGGCTTGTAAATCAGGTGGACCTAATCTAGTGTTGTGATGTGTGTTTCACATTCACATGGGATTTAGGGCCCTTCTAAGCTAAATAGACCCAATTTTTCCTTAATTTAGTGTTATAAAATGTATTTTTTTACACCTTCACATTATATTTTGGGCCCTATTGCATTTATGACCTATATCATCATTAATAGGCCCCTATGACCCCGTATTGTGCATACAAATTCATATTCTAGTCAAAAACCTGATAAAATCAACATATAAACCTGAATTCTTCAGTCCCCAACATCCCAACTATCAAAATACCCCCTGTGGGACTTATTTTCCACCTTGGGTGAATGAGTCCCATCCAAGTGGGACTCATTCAACCAAGATGGAGAATGAGTCCCGTTTGAGCTATTTTCAAGGTTTAAGCGAGAAAAACTAGGTTTTAAGTTTAAATTTCTTCAATGTCAGCCTTGGGGATCAAAATAACAGTCATGTGAGTCCATTTCCTATATAAAAATTATTCCAAATAATTATTTCACCCCTAAGCAGTCTAAGAAATCCAGGCCACAATCATATATTCATGTCATCAAGTGAAGTATTCAAGAGTTAAGAATTCCAAGGTCGTCAAGATAGATTTCAAGTATCTTCAAGGGAATTATTCTTCATCAATTATTGCAAAAATTCAAGATCCATCATCATGTCAAGCATATGAAGCATCAAGAATGTTAGTGAGCTTGTGTTGTGATGTAGCATTGAAGATCCAAGACCAAGCCTTGTTCTACTCTTATTGTCAAAGATCAAGATGTGCATCCTTCATGGCCATTTCATGTTGAGTTGTAGATTTATAAAAAATCATTCAAGGTATTATTATCCATGATTCATGTTCTTTGTTTCATGCTTCATTCCCTCATTTCATTGTTTCATCATTTGGTTTAATTACCTAAACGGGGTTTGACCAAGGCAAACCCCCATTCCCTGACAATCAACACTTTTGTTCTCTTTCTTTGTGTGATTTCCGGTCTAGGTATCTTGGAGCTTGAAAGATCATGGAAGAATAGGTTTCAAACTTGTTGGAGTCATCTCCCTACTTGCAAGGTAAAAATATTCACAAAAAGTCACTTACAACCCCGAAAATCAAGGTTTCAGATCCAGACACCTAGAGGAATAGAAAGAGCAAACCAAGAAGTGTAAATCAAAAATTTGAATTTCCAAAAAATCCAAACTGGACTCATTCGCCACAAGTGGTGAATGAGTCCCATTTTTGGTCAATTTTGAGATTTTTGCAGTTTTGGATACTCTTTTTTGAGAAACTTGTTCCTATGCAAAAACCCTGATCTAGGACTGAGTCGCCCAAACTGGAAAATGAGTCCCAATGGGCCAAAATTTAAGAATCAGTAGCATTCTCAGTCTCCATTCCATCTCCAGCAAATTCCTAGGTGCAAAATTTCTATTTCATAGCTTTTTGTTTTGTTTTGTTTGCATTTCTAGGTCATTTTTCATATCACACTGTGCTTTCCAACATCTTCTTTTCCAAGTCCAAACTTTGTGGTCAACCCTTCATTTGAAATCATTTAACCCCTTAGGACATTTCCTTTGCTATATTTCATTCTCCTTTGTATTGAAATCTCAAGGGTTTGTTCTTGAGTGAAACACCCAAGATGAAAATTGACCTCTATCCTTTTAGGTTTAAACCCTAGAAGCCCTAGAGGGAGGTCACCCCATTTTTCCTCATTTCATTTTGGTGAACATGCATCTATAATACCTTCTTTTATGATTTTGAGTCCAGCATTATCCTAGATTTAGCTTTCATTAACATTGCATTAGGATTTGAATTGGTTAATTTGCATTCTAGGGTTTCAAATTTTGCATTAGTGAAAGTGGATATTGGTTGTATTTTTGTATCTAAAATCATTGAAAAATCACCTAAAAACTACATTTTCATTTAGGGTATACATCATACAACATAAAAAGCATAAAAATCAATTGAAAACTTTTGAAGATTTTGAAAAAAATGCTACTGGGACTCATTCGCCACCTTGGACGAATCAATCCTTATGCACCCCTAAAACTACCTTTAATAGCACTAAAAACCTTGTTTCTAAGCTTTTGTTTTCTACCATTGGTTAGTTGTTTCATTGGGTTGTATTTTTGTTACATGCATTTCACTAAAACTAGCTTAAATTAGTCTATTTCATGCAATGCTTCATTTCAAATTTGCACCCACAACATTCCATTTTTATATCATTACATACTATAATCAATAAATTACATTGTTTCAAATCTGAAAATTGCATTTGAACATTTCACTGTATGTTATTTCATTGCACTTTATTTACTTTCTCATGTTATTATGTGTTATTTCCAAGCATTTAGTGGTTCTAGAATATCAAGTGGCTTGTATGATTCTATTTTCTCTACTCATGGGCATAATCTAGAAAAGAAAAGTAAAATTTTTTATAAGCATGTTGGATATCCTCCTTGTATCTATCAAATTTTTAAGAATGACATCACACAATAGGATACAAGTGTATACAAACATAACAATCATACTTGTTCTTCTCCCAATACCTCTCTTATTAGTGACAAATGTATCTTGTGAAAGAAGATGCAAGCATTGAGGGGCTTGATTGTCCCTCTCCTCATCCCCCTTTGGAAGATATTGGACAAAAAGAAGATGAGATCATAGAAAAATTTCTAAATCTCACCTTACCTAATCTCCATTCATCCATTGCTTATGAATATTCTTTAGCCAAAGAGGATGATAGATCATAAATGACCATGACAATCAAAATTTTCCTTCTCCAAATATCCCTCCTTAATGTGAAGAGGATAGGTTGGTGTTAGAAAATGTACCTATTAAGAGTCATGGGAATCTTTTTCCTCCCTTCCATAAGGCTCCTACCATTTGGGATGATGTATTTTACAAGCATGAAAATCATAGTTGTCCTTCTCTTGATACCCCCTACTGGTGATGAAGCTACTTTACAAAGTCTAACCATGGAATGTGATGAACATATTACGAGCTCTCCTACTAGGTAGGTAGTATGGCACAAGAGAATGAGAACTTCGAGAAAAAGGAAAATCAAATAGAGCCTTCTCATAAACAAGACAATAAAACCATTGATAACTCCCTTACTCCTGATAAAGTCATTTTGGAAGAATCAATCCTTGAATGTAAAGAACATTTGGTTTGTAGTTCTCCTATAAACTCTCTTACTAGGGAGAATATCATGGTGCAAGAAAAGGAAAACACTACCCCCTTAGATGAAGATGATGAAGTCACACTAGACTCTCACTCACTAAGGGATTTTAATATTATTCAACTTCAACTCATCCTTTACCTACCTTCACATAAACCTCAAACTCAAAACAAACATGAATTTATCCTTTACCCACTTAAGAATAATGTGTCATAGCAGTCAATTCATAATACCATTGCTCATACATACAACATGAGAAATAATTTGCAACCACAAAAACCAACCCCAAAACCCTTACCTTTACCTAATCCTATCTTACTTGGTCCACATCGTTTAACTTCACATCAAGGGAAGGAGTATGATCTTGTTAAATAACTTAATAATACTCCTGCAAAGATATCCCTATGGGACATAATTCAGAATTCACCTAATTATCATACTATTCTTTAAATAGCTTTACAACAAGTTCCTATTCCTTCTAGTGCACAACCAAATGACAAAGCATCCACGATTCAAGGAATAAATGTTGACAATGTTTTTCACCAAAGTGAACTCCCCCCTTTGGAAGTGCCAAAACAAAATGAATCTTTCATAATAATATCTCAATACAAAAGAAAAGGGATAAAGAGAACCCTTTTTGACAACATATTTTCCCTTAATGTGTGTAGTGTGACCCTTTGGGATAGGCTTGGTGTTGATAGATTAAAGATTCAACCCGACTCTCTATCTATCAAAGGATTCGACAATGTAGGAAAACAACTTCTTGGTGTGATCACTTTGCCTATTACAGTTGGGAAGGCAACATTAGAAACATCAATCCATGTTATACCTCATGATCTTTCATAAAATCTCCTTTTAGGTAGACTGTGGATTCATGCAATGAATGGAGTGCCTTCTACTCTTCATCAAGAAATGAAGTACATCTACAACAACAAAGTGTTCACACTTGAACCACACCCTGACCCAAACAATTATTTAAACATTGAGAATGCCAAAGAAAATCCTTTGGTAACATTAACACCAACCACACAAGTGAAACCCACACAACAAAAAGATAATGACAAAAATATTGAGGAAGTCACGAAGCTATCAGACGATGATTGGGGTTCCTTGGATTTCACACCTACCTTTTATGGGAAACCGAAGATCATGATAAAGAAGAATGAAAAATAAAAAGCGGTAATTTCAACACAAAACTTGGAAGACCCTTCGAAAGCATCCACCTCAACCATGATAGATAAAGAAGAAAATTACACAATGAACTTCAATGAACTTAATCATGAGAAACCACCGAATCCAAAAGAGATGAAGAATATTTATGGAAAAGGTTATGAAATGATTAAACAACTTGGTTACATTGGAAAAGGATGTAGTGCTAGCGAACAAGGTATTCATGTCCCTATAGAACCCCTCACACAAGAAAAGACAAATTGTCCTGGATATTGTCCCTCTAAAGCAACAAACAAGCCTTCACTTAATATCAACACTATTACAAAAGATTCCTTCAAAGAAACACAAGAAACAAGGAAATCCTTGCTTAATGTTAATGTCATCACGCAAAACACCAATGATTTGAATTCATTAGATTTCACATCCTCCTTTCAAGGAGAGAATAAAATCTCCCAATCTACAGAGTCTTGCATAGGTATGACATCTTGTACTAAGCAAGAGATATATTTGTCATAAAATAAAGGAACTTCTATTGATCAAGAGGGTATCTTGTCAAGACTCCTCCAAGATCACTTGATATCCCTTCCTCCAAAAACATGAAATAAATTCTACTAGAAACATTCATTTTGTGCATATCATAGAGTTCATGGTCATTCTACTAAAGAATGTAAGGCTTTGACTAGTAAAATCCAACATCTTAAGGAGTTTGGTGCTCTTCCTGGGGCACCTAATTCCTCTAATTGATATTGATTTTCACTCTAGCATGTTTCTCATCCGCTCACCCTTGTCTTTCACTAAGTGGGGGAAAGGGTTTAGGTAGCCTTGTCCTCGTATGTCACTTGTTGTTGCCTCCTTTTGGCTAGTTGATCACCTTTCATGAACATATATAGAAAAGCTTGGGATGTGGATGATATGCCTTAAGTTGGCTCGCATGTGACATACTCCCTTTTTCATGATGTAGCTTATCAAAAACATATGACTTGGCATAGGGATTTCCGAATAAGCTCTCATATCTCCTTCTACTTTAAATAAATTTCTCATAGTAATGGTGTTAGCAACCACTTTAAAGTGGGTGCTTACATTGACACTCATGTTTCATTGTGTGATTTTATTCCTTCTGGTGATGTGTCATTTTCTTGGTGGTTTCATTAGGCTTAATTCCCTCCAAGAGCATGATATTTCTTAGACTTGTCCTCTTTTGGAAACACTAGGCACAATGTTCCCTAAGAAGAGGACCTTGCATGAACTAAGAAAAATCCCTTTGAATATTCCTTACACCATTTTGCATTTACAATGTCTATGAGTTTCAATCATACAAATTTTTTCTTGCCTCATGGAGCTCAAAAATCAGTATTGTGTGTTTCCTTATCAAAGTAATCAAGAGGTATAACTTTGGTATGGTTTGAGCAGGAAGCCCAATCTGAGGCATGAATTTCCCCATAGCAACTTGTGTCTGTGTGAGTTCATACTAGCCATGACTATATAATTCTCACCTTTTTAGACTTCTCACCCAATGGACAACCAAGAGTTTCGCTGCCTCAGAGTGAGTATGCATTTTTTAGAAAAAATACCATAGATTTGATCCACATTGTGAGGAACAAATGGTCAAAGCTTGATCCACCTTTTTATTTTAGCTTAGTTTTATTTCTCTTCCTTTTAATTATTAACATTATATGATCGAGTATCTTTTTTTGCTACATATTGTGTGTGTCCTTTTGTGCTTATGTCGGTTTGACTTAGGATCTTAGATCTTGGGGCCTTGATCACTTTCTTGATCTTTGTTATCTTAGACCATCCGCATTGGTACAATTGGATCCCTCTTGAATGTCTACTTTAGTGTGAGTTTGAAGCAAGTTCATCCTCTCAATAAAGTGGGGGTTAAATGTAGTGTTGAAAATCATGTCCTTGCTCGATATGGGAATAATTAATGACAAATTAGACTTAATATCGCTTGATCTAGTGTTGTGAGGTGTTTTACACATCCACATTAGGTCTTGGCCCCTTTTTAAGATAAATTCACTTAACTCTACCCTAATTTAATGTTGTAAAATATATTTATTTACATATTCACATTAAATTTTGGGGGGCTTGTAAATCAAGTGGACCTAATCTAGTGTTCTGATGTGTCTTTCACATTCACATGGGATTTATGTCCCTTCTAAGCTAAATAGACCCTATTTTTCCTTAATTTAGTGTTGTAAAGTGTATTTATTTACACTTTCACATTGGATTTTGGGCCCCATTGCATTTATGACCTTTATATTATCATTAATAGACCCTATGACCCCATATTATGCATCCCAAGGCATATTTTGGTCAAAAACCCAATAAATCAACATACAAACCTGATATCTTCACTCCCCGACATCCCAACTAGAAAAATAGCCCTTGTTGGACCCATTCACCACCTTGGATAAATGAGTCTCATCCAGATGGGACTCATTCACCCAAGATGTCAAATGAGTCCCATTTGAGCTATTTTCAAGGTTTGAGTGGAAAAAATTGGGTTTTAAGTTTAAATTTCTTCAATCTACTTGGGGATAAAATTAATGGTCATGTGAGTGCATTTCATATATTAAAAAACTTCCAAATAATTATTTCACCCCCAAGCAATCTAATAAATCCAAGCTAGATCATATATTCATGCCATCAAGTCAAGAATTCAAGAGTTAAGCATTCCAAGGTCATCAAGATAGCTTTCAAGTATCTTCAAGAGAAAAATTTTCATCAATTGTTGCAACAATTCAAGATCCATCATCATGTCAAGCATATCAAGAATCAATCATGTTAGTGAGCTTGTGTTGTGATGTAGCATTGAAGATCCAAGACCAAGCATTGTTCTATTCTTATTGTCAAAGATCAAGATCTAAATCCTTCATGGTCATTTCATGTTGAGTTGTAGATTTACAAGGAATCATTCAAGGTATTAATATCCATGATTAATGTTATTTTTTTCATGCTTCATGCCTTCATTTTATTGTTTCATCTTTTGGTTTAATTACCTAAACGAGGTTTGACCAAGGCAAACCCCCATTCCCTAACAATCAAAAATTTTGTTCTCTTTCTTTGTATGATTGCAGATATAGGTATCTTGGAGCTTGAAAGATCATGGAAGAATAGGTTTCAAACTTTTTGCAGTCATCTCCCTACTTGCAAGGTCAAAATCTTCACAAAAAGTCACTTATAGCTCTGAAAATCAGGGTTTCAGATCTAGACAACTAGAGGAATAGAAAGAGAAAACTGAGAGGTGTAGATCATAACTTTGAATTTCTAGAAAAGCCAAACTAGAATCATTCACCAGAAGTGGCGAATGAGTCCCATTTTTGGTAAATTTTGAGATTTTTTCAGTTTCAAATACCCTTTTTTGAGAAAATTGTTCCTATGTAGAAACCCTGATCTGGGAATAATTCACCCAAATTGGTGAATGAGTCCTAGTGGGCCAAAATTTTAGAATCAACAACATTCCCAGTCTCTATTCCATCTCTAGCAAATTCGTAGGTGCACACTTTATGTTTCACAGCTTTTTGTTTTGTTTTGTTTGCATTTCTAGGTCATTTTTCATATCACATTGTGTTTTCCAACATCTTATTTTCCAAGTCCAAACTTGGTGGTGAACCCTTCATTTGAAATCATTCAACCCCTTAGGACATTCCCTTTGCCACATTTCAATCTCCTTTGCATTAAAATCTCAAGACTTTGTTCTTGAGTGAAATACCCAAGAAGAAAATTGACCTCTCTGCTTTTAGGTTTAAAATCTTAAAGCACTAGAGGGAGGTCACCCCATTTTGTTCATTTCGAAGAGAAATAGAGAGAAGGTCTATGTGACCCACCAAAAACTAAGAATTAATGAACTTCATGTGAGGAAATGCTTCCTCCCAAAACTAATAGCATAAGACAAACCATGTATTCTCCCCTCAAAATGATGCATGTAGTGCTTGTAGATTCTTAAAACCAGATGTTGAAAATGATCCATGATTGTTGAATTAAATTTCTCCCCTCGAGAAGAAATAAAACCAAAAATGTGTGTTATATGACTTCCCATTCTAGATAGGAATATGAGAGAAGTAATATCAATGTCTCTTAATTTCTCACATGAACCAAAGACTAATATGATACCCATGATGCCTTCAAATGATACTCAAAGATCTCTAAGACAATGCCAATGTGTGAAAAATGTTGATAATATGGATTAGGTACCATATGTGATTCAAGAATAGGGACCATGGATGTATGGTGTTAATTGGTCCAATGTGAATTTGAGACTACTACAAGGATTTCAAAATAGATGATCACTGGGTCAAATAGATCAACTCATGAGTATCTACACAATTTTTCACAATGGAAGATGGTGTAGGCAAGGAAAAAGAAATATCCAAAGATGAAAATGGTGATGCAACTTCATCGAAGCTGAAATCATAGAGAAGATGAATGTATTTTATAGTGGCATCCAAATCTGCAAGGTGGTATGATAAAAACAAATATGTTATTTCTTGTAGATATGCATCCCAATGTGGTTGATCTAGAACAACAAGAGCAATGTCTTGATGCAAAGAATCATTAGAAATCATGAAGGAGTCAACATTGGATTTAGATGTAGCTATAGGTTTTCAATTTTTGCAATCTTGAAAAGGACTTAGATGAGAGAATTTGAGGTATGAGGAAAATATCATCCTCATGGTCATTGCTCTCATAATATGTGTACTTCATTTTGCAATGTCTAGACATGGTCTAACTATTGTAACCGATGAAAAGTGGGGTTGTTTCACGTTGTATCATATGGCTTAAGACATAGAGCACACCCACTTTCAACTATTCCACTCAAGGATAACCCTAGAGATCTCAATGCAAATGAGAAAGAGATCTTGCAATAAGGTTGTCCTAGGGGCTGATTATACGCTAATGAGGGCTTCAACACCAAGTTAAGACTTGGAAATACAAATGCAATGTAATATGTAATATTAAACCCTAGAATATGATGTAATGAACTACAAAATGACCTATAAATACTAATAAAACATAACAAAAATATACAAAAAGGAATGTATGCACTTGGGAATCTGGAGATGTCTTAATGGAGCTCTAAAATTCTAGAAAATTTGTCTTTAATTCTAAGTGGGACTCATTTGCCAAGTTGGGTGAATTAGTACAAAATTTGGGTTTTTGTGTGGGAATAGGAATCTACCAAATGGGTATGCGAATCTAAATTTTTACCAAAACTGGGACTCATTCACCAGGAGTGGTGAATCAATCTAGTTTGGGTTTTCTAGAACCTTAGGATTTTAATATTCTCTTCTTAGTCTATGCAATTTGCTTCTTCAAGTTTCTAGATCTGAATCTCTGAAAAATCAACCTGTAGGTGCTCTCCAATGTTCTCCAAGGCTTGATGACAACTTTGACAAATCTATGCACTTTGAAAACTTCTTCCAATCTTTCTCTTCAATGTTTCTTCAATCAAGACCTGCAAATCACACACTAAAGAGAGGGGAAAATGTTGTTTTGTTAGTGGATAGGGGTTTTCCTTGGTCAAACCTCATTTTGGTAATCAAACCTTGAAATAGAATAAAATAGGAATGGAAAATGATGAATGAACAAAATATGATGTTCCAACTCACCAAAGTCTATCAATAAGATGCTAGAAACATGTGTGAGATTGCTCCAATGGATGTAGATCTTGAATCTTTCTTGAAGGTGATAGATCTTGAATGAAATGCTAGCTTTAATCATGAAACCCTCCATCACAATTGTTAGCTCAAAAATAAACATGATTCATGATGCTTGATACTTGAATTTTGCTCTAAATCACTTGATAATCTACCATTGAATTCTCTTGAATGATCTTGTGAATTCTTGAATGCTCTTGTGAACTCAAACTTGGTATAAGGATGAATACTTGAATGCTTGGGGGGGAAATGAGTGAAAGAAACTTGTATTTATACTAAATTATGGAAGAATTATTAAAATTTAAACACTACAAGCCGACATCAGATCTAGGAGGATAAAATCTTGCCAAGAATTTGGATTAATTTTTATTTTGGGCCACATGGGACTCATTCGCCCAAGGTGGAAAATGATTCCCATTAGGCATAAATTATGGGACCATTTTTAAAAATGCTTAGAAATGTGTGAAACCAAGTTTGGGACCCAAAAACCTAGGTGGGACTCATTCGCCCAAGGTGGCAAATGAGTCTCAGATCACTAAATCTAGGCCTCACAAGCTAAAACACCTAAATTATGATTGGATAATGATTTGTGTTGGGATTATCCTCAAAAAGATGCATTAAATGAGGCTTGTGGATGCAAAATAAGGCCAATTAAAGCATAAAGAAGCCCAATTATTAATGACAACCCTAGAAAAGTGTGAAAGTGTGTTCTTATCAACACTTTAAATAAGGCATGATTAAGGTTAAAAATAGGTTTATTAGGTGTAGTTACTTAATAAAACCTTAGAGAAGTGTGAAAGTGTGTTGCAACACTTCACAACACTTTAGCAAGGTACCATTTATGTTCCTTAGTTCACAAGGGCCCAAGACCTAATGTGAATGTATCAAGTACATTAAAAAACTAAATCAAGGCACGATTAAGCCTATTTAACAAGGAGGGCCCAAACAAGCAAGGGAAAAGGAGAAGGGATACTTTTTTGTTGCCACATTTATGCCCAACTTTACTAAGAGGATGAACTTGCTTCAAAATCACACTAAAGTAAACAAGAACACCTCAAGAGGGGTCCAAGTGCACCAATTCCAGTAAGATTGGATGACAACGATCAAGAGGGGTGAACAAGCCCCCAAGATGAAGATCCCATGTCAAATCATCATAGGCATAAAAGAGCACACATGAAAATAATATAAAGAGCATCAACAAAGTACAAGCATGCACTGTTAAAGAAATAAATAAAATGAAAGAAAATGAAAAAAAAAAGAGGTAGATCAAGCTTTGAAAATTTTTCCATCATGATGTGGATCAGATCTATATTGTTTGTTAAAAAAAATGCAATTTCACTCTGAGGAAATGGAACTTCAAGTTGTCTTCTAGGTGATAAATCCAAGAAGGTGAGACACATACACACATGGTCGACATGCACTCACACACATACGTGAGCGGCTAAGGGAAATTCATGCCCTCATTTGGCTTCCTGTCAAACTATACCAAAGTTATACCTCTTGATAACTTTAATAAGGTGTAATACAAAAAATGACATATTGTGAAGCAGTTTCTGAGTGACACCTTGTGAACCCAAATGTACACTACTTGGCTACTATTGAATAAAAGGAGCATATGCATTAGCTCATACATAGAGGCCAAAATGCATAATCCAAACGTGCAATACTTTTGATCAAATAAAAATTATTTACTTTCAAATATCTATCTCAATGCCAGCCTTATTGAAAAGATAACAATCATCGAAGATAGATTAGAAAGTCTCCCCATAGTCACAAGTCACCCTAATGACCTTAAGCTCACCTTTAGTTTGGAACACCTCATTGGCAAGATTCATACCAATGAACGACCAAAACAGACACATTGGAAAGAAAGCATGCTTCGGTAAAAGTCACAATAAACTTCCATGTCCTCCTGATGACCCAACCTTCACTCGGATCGACAAGAGTCTCCTCGAAAAACTCCTCGGCTAGACTTCCATCATCGTTGAAAGAAGGAAATCTCACACTGATAGTTCAAGGTCACACCGATGAAATTTTCTCAGATCGGTAAGAGTCTCCCCGATGAGCTCTTCGAGTAGAATTTTATCCTCAGTGAGAGATAAAACATTCACACCAATAGTTCAAGTCACACCAATGGTTTTCATCGGCAAGACTGACCACAAGTCTCACTGATCTAAATTCCATCCTTATCGAAAAAGTAACAAGCATTAGAGATAAATCATAAAGTCTCCCCACAGTCACAAGTCACCTCGACGACCTTATGCTCACCTATAGTTTGGAACACCTCATCAACAAGATTCACACTGATGATCGACTAGAACAGACACATCAGAAAGAGAACACACTTTGGTAAAAGTCACAAAAAAGTTCCATTTCCTCTCGATGACCCAACCTTTGCTCGGATCGGCAAGATTCTCCCTGATGAACTCTTCGACCAAACTTCCATCATCGCTAAAAGAAATAAAACTCGCACTGACAGTTTAGGGTCACACCGAAAACATTTTCTTAGATCGGCAAGAGTCTCCCTGATGAGCTCTTCGACTAGAATTTTAACCTCGCTAAGAGATAGAACACTCACACCAATAGTTCAGGTCAATATTTTCTTGTATCTTACTTTGTAAATTTTCTATGAACATCTTTTGAAGGTGAGGATTTGGAACCTTGACATCGAATTGGGAATAACGTGATTGATAGCATGAGACAAAGTAAGTTATCTTTTCATCTTATTTTGCTTGCATCTCATCAAGTCAGCCAAGGTCATCTTAGGAGTCATATGCACTTGGAAATGTTTGAAAAATGCCTCAACAAGTTCATTTAAGGAATGAATTGAGTTTTTTGTTAGAGAAGAGAACCATTCCAAGGTAGTATCTTTCAAGGACCTAGGAAAAAGCTTAGCCAAGATTTTATCATCAAGGACAAAGTCACTACATAATGCAGTATAGGAATTAACATGGTTAGAAGGATCTCCCTTTCCTCTGTATTTCTTGGATCTAGGCACCTCTACACCTTGTTGCATCTGTGTTTGCAATATCTCCAAGGAAAATGGACTACTTTTGACATAATATGTAGGTGGGTCATTTTGATTTTGGTTGATGGTGGAAACTTACTTTTGAAGGGAAGAAACGGTTTGCAAAAGTTGATTTATGAGAGGGTCATTACTTGTCTTATGAGATGTCAGTGAAAAAGGTGAGGAGGTGTATGTGTTCAAGGGACAATTGAATGGAATTATTATAGGTGGTAAAGTGGTAGGAGATATGGCATGTGATGCAAAAAAGGTACTAGGGATGCTAGAAAAAATACCTAAGGAAGAAATCACTTTACTAGTTGGTCACATTGTTGTTGTGACAAGAGGGTTAGTATAGGTAGGTATTGAGGCAATTGTTATGGGAGGAGGAATTTGAATTCCTCCTTAGCTTGTGACATTTCTTGTAGGTAAAGGACAACTAGTGGTTGAGGTGAGGTGTTTTCTAAAGATTTAAACTATTTTTTTCACAAGGTCAAGGCCATCTTCACTTTCAAGCATGCAATGAATGTTTTCTATAGTAGGGATGGTGATAGTTGAAATGTTGTGATTTTACACTTGATGTTGTAGGTTTGTTAAGTCCTCATGGATTTGAATTATGTTTTCTTGTGGGACACTATCATTCCTTGTTTCAACATGTATCACACTACTTGAAGGCAAAGAGTTGTTAAGGGTATGGTCCATACCCAGTGTACTAGTGTCAATACTAGGAGTGAAAGAGCTAGACAACCCCAAATCCACAAGGATTGTGCTATCATAGGATGATGTGAGTCTTGAACTTTGTATCACTACCATATTAGCAGTAAGACACCAAATACTCATGCAAGGTCTCTTAAATGAAAGATGAAGGCAAATGCAATTTAAGCTAAGTACAATGAAATGACTATAATATAAATTATGGAGATTGAAATAGAAAGGAAACAAAAATAGATAAAAGCTCAGAAACAATGTTTTAAATGCCAAAAAATGCAATGCAGAATATGCATTAGGACTGATTTTCCCAAGGTGGTGAATGAGTCCCAGTAGGGATTTTTTCAAAAAATTCAAAAAAAATCAATTTATTTTTATGCTTTTTAGGTTTTATGATCTGCATCTTAAGTGTAAATGCAGATTTTTTTATGATTTTAAATTATATGAGATGCAAAAATGCAGCCTATATGCACTTTCACTAATGCAAAATTAGAAACCCTAGAATGCCAATTAACTAATGCAAATCCTAATGCAATATTAATGCAAGAAAGATCTAGGATGATGATGCACTCCAAATCAAAATTATGATGTTCTAAATGTAGGTTCACCAAAATGGATTATATGAAAAATGGGGCTGTTTTGTGTGCTATCGTATGGCTTAGGACATAAAGAACACCCACTTTCAACTATTCCACTCAAGGATAACCCTAGAGATCTCAATGCAAAAGAGAAAGAGATCTTGCAATAGGGTTGTCTTAGGGGCTGATTATAAGCTAATCAGGGGTTCACCACCAAGTTAAGACTTGTAAATAAAAATTCAATGAAAGATGTAATATTAAACCCTAATATTATGCAATGACCAACAAAATGACCTAGAAATGCAAATGAAACAAAACAAAAAGCTACGAAAAGGAATGTATCCACCAATAAATTTGGAGATGGATGAATGGAGCTCTATAATGCTAGAAATTTTGTCTTTAATGTTGAGTGGGACTCATTCACCAAGCTGGGTGAATTAGTCCAAAATATGGGTTTCTTTGTGGGAACATAAATCTTCCAAATGGCTATCTGATTCTACAAAAATATGAATTTTGACCAAAACTAGGACTCATTCGCTAGAAATGGTCAATAAGTCCAGTTAGGGTTTTCTAAAACTTCAGGATCTGAATATGCTCTTCTTAGTCTTCTCAATTTTCTTCTTCAAGTTTCTAGATTTGAATCTTTGAAAACCAACTTGTAGTTGTTCTCCAATGTTCTCCAAGGCTTGATGACAACTTTGAGAACTCTATGCACTTTGACAACTTCCAATATTAGTCTTCAATGTTTCTTCAATCAAAACCTACAAATCACACACTAGAGGGAAAAATGGTATTTTTTAGTGGATAGGGGTTGGCCTTGGTCAAACCCTGTTTTGGTAATCAAACCTTGAAATAGAATAGAATAGGAATGGAGAATGATGAATGAATAAAATATGATGTTCCAACTCACCAGAATCTATCAATAAGATATTGCAAGCATGTGTGAGATGGCTCCAATGTATCTAGATCTTGACTCTTTCTTGAAGGTGATAGATCTTGAATAAAATATTAGCTTGAATCATGAAACTCTACATCACAATTGTTAGCTCAAAAATGAACATGATGCATGAAGACTTTGACGTGATGCTTGATGCTTGAATGCTACTCTAAATCACTTGATAATTTTCCCTTGAATGCTCTTGAATGCTCTTATGAACTCAAACTTTCTATAAGGATGAATACTTGAATGCTTGGGGAGAAAATGAGTGAAATAAACTTGTATTTATACTTAATTATGCAAGAATTCTTGAAATTACAACACTAGAAGCCGACATCATATCTAGGAGGATAAAATCTTGCTAAGAATTTGAATTTATTTTGATTTTGGGCCACATGGGGCTCGTTCACCCAAGGTGGCGAATGAGTCCCATTAGGCATAATTTATGGGACCATATTTAAAAATGCTTAGAAAGGTGTGAAACCAAGTTTGGGACCCAAAAACCTAGGTGGGACTCATTCGCCCAAGGTGGAAAATGAGTCCCAGATCACTAAATATGGGCCTCACAAGTTGAAACACTTGAATTATGATTGGGTAATGATTTGTGTCAGGATTATCATCAAAAATATGCATTAAATGAGGCTTGTGGATGAAAAATAAGGACAATTAAATCATAAAGAAGCCCAATTATTAATGAAAACCCTAGAAAAGTGTGAAAGTGTGTTACAACACTTTAAATGAGACATGATTAAGGTTAAAAATAGGTTTATTAGGTGTAGTTAATTAATAAAACCTTAGAGAAGTGTGAAAGTGTGTTGCAACACTTCACAACACTTTAGTAAGGAACCATTTATGTTCCTTAGTTCAAAAGGGCCCAAGACCTAATGTGAATGTGTCAAGTACATTACAACACTAAATTAAGGCACCATTAAGCCTAGTTAACAAGGAGGGTCCAAATAAACAAGGGAAAAACAAAAGGGATACATTTTTCGTTGCCAGAATTATTACCAAATATAAATGTGAAACATGAGTATAACCCTAAAAAATGATTAGTGTTGAAACGTAGATCCCTAGAACAATGTGCAAGAGAGTTATAACTTGTGAAAGTGGAATTTTCTATATAATCCTCCATCTTAGATATATGTAACAAATTCCCCTTATAGTGTGTAGGCCACATAGGAAAATGAGCTCACTAATGGTAGAATCTAAAGGCATTAAAAACTCCAAAATTTAAGATTGCATTGATGAAAGCATAAATAGTCTACAAAGATGATTTTGGCGAAGATAATGTTGAGGTGACCACACCCAATTACCAAGTAGGAAGTTATTTGTGTAGGTTTCCAATGGTTAAACCCTCCAAATAGATTAGACACCTACAAAATAGGCCGAATAGGCCAAAATTATCACAAAATTGTAATTTTCAACCCAAATGGGAAAATGGAAAGAGGGCAATCTTGGCCATTTGCTAATTTTTTTCATTTTTTTGCAACTTTTCTGTACAATAGGCACAGTGACCAAAAATTGGAAAAAAAAACAAAAAATACCAAATTTAATGAAATTTCTATTTCTTGGTTTATTAGGCCTTCTTGATGAAATTGTGGCAATTTTTTTTCTCCACAACACTCCAATGATAGGGCTATGTGTGGTACTTACCTTGATGTGGGGAGGAATTTTCTCTCATGTCTTTGATACCATATTTGAGAATGCCAAGATCAGAAAGGACAAATTGATAACCTTCCACAAGTTTAATGATGAACACAATAGGATGTCCATCACATAGTATGAAGAGTGTATAAATACAATAAGGAACCTTACATATATAGAAAATGTAGATGAGGTAGGTAGGTAGGACTAAACAACTAACTAACCATCCAAATGTGGAACACTTGTGAGCTCACTTGACAAGTGTGTGAGAAAGTGGAAAGTATGCACATGCAATAGGTTTCTCAAGCAATGAGGAAACATGTCTCAATGCTATGAAGTAGGAAAAAACTCTAAAATTCCTAAGTAAATATAAGTTATAAGTGTGAATCTAGTTCAATCCTAGAAATGTTCTTAGCTAACTCGTTTAATAATGACTCAATTTACACTAACAATCTTGACTAGAGAAATAAGATATGCATGATAAATGAAAGAATATATATGAGGTTTTAGTGAGACTTGGGTAATTTGGCTCAGCCCACTTGTGTTAGGATTATTTTTAAACATTTTATGATTTTTATTTAGCTTTGAGGATATCATTGTAGTTTTCCCCTTATTGGACTAGATTTTAGTCAATATAGTTTCTATCTTTGGCTTTTCTATTAGATTACATCATGTATGAATTTGTAAGTCAGATGGTACTAGTCAATATTAGGGTTTTATTCCATTCCATGGTAATATTTGGTGAATGGTAACTAATACTCTTCAAAAGTAATAGTATATACCATTGTAGCCTTATCTCTAGTTTTGAATCTAAATCAAATTTAACCTTCATGAAATGCATTCATGTTGATGGTTAGTTGTTAGTGGATTATTTAGATTTACAACTTGAAAAAAATTATATGGTTATATTTATTCTCCAAGGTCACATTCATCTCTATTGATACTATGATGTTGTAGAGATATTATCTATTTTTCTAGTCAAAGATATGTTTTGGATAGATAATTTCTTCAAAGTTCATCTAGTGAACTCAATGTTGCTAGGAAAAGATTTTATGCTCTTTTATAGCCTTTAAATTCCTAACCCATGTTTACTAGCAATAATAAAATAAAATAAACATATAATTGTGTATTCGTCTAAAAATGATCATTGCAAAACCTGATAATTAATTAAATATGAATTATTTAATTAATATTCTAAAGTCATCTACATATAAATAAATTTAATTATTTATTTATATCGTTCATTTTTCTAATTCTTCTAGTTTAATTAAATAAATAAGTTTATTTAATTCTCACCATCTTCTTCTTAATTAAATTAAATGGATGTCATAATTTAGTTATATTAATTAGCATATTATTCTAAGTTTGAATGTTTAAAT
Organism: Sequoiadendron giganteum; assembly: GCA_007115665.2. Lineage (NCBI taxonomy): Eukaryota > Viridiplantae > Streptophyta > Pinopsida > Cupressales > Cupressaceae > Sequoiadendron > Sequoiadendron giganteum. The sequence continues at coordinate 69,746,029 of CM021103.1, forward strand.
TCAAATAAGGGAATATTCCTCCAAACTTATTCTTCATCCCACATTTAAATTAAATATTATAAATATTTGATTTAACACATTTTTCTCACCTCACATTTAATTAAATATTTTAAATATTTAATTACATTCCTTTTTCATCTCTCACACATAATTAAATATTAATTATTTAATTATGGAAGCTTCTAAATCCATGTCACATGTAATTAAATAGATTTATTTATTTAATTACAAACTTATCCTCAACTTTCAACCAACTTTCATAAATGAAATGACAAATGGCACGATTGTTTCCATTTTTTAATGAGGATGGTTTTGTGGGTTGAAAACATTCCTCCATTATTCTCTCAACCTTCCATCTTTCTCTCAACCTCCAAAATCTCTCACCTTTCATCTTGATAGGTTTGAATTTGACCGTTGATCTTTGCCAACTAGATTCTTGCCTCCAAAAATCTATAAATACAACCTTTTAGTAAGTAGATTTCATCCTAGATTTTTTGAATTTAGCACGGTTATTATAGTTGCATTCGAATAAAAAATTTAGCATAGCATCTCAAGTTCATAGCATTTTAGTTTTTAACTTCATAGCTTAGATCATTTAGAAATGGACATGCATGTTGCATGAACTCATTCTCTAAGTTGTCATTCTACCAAAGTTGTTGCATACACCAACTGAGAGTCAACAACTTACAACAGATCCTTGGAGATAGAGGACAATGGAGCACTTTTGAAGGAGTTTTTGTTTAGAGTTTGTTTTAATTTTAATTAGTTTCCTTTGATTTAATAGTTTCATTGGTGTGTTAGTTTAACTTATTACTTGTTGTGCATATTCACACACTTTTTTGGCGCCCACCGTGGGGCATTGCCCCATTTTTAATCTTTTTTATTGCAGAATTTTCTGATAGGTGACGAACTGGAGCTGCGATTTAGCACATATGAGCCATGGTTTAGTGCATACAAGCTACATTTTAGTGCATATAAGGACTGTTATAGTGCATTGACAACTTGTTTTTTGCATTTGCTAGTTTTTTTAGCGCATTTACTAATTGTTTTAGTGCATCCATGTTTGTTCCTTTAGCACAGTTGTTAACTATTTTAGTGCATTTACCAGTTCTTTTAGTGCATATAGGGAGAGTAAAAATAAATCCTGATTCTGATGCCATCCACGGACAAAGATTTTTCTTTTTCTTCCTTAAGTAAGAATGAAGCAATCCTAGGATAGACACTTAAATCTAGAATTAATCAATCCTATGATAGTCACCAAACATTATTTTATCTTGGTTAAAATGAATCCAATGCTTGTTGTGAAGCAACATCTTCACTTAGTGTATAAAATTATCATTTGGATTTAAAACTGAACCATTCATTTGTTGTGATTGTTGGGTAATAGGTTTATGCTCTCCTCTTTACTGGGTGACCAAAACACCAGACTTACCTTTTTCAGTTCTTGCATTTCATGTTTTATTAAATTCTTTAGAAGGTCTATCGTAGTGGGAAAAAGTAGTAATTCTATGGGAATGACCTAAGTGGGAACAACCAAAGCTAGGTTTTCTGACCTACTCTAATCAAAAGTGAATTTTGGGGAAATCCATATTCAATGGAAGTGAGCAAGATAACCATCCCCAAAATATTTTTTATAAATATTGGGAGGTCTCTTGAGGGATTTTATCTATTGCCATGCCAAATGGATACCTTTACTACGAACCATAGTGTAGAAAGATAACCGTGTTAGTATCCAAACATCATAATAATCACAGTGCAAGGGGAGGGAAGAATCTTCCCCCAAGACACTCACCATATAATTTCCACAGATTTTTTTCTCAAGGGATCAAGAAATCTAACCTTGAGTACCCACCTAGAAAAGACAAAAAAATGGGCGCCCTTTAGGGGGTGACACGATTGTGTGAGTCGACACAATTTTAAGATGTGAGTTGTGGTTGCTATGATGACCTTTTTGACAAATAAGAGTGAGTCTGTCTGAAGTGCTTATTTTGTTTAATACCTGTGAAAATCTCAAGAACATACATTCTTTGTTTAGATTTTTAGGATTTTCAAAGCAATTGTTTTCTATTGTATGTCATGCTCTTTCAAATTTAAATCAGATAAAGATCATCCAAAAAACATCAAAGTGTCAAAACATGTCTATCTTAGTGTACTAATTGGATAGTTTAGCGCATCCCTAGTCTATTTTAGTGCATTTGTACTCTCTTTCAGTGCATTTATGCTATGTTTTAGCACATTTGTTCTCTATTTTAGTGCATTCATGCTCTATTTTAGTGCATCTATGCTCTGTTTTAGCGCATTCATTCTTTGTTTTAGCGCATATGTGCTCTATTTTAGCCAATACCTGCAATAGTATAGTGCATAGATTGGATGGTTTAGCGCATCTACTAACAAATTTCGCTCATCTATGTTCCGAAACTGGATAATTTTTTGACACCCAAAAAAATTGCCATTTAGTCTAGTCTTTTTCTATGCTCGGGGTCTAGAAGTCTACAAATTTTGCTAAGAGGTCTCTAGAGAAGAAAATTAGGAAGCCAAATAAGTCTCTCAGTTATAAAAATCTATTGAAAAGGAGAAAGTTTTTATACCAAAGTCGAAAAAAAATTCTTGAACATAGAACTTTTATTCATCGATATCACAACTTTGTTAGAGATTTCACTGACGATTTTTCCTTAGAACCATTATATTCATGAGATTTATTTCAAAGAAGATCTCTTTCTCAAAGGCATAATCACATTCAGCCTATTCAATCCTCTTTTATTCCTGAACCAACAATTTTGTACTTTATTCATCCCAATCAAGTTCTGCAATAGAGAGCTTAGGAGCATTAGGCATTTATCAAAAATCCTTATTTTTACAAAACTATGATCAAACCTCACAAAGTGCAACTTTATCTTTATTTTTTATTTTTGGTTTAATTCCCACAATAGGATCATCATCCTTTGAACTGGGGAATCACGAGCTAAAGATTAGAAATTTCACAAGTCATATCAATAGAATCTTCATTCTATTCCAACTTGGATATCCATCAAAATTGCATTATTTCATCTTTTGATCAAGGTTAGTTGAAATTGGGAAAAAGCTTATCCCTGTTGTCACAAGATCTTGAAAGCACATAGAAGAAGATGAAAGGGAAAGTACATTAAGCAACATGGGTGATAAAAGAAATAGAGGTGATAAAGAAGAAAATCCTTTTCACAAAATTCACACTAGGAATAATTCGAATAATGATGAGATAAAAGAAGAAATTATTCAAGAAGTAGAACATGATCCTTAATTCCATACACTCATGGATAGAGTTTTGGAATGAAACAAAGAAAGATATTTCCTTTCATTGGCCAATCAAGGAGCTAAGCTACCTAATGATTTTGACACATAAGGGATTAGAGAGGCTCCCGAGGCTCCCCTTAATAATTTTAGTGCTCTTACTCAACAAATAAGAGCATTACAAGGGAAAATAAAGGAAATACAAGGGGTTACAACAAAGAAATATGTTTTGGAGGATATATTCCCATATCCATTTGACAGGAGTCTTAGCATGATTCCTTTTCCAAAAATTACGAGATCCCAAAGTTTGATAGGTATAATGGGAAAACGGATCCCATTGATCATGTGAGGGATTTTCAAAATATGAGCTTAGAATTTGCTCATGAAGATACCTACCTAATTTGATTTTTTCCACAAAGTTTGGGTAGAAAATCCATGGAGTGGCTTTCCAAGATCACTCCCCCCATTAGAGCATTTGAGGAGTTAATAAATAAGTTCATAAGGCAGTACTCCTATAATATACAACACTAGATAACCATGATTGATTTATATAAAGTAAAACAAAAGATTGGGGAATCCTTCACTACATTCTTACAAAGGTGGAGAAGGTTGTTTGTAAGATATTCCCATCCTATTCCTGAAAAGGAAAAGATGGAAATCTTTATCGACAGTCTAAATCAAGAGATGAGTTATAGGCTAAATCTCCATTGTCTTTAATCATTTGAAAAATTGATTGAAAATGCAATTACCATTGAAGGTGCCTTGGTCAAGCATGGAGTTTTAAAGATTGATAAATAAATTCCAAATTCGTACAACAAAAACAACAACAATTGCAACAATAATGACAAGTCATGACTTTGGACTCGAAATAAAAATGTTGTGAATGATGGGGTGGTAGATGCTAACAATGTGAATGTGAAGCCTACTATTCTTAATGTATTATGTATCCAACACATCAATAATTCTATAAATTCTAGTAACCAAAGCAATAATTCCAACCAAGGAAATGTGACCAATAATCGTAGTAATAATCTTGGAAATAATCAAAATTCAAATGCGGCCAGATCTCAAATTTTTTCAAATCGACGGAGTTTTACTCTCTTGGGCCAAAAAAACTATCAAATTGCCACCAGAAAGATATTATGAGCCTCGAGTTAAACCACCATCATGGAATGACTCATACTATTGTGATTATCATAGATGCAAAGGTCATAAGACAAGTAATTATTAAGGGTTAAAGAATCTCGTTCAGGATTTGATTGATAATCGTACCATAATGGTTGAGGGACATAATTCCAATGAGGATCATCAGGCATTCAAGGATGCTCTCCCTAATTATCAAAAAGGGGAATATTTTGGTGGCAAAGACAAGTATGTGAATCATGTCTATGACACCATCATCAATCATATTTACACTGATGATCAACAAGTCAATGCTATCAGGATTAAAGGAAAGCAAGTATATCAAGAGGTTAATGCTACAACAAGGGGACAAGCCAAAATCATTATAAAAGGAAGTTCATCTAAGTCGTCGATTTCCCCCTCCAAGTCAGTACAATTTGGTCGATCAACTGCAAAAAACATCGGCCCAAATTTCTATCTTGGAGCTACTCAAAATATCACCAGCACATAAGGACATTCTAGAAAAGGCACTCATTGACACAACTATGTCTCCTGATCTAGATATCAATAAATTTCAAGCCATGGTGGGACACTTTTCCACACCCACATGTTTATCCTTTATTGAAAAGGATGACTCCTCCATGACCCATCCCTATAATTCATCGCTTTATCTAGAGGTCATGGTTCATAAAGCTTGAATCAAACATGTTTTAATAGATGGGGGAGCCAGATTAAACATTTGTACTTTAAAATTGGTCCTTGCTTTGGGATATTCAGAGGAATCTATAGATCCACGAAGGAAAATTACAATCAAAGCATACGATGATGAGGAAAGAGCTTCCAAAGGCCTCATCATGCTACCAACTAGAGTGAGACCTATTGTAAAGAATACCTTTTGTCGAGTTCTAGATCAAGATTTATCCTATAACATACTCTTGGGTTGCCCATGGATCCATGAGATGCAAGAATTTCCATCTACTTATCATCAATGCTTAAATTTTCCATATGACAGACAAGAAGTAACAATACTAGTGGACCATATTAGAGTTAGACTTGTTCTAACCTTAGAGAAACTTAGGACACATTTGTCCCACATAATAGAGAGGCTTTGGCCATTTCTACTTCTAAACACAGTGAATAACTAGTTGAAATGATAAATAATTTTGGAACCAAGCTAAAATTAAAAGATAATGGGGTCAGAGAATATTCTTTATGTCTCTCTAATTTACCCGTGCCCCCAAGATCCCATGGTCAACCATCAACATCCACACAACATGCTACAGAAGATTCAACATTAGGCACACAAGCTTTGATTCCCATCACCAATTTTGACGGAAGATTTATCAAGGCAGATACTCAATAAA
>CM021103.1:69751881-69762558 GCA_007115665.2 Sequoiadendron giganteum
CTACTCCTATAATATACAACACTAGATAACCATGCTTGATTTATGTAGAGTAAAACAAAAGATTTTGGAACCCTTCACCACATTCTTACAAAGGTGGAGGAGGTTGTTTGCAAGATATTCCCGTCCTGTTCCTGAAAAGGAAAAGATGGAAATCTTTATCGACAGTCTGAATCAAGAGATGAGTTATAGGCTAAATCTTCAATGTCCTCAATCATTTGAAAAATTGATTGAAAATTTAACATTGAAGGTGCCTTGGTCAAGCGTGGAGTTTTAAAGCTTGATAAAGAAAGTCCAAATTCATACAACAACAACAAAAATAATAGCAACAATAATAACAAGTCATGATTTTGGACTCGAAATAAAAATTTTGTGAATGATGGGGTGGTAGATGCTAACAATGTGAATGTGAAGCCTACTATTCTTAATGTATCAGGTGTCCAACACACAAATAATGCTATAAATTATAGTAACCAAAGAGATAATTTCAACCAAGGAAATGTGACCAAAAATCACGGTAATAATCTTGGCAATAATCAAAATTCAAATACGCCCAGATCTCAATTTTTTTCAAATCGACGAAGTTTTACTCCCCTAGGCCAGTCTTTGGAATCAATTCTTAAAGAACTATTGAATCAAATCGCTATTACATTTCCACCACAAAGATATTATGAGCCTCGAGTCAAACCACCATCATGGAATGACTCATACTATTATGATTATCATAGATGCAAGGGTCATAAGACAAGTAATTTCCATGGGTTAAAGAATATCGTTCAGGATTTGATTGATAACCGTACCATAACGGTTGAGGGACATAATGCCAATGATGATCATATGGAATTCAAGGATCCTCTTCCCAATTATCAAAAAGGGGAATCTTTTTGTGACAAAGGAAAGATTGTGAATCATGTCTACGACACCATCATCAATCATATTTACACCGAGGATCAGCAAGTCAATGCTATCAGGATTAAAGGAAAGAAAGAATATCGAGAGGTTAATGCTACAACAAGGGGACATGCCAAAATCATTGTAAAAGGAATTTCATCTAAGTTGGTGATTCCCCCTCCAAGTCAGTACATATTTGTCGATCAATTGCAAAAAACATCAGCCCAAATTTCTATCTTAGAGTTGCTCAAAATATCACCAGCACACAAGGATATTTTAGAAAAGGAACTCGTTGACACAACCATGTCTCTTAATCTGGATATCAATAAATTTCAAGCCATGGTGGGACACTTGTCCACACCCACATGTTTATCCTTTGTTGAAAAGGATGACTCCTCCATGACCCATCCCCATAATTCATCAATTTATCTAAAGGTCATGGTTCATAAAGCCTGAATCATATGTGTTTTAATAGATGGGGGAGCCAGATTAAACATTTGTACTTTAAAATTGGTCCTTGCTTTGGGATATTCAAAGGAATCTATACATCCATGAAGGAAAATTACAATCAAAGCATATGATGATGAAGAAAGAGCTTCCAAAGGCCTCATCATGCTACCAATTAGAGTGGGACCTGTTGTGAAGAATACCTTTTTCCAGGTTCTATATCGGGATTTATCCTATAACATACTCTTGGGTCATCCATGGATCCATGACATGCAAGAAGTTTCATATACTTATCATCAATGCTTAAAGTTTCCATATGATGGACAAGAAGTAACAATACCGGTGGACCATATTAGTAGTCAAACTTGTTCTAACCTTAGAGCAACTCAAGACACATTTGTCCCGCATAATAGAGAGGCTTTGGCCATTTCTACTTCTAAACACAGTGAACAAGTAGGGAAAATGATAAACAACTTTGGCACCAAGCTAAAATTGAAAGATAAGGGGGTGGGAGAATATTATTTATGTCTCTCTAATCTACTCATCTCCCCAATATCCCATGGTCAACCACCAACATCCATACAATAGGATACAATAGCTTCAGTATCAGGCACACAATCTTCGGTTCTAATCACCAAGTTTGATGGAAGATTTATCAAGGTAGATACTCAAGAAAGTGAAACCGAAGACAGGGCTATCCTTGATTGGCTCTATAAATATGAAGATGAATAGGTCCAACATGTCAAGTTACCCACTGAGCAATATGGAAAGGGTTATACAATAATGCAACAAATGGGTTATGAAGGAAATGGCCCTATAGGCAAGAGAAAAGAAGGTATTTTTGAACCTATCTGACTAAAAACAATGCACCCTAGAGATAAAACTAGGTTACGATATGGTGAGGATGCAAAGGAAGAAATAGTACAAAGAAAGACTAATGAGGAATTAGTTGACACAATTCTTAGAACACAAGAAAATAATTTTGACACTGACTCCAATGAATATGAATGGGACACCATTTTCGATGATAAATTCTAGAAGGTCGAACAGGTGGATATGGTACAAAAATATACACCCACACTCACACAAGGGGAAAGCTCAAGGCCTCCACTTGATTACATCCTTATACAAAGTGACCATGACTCAAGTTATGATGATTTGATTCAAAAAAATACAGATAATCGACAGGAGGAGACCATCATAGATCTTCCCCATAGTGAAAAAAATAATAGTATCATGACCTTAACTTCTAGTGACCTTACCCAAACTAATGATCCATTTACCTTGGTCCATCCTGAACTCATTGATTGGGAAAAAATTGCACCAATTGATATCCCAAATTTTCCCAATGATGAAACCATCATAAACTTTCTGTGTTCATCCAACTCAGAAATGGGTTCCACCAGCGAGTCACAAGATCAAAGTTTCAAATAGGAAAGTGTCAAGTTTCTCAGTTACAAAATTAACAACATAAAAGAAAGATCTAATGGTGAAAAACTAACAAAGGCAGTATTAGATCATGAAAAGAGAAAAATAAAGAGCATATCTAGCAGTGAAAACTTGACACTCTTCCGGAGCACTACCAGGAAAGGTGTTCCATTTCGATAGAGCTAATAGAGGCATTCAATATAGGTACTATGGAACAACCCAAAGTCTTGCAACTTGATGCATCCCTGACAGAAGAGGAAATCCCAAGATTCACATAATTCCTTAAGAATAATCAAATCAATTTTGTATGGTCATACGCAGATATGTCTAGATTAGATCCATATCTCATCATGCATCATTTATCAATCAGTCCGAGGGCAAAACCTATGAAGCAAAAACTCAGAAAAATGCACCCACATGCTGCATTACTAGTCAAAGAGGAATTAAAGAAACTATTCGATGTAGGATTCATTCGGTCTATAGACTATGCATAATGGCTCTCCACTATTGTACCTATATCAAAGCTAGGTGGACGAATCAAAATTTGTATAGATTTCAGGGTTGTAAATAAGGCATGCCCAAAGGACGATTTCCCTCTGCCAAACATAGATATGATTGTAGATTTGACTATTGGACATGCTATGTATTCACTAATGGATGGATTTTCTAGATATAACTAGATAAATATTGTACCTGAAGATCAAGATAAAACAGCATTCACATGTCCTTGGGGTACATATTGTTGGAATGTAATGCCATTTGGACTAAAAAATATAGGAGCTACATGTCAATGGGCAATGAATACAACATTTCATGACATGATGCAAACATTCATGGAGGATTATGTAGATGATCTCTTGGCCAAATCAAATACAAGGGAAGGACATTTGGCTATCTTCTCTAAAAAAATTCTCAGAATGGAAAAATTTAAAGTCAGACTTGATCCTAAGAAATACATCTTTGGGGTGAAATCTAGAAAGCTGCTAGGCTATATTGTGTCAGAAAAGGGAATTGTGGTGGATTTGTCTAAGGTACAAGAAATCCTCGATATGCCACCACCAAGGAACATTAGTCAACTATGCTCATTACAAGGAAGTTAACAATCCATCAGGAAATTCATTGCATAGCTAGCAGATAAGAGTTTACCATTCACTCATCTTTTACATAAGAATGTTCCATTTCAATGGGAAGACAGGTGTGAAGCAGCATTTGATCAGATAAAGCATTATCTAATGAGTCCACTAGTGTTGATTCCTCCAGTGCAAGGTGAACCACTTATATTGTATATTTCTGCCACAGAAGTGTCCTTGGGAGCATTATTGGCACAGGAAAACAAAACAGGAAAGGAGCGAGCAATGTATTACATTAGCCGAACATTGACAAGTCATGAGCTAAATTACACTTTCATTTAAAAATATTTTTTAGCAGTAGTGTTTACTTCTCAAAAGTTATGACACTATATGCTAGCTCATACAATAAAACTTGTGGCTAAGATTGATCCTTTAAAGTATCTTCTAAGGCAACCCTAACTGGTAGATTGGCTAAATGGGTCATGATCCTAAGTAAGTTTAAAATTTATTATGTTGATCAGAAGGCCATCAAAGGATAGGTTATAGCATATCAGTTGGAAGAGGCACCAATGAAAGCAGAACATCCAATACACATTGATTTTCCTGATGCTGATGTTTTCACAACAACCACTAAACAACCATGGGCACTTTATTTTGATGGCTCCTACACTCAACATGTCTCAAGGGCAGGGGTTATTTTCATCACACCTCAAGGCATACAATTCCAAAATCTTATCGGCTGATGTTTCCTTGTACACATAACATAGCTGAGTATGAAACATTGTTGATTGGAATGAGAATTGCATTAGACTGGAGAATCACATAACTACTAGTTTTTGGTGATTCACAACTTGTCATAAATCAAATTAATGATGAATATTAAACTAAAGATGAAAAGTTAATGCCTTACAAAAATATGGTGGATGATTTCAAGAAATACTTTGTTGATATCAAGTTCACGCAAATTCCACGTACTAACAATAAGGTTGCAGATGCCATGGCTACAATTGCATCACTACTCCAATTGTCAAAGAACCAAGCATGGTACGATTTCTTAGTGGAACAATTTTTTTCTCCTGCCTATGATAATCCAGAAACTCAAATCATTTGTCACCTAACTGGTTTTGATTCTCCCTTGTATGGCCAAATCTATGCTTATGTAAAAGATACCATTTTGCCCCTAGATTTGTCTAGGAATCAAAAAAGGAATTTCATATGCCAATCTTCTCGTTACACCCTAATTACTGATGTCTTGTACCGATGTGGTCTTGATGGTACCCTCCTTCGATGTCTCAAACATGCTGAATCAGAAAAGGCCTTACAAGAGGTTCATGGTGGTATTTTTGGGACTCATTCAAGTGGACTAATCTTGGCAAAAAAACTTGTTAGAATGGGTTACTATTAGCTGGCCATGGAAAAAAAACATTCATCTTTGTGAAGAAATGTTCCAAATTTCAGATTCATGGGAATCTCATTCATGCTCTTGCTTAGGAATTGCAACCCTTCACCACAACATGGCCTTTCACTTAGTGGGGATTGGATCTGGTTTGCAAGATACACCGATCAACATTAAATGGATAGAAATTCATTATCACAACCACTGAGTACTTTACTAAGTGGATTGAGGATATTCCTTTGACAACTGTTACCAGCAAACAAATTCCATCCTTCATTTTGAGCTATATCATATGTCGGTATGGCATTCCCAGCTCTATTATCATAGTTAATGGAAGACCTTTTAAAAATCAAAATGTTGATAAACTCTGTGAAAGATTTCACATCCAAAACAGGTTCTCTATGCCTTATTATCCATAAGGGAATGACCAAGAAGAGGCTTCAAACAAAATAATTTTAAATATTCTGAAGAAAACAGTTAATGATGTCGGTCATGATTGGCATCTGGAATTAAATCTAGCTTTGTGAGCATATAGAACCAGCATTCACATGCCAACAGGTGCTACCCCATTTACTTTGGTTTATGGAGCAGAAGCCATTTTTCCATTAGAAGTTGAGATTCCCTCACTATGGGTATCGTTGAAGGGGCTCATAAATGATGAGAATTATAGAGTATCAAGATTGCAAGAGTTGCAACTACTTGATGAGCGGTGACAAAGTGCAACTAATGATTTAAAGGGGTATCAAAAAATTATGTCTTGTAGTTACAATCACAGAGTCAAACCATGAGCTTTTCAAGTGGGTGACTTAGTTCTCAAAGAAAACCCTCGTAATCAGCAAGATCAAGAAAAGAAAGGCAAGTTTGAGCCCAATTGGTTAGGTCCATTCATCATCATTGCATCATATGGATCAGTGGCATATCAGTTATCAATGCCAGAAGGGGACTTGCTTAAAGATCCAACCAACAACATCAAAAATACAAAAAATTAAAAGCAAAAAAATCAAAAAATCAAAAAAAGTGCAATAAAACAAATGGTGAAAACCTGGCAAACAAACACTATTTGTGATTTAGTTGGCTCTTCCATCTATTAAGATACCTTCTACATTATTCATATCTATTTTTCATCAGCATCACAGGCATGCCTAGCCATCATATTTGCATCATGCACCCAACATTTCCTTGGAACGCCAAGGATTTCATCATGGCTTGATGATTAGTGTTATCCTTAGCATTAGGTTGTGTCTTATTCGGATTCAAAGTGTGAGGTCATTGGGGGCAGTTAGCTTTTGAAATTTTTTGGCAGACAAAATGGCAACATGTGTCAAGTATCAGAAAATTGGAACAACAAACAAAATGTCCAATTAGACTGGGTCCAAATAGCTATCAGATAGGAGACTGAACAAATTGGATGATCTTAATCTGAGTTAAACTGAATGAAAAACTTAAAGCATAAGTTGAATTGTTGTTTTGACATTTGATGACATCATATCTCTGGAGTGGTTCAATGATGTACTAAACTAGAATCACAAGGAAGGAATATGATTTTTCTTTGATTGTTGTCTGTAACCTAATCACTAGTATTGTGCAAGTTTTTCAAAGAAACATAGTGACATTTCGAGATTTGCATAAGAAGTTGGTTAATTTTTGTCTATTTATGCAAACAATACTCAGGTCATCTTGGTTCAATTATACCTTGATTCTTGTATTAACTTGCTATATCAAAAATCATGAAATTTGTACTCAGGTCATCATCAGTGCTAACATCCCTGTTGATGCTTGTACTAAACTTTCAACATATCAAAAGGCTCAATGAGGAAAATTAAGCACATAATTGGTTTACGAAATGACAATAGTGAAATGGTTCATTTAGGCATTTTAGGATTGCATGATTCATTTAGATTGCATTCATTTTTGTTTTTATGGTTGTATGAAAGATTTTTGGAGGTTGGAAATAATGCATATCTCTTTTTAAGACATCAATTGAGTACACTTGGACATTTATTATATCTCATTTCATTATCATTTTCATATTTCATCATATCATTCACATTTTATATATCATCATTTAGGTTATCATGATCATTTTCACATCAATTTCATTGTACATTTTCATTTATTGACTTCCATATCATTTTCATTATCATTATCCACATTATTATTGTTAGTTACCATTCATTTTCATTATCATAATCATTATTCATATTGAACATTTGCATCATATCATTTGCATATTAGTATTGACATTTACATCATTTTCATCATCATTTATTATTCCATATCATTATCATTTACCTCATTTTCATATCATTTCATGTATCATCTTCGAAATCAATTTACATCAAACATCATTTGCATAATAATACATTGAGAAAAAGGAAAGCACATCCATTGCATTCATTACATACATACTCCATACATCATATAGAACCATCAAATCATTCACATTGCATCATCATATTAAACTCTAGAAAATCATTTCATTTGCAAGATCATCCACCCATAAATCATCATCATAATTCATATCATATACATCCATTAACATATCATAATGCATAGTCATAAACAACATAACCTATAGAAATAAAAATGCATACATAACCATTCATCATAAAATCATCAAGGACACATGCATATCAAAAATCGCCACTGCATATCATAAATCTCATCAAAAATAAATATACCTGGGTACAAGGATATCAAATGTCTAAACAAGATATATAAGTACAATACAAGGGGTGTATACATAATAATCACTGACGGGTATCTAGATGGGGATCATGACTACTATTTCCTCTAGAGGTGGTAGGTCTCTATGGATCTCTACTGCTTGAAGCACTTATCTCTCATCTGTCAGGTTGTGGCACACTCTTGGTGGCACTCTTGGTATGACTTTGTGAGTGGGAACATGATTGGGTACCTGATTGTGTATAGGCTATCCTTAGCTCAGCAGGTACTACGTCAAAATATCACATCCTGTAATACTCTGCCTAGCGGGCAGTCTCTAGTCCCTCTACAATAACCTCTCCAATAGAGGTACTCTCAACTAATCTCAGGAGTCTCTCTACTACTCCATTTTCTTGTACACACCGCTCTTTGAAACTATCCCGCTCTATAATAAGCTGGGCTATCTATGGGTCAAGAGGTGGTGGTTGTGCTATCTATATCTGTAGCTCACTAATGGTGGCTTGTGCTTGTCCTAGTTGGCTCTGAAGAGCCTAGACCTGTGCCTAAAGTGTGTCAATTTGTACCTGTGATGGAGCCCTGATAGGAATGCGGGGTGCTGAAGTACTCGACTGCTCCACCACTCTGGTTGTACAAGGTCTAGTCCTGAAGGGTACATCAAAGAAATATCTTTGCCTGTCACCTCCACCACCTCCGTCATCATCATCATCATCATCATCAGAGTTGTCATCCTCCTCCTCCTCATCAACATCCATAGCCACTCCACCTATATCCTCCTCTCCTCCATGTGGTTGCTCTACCTATGCCCTTGCCTCTTCCTTTGCCTCTGGCTATTGTCATGCTCGCCATAAAATTGGTCCACTTAATAGTGGGGTAGGCTCATCTAGACTTGTCAATCTAGGAAATGGATGAGTATAAAAATATGCAGCATAATCACCAATCATATGTGCATCTATCACCTCTAGATGGATGGCCCAAAACTCTAGCTATAGCTCAGTGTACTCTACTCTAGCTACCTCAAATGTGATAAAAGGACCCCACTCTGCAACATCCTCCTGATGTCTGGCATAATGAGCCACACCCTATGGCATCATTTGAACTCGCCCATACTATCTGAGTATCAGCATAACCAGAAATCGCTCAATGATAAAGGGGGTACGACCAATCAAGTATCTCAATATGCCACAATAGGGCAGCTCTATGTCATCCTCATCCCATGCATCATAGTCAACATATGGTCTCCAGATGACTGTATCCATGTCATCTAGCATACACTGCTAGTACTCTAACTTTCCCAACATAGGCTAGACAATGGGACCTGTATATGCATACACATATGGGTGGCTAAGCAGACGATCTCTCCATACAATAGGGAAAGTGATGGCGATGTGCTCCCATGCCCAGATTTGTAGCAATGTAACTCTGGAAGATATAATCTTCCCATCTATATATACCACCTGATGAAGATCGTGGTATAAATGGGCATGCATGCAAGATCCCCATGCATATCTCGTCTGATGAAGGATCATGTCCTCTAATATCCGACCCTAAGCTATTGATAGGCTCTTTGACTTGTGATCAGGACAAAGGAAGCCACCAATGAAACTTGCCAAAATTGATGGAAGTGGGGCATAACCCTCTATCATATCTCTCCATGCAATCTCATAACCACCAACATGAGGATCCTGGAAGACTCATCGCAGGGTATCTATCCCTCCAATCTCCTTGTGATCATAAATCACAAGTGTACCAACTATCGGGATGCCTAAAATCTCATACACATCCTCGGGTGTGACATGATCTCTCTAGTCGGCAAGTGAAAGGTATTATGCTCACTATGCCAACTCTCGGCTAATGCAATCAATAGTGCCCTGTTGAACCTATACTAAGGGATTCAGAGGAGGGAACCCAACCCACATCTAATAATGAACCCAATCTCTGGTTTGGTCAATCTAGGAATCATCTCCCATGTGTGAGGGAATCTCTCTCTGATCTGGAGGATTTTAAAATCCTCCTATAAACATTAATTAATCAAATCGTCAGCAAGGAATATCAGGAAATCAAGAAAATCATGTCAATCAAAAAAAAGTGAATCATATCAACATTAGCAGTATACCATTACTATTTGTTCTTCAATCAGGAAGGAAAATTTATCAAACTCTACTATTTTTTTTTCAATCATGAAAGAAAATTTATCAGAATCATCATCTTACTATTTGTTTTCAAGCACGTAGACAAATTTATCAGATCATCATCGAAATCAAGTTAATCTATCCTTGGTGTTATTCAAAATCATCAAATCAGTTGTCTAATACAACAACAATCACCAAGAAAACATCACATTAGTCTCAAAATTTCAAATTCAGCAAAAATCCATGGATGCGCTAAAACAGTCTATCAATGCGCTACTTTATCCATGGATGCGCTAAAACAGTCTATCAATGCGCTACTTTATCCATGGATGCGCTAAAATAGAAAACCAAAGCACTAAACTATCAATGCGTTATTCTATCAAGTGTATGCAGTACATTATCTCACCTATGCACTATTCTAGCCTATGCGCTAATCAAGCATCAGATGTGTACGGTCTTCATCTATGCGCTAATCTATCTATCCTATGTGTTATTCTAGCCTATGTGCTAAACTGATCATCTATGTGCTAGTCTGTTACATCAATGCGCTAATTTGCATGCATTAATCTAGTTAATCTATGGCTTGCGTGTGCTAAATCAAAATTCTATTCGCTAAAACATAATTTTGGAAAAT
>CM021103.1:69762658-69787060 GCA_007115665.2 Sequoiadendron giganteum
ATCAACCTGTAGGTGCTCTCCAATGTTCTCCAAGGCTTGATGACAACTTTGACAAATCTATGCACTTTGAAAACTTCTTCCAATCTTTCTCTTCAATGTTTCTTCAATCAAGACCTGCAAATCACACACTAAAGAGAGGGGAAAATGTTGTTTTGTTAGTGGATAGGGGTTTTCCTTGGTCAAACCTCATTTTGGTAATCAAACCTTGAAATAGAATAAAATAGGAATGGAAAATGATGAATGAACAAAATATGATGTTCCAACTCACCAAAGTCTATCAATAAGATGCTAGAAACATGTGTGAGATTGCTCCAATGGATGTAGATCTTGAATCTTTCTTGAAGGTGATAGATCTTGAATGAAATGCTAGCTTTAATCATGAAACCCTCCATCACAATTGTTAGCTCAAAAATAAACATGATTCATGATGCTTGATACTTGAATTTTGCTCTAAATCACTTGATAATCTACCATTGAATTCTCTTGAATGATCTTGTGAATTCTTGAATGCTCTTGTGAACTCAAACTTGGTATAAGGATGAATACTTGAATGCTTGGGGGGGAAATGAGTGAAAGAAACTTGTATTTATACTAAATTATGGAAGAATTATTAAAATTTAAACACTACAAGCCGACATCAGATCTAGGAGGATAAAATCTTGCCAAGAATTTGGATTAATTTTTATTTTGGGCCACATGGGACTCATTCGCCCAAGGTGGAAAATGATTCCCATTAGGCATAAATTATGGGACCATTTTTAAAAATGCTTAGAAATGTGTGAAACCAAGTTTGGGACCCAAAAACCTAGGTGGGACTCATTCGCCCAAGGTGGCAAATGAGTCTCAGATCACTAAATCTAGGCCTCACAAGCTAAAACACCTAAATTATGATTGGATAATGATTTGTGTTGGGATTATCCTCAAAAAGATGCATTAAATGAGGCTTGTGGATGCAAAATAAGGCCAATTAAAGCATAAAGAAGCCCAATTATTAATGACAACCCTAGAAAAGTGTGAAAGTGTGTTCTTATCAACACTTTAAATAAGGCATGATTAAGGTTAAAAATAGGTTTATTAGGTGTAGTTACTTAATAAAACCTTAGAGAAGTGTGAAAGTGTGTTGCAACACTTCACAACACTTTAGCAAGGTACCATTTATGTTCCTTAGTTCACAAGGGCCCAAGACCTAATGTGAATGTATCAAGTACATTAAAAAACTAAATCAAGGCACGATTAAGCCTATTTAACAAGGAGGGCCCAAACAAGCAAGGGAAAAGGAGAAGGGATACTTTTTTGTTGCCACATTTATGCCCAACTTTACTAAGAGGATGAACTTGCTTCAAAATCACACTAAAGTAAACAAGAACACCTCAAGAGGGGTCCAAGTGCACCAATTCCAGTAAGATTGGATGACAACGATCAAGAGGGGTGAACAAGCCCCCAAGATGAAGATCCCATGTCAAATCATCATAGGCATAAAAGAGCACACATGAAAATAATATAAAGAGCATCAACAAAGTACAAGCATGCACTGTTAAAGAAATAAATAAAATGAAAGAAAATGAAAAAAAAAAGAGGTAGATCAAGCTTTGAAAATTTTTCCATCATGATGTGGATCAGATCTATATTGTTTGTTAAAAAAAATGCAATTTCACTCTGAGGAAATGGAACTTCAAGTTGTCTTCTAGGTGATAAATCCAAGAAGGTGAGACACATACACACATGGTCGACATGCACTCACACACATACGTGAGCGGCTAAGGGAAATTCATGCCCTCATTTGGCTTCCTGTCAAACTATACCAAAGTTATACCTCTTGATAACTTTAATAAGGTGTAATACAAAAAATGACATATTGTGAAGCAGTTTCTGAGTGACACCTTGTGAACCCAAATGTACACTACTTGGCTACTATTGAATAAAAGGAGCATATGCATTAGCTCATACATAGAGGCCAAAATGCATAATCCAAACGTGCAATACTTTTGATCAAATAAAAATTATTTACTTTCAAATATCTATCTCAATGCCAGCCTTATTGAAAAGATAACAATCATCGAAGATAGATTAGAAAGTCTCCCCATAGTCACAAGTCACCCTAATGACCTTAAGCTCACCTTTAGTTTGGAACACCTCATTGGCAAGATTCATACCAATGAACGACCAAAACAGACACATTGGAAAGAAAGCATGCTTCGGTAAAAGTCACAATAAACTTCCATGTCCTCCTGATGACCCAACCTTCACTCGGATCGACAAGAGTCTCCTCGAAAAACTCCTCGGCTAGACTTCCATCATCGTTGAAAGAAGGAAATCTCACACTGATAGTTCAAGGTCACACCGATGAAATTTTCTCAGATCGGTAAGAGTCTCCCCGATGAGCTCTTCGAGTAGAATTTTATCCTCAGTGAGAGATAAAACATTCACACCAATAGTTCAAGTCACACCAATGGTTTTCATCGGCAAGACTGACCACAAGTCTCACTGATCTAAATTCCATCCTTATCGAAAAAGTAACAAGCATTAGAGATAAATCATAAAGTCTCCCCACAGTCACAAGTCACCTCGACGACCTTATGCTCACCTATAGTTTGGAACACCTCATCAACAAGATTCACACTGATGATCGACTAGAACAGACACATCAGAAAGAGAACACACTTTGGTAAAAGTCACAAAAAAGTTCCATTTCCTCTCGATGACCCAACCTTTGCTCGGATCGGCAAGATTCTCCCTGATGAACTCTTCGACCAAACTTCCATCATCGCTAAAAGAAATAAAACTCGCACTGACAGTTTAGGGTCACACCGAAAACATTTTCTTAGATCGGCAAGAGTCTCCCTGATGAGCTCTTCGACTAGAATTTTAACCTCGCTAAGAGATAGAACACTCACACCAATAGTTCAGGTCAATATTTTCTTGTATCTTACTTTGTAAATTTTCT
Source organism: Sequoiadendron giganteum (assembly GCA_007115665.2). Taxonomy (NCBI): domain Eukaryota; kingdom Viridiplantae; phylum Streptophyta; class Pinopsida; order Cupressales; family Cupressaceae; genus Sequoiadendron; species Sequoiadendron giganteum. The sequence continues at coordinate 69,765,603 of CM021103.1, forward strand.
ATGAACATCTTTTGAAGGTGAGGATTTGGAACCTTGACATCGAATTGGGAATAACGTGATTGATAGCATGAGACAAAGTAAGTTATCTTTTCATCTTATTTTGCTTGCATCTCATCAAGTCAGCCAAGGTCATCTTAGGAGTCATATGCACTTGGAAATGTTTGAAAAATGCCTCAACAAGTTCATTTAAGGAATGAATTGAGTTTTTTGTTAGAGAAGAGAACCATTCCAAGGTAGTATCTTTCAAGGACCTAGGAAAAAGCTTAGCCAAGATTTTATCATCAAGGACAAAGTCACTACATAATGCAGTATAGGAATTAACATGGTTAGAAGGATCTCCCTTTCCTCTGTATTTCTTGGATCTAGGCACCTCTACACCTTGTTGCATCTGTGTTTGCAATATCTCCAAGGAAAATGGACTACTTTTGACATAATATGTAGGTGGGTCATTTTGATTTTGGTTGATGGTGGAAACTTACTTTTGAAGGGAAGAAACGGTTTGCAAAAGTTGATTTATGAGAGGGTCATTACTTGTCTTATGAGATGTCAGTGAAAAAGGTGAGGAGGTGTATGTGTTCAAGGGACAATTGAATGGAATTATTATAGGTGGTAAAGTGGTAGGAGATATGGCATGTGATGCAAAAAAGGTACTAGGGATGCTAGAAAAAATACCTAAGGAAGAAATCACTTTACTAGTTGGTCACATTGTTGTTGTGACAAGAGGGTTAGTATAGGTAGGTATTGAGGCAATTGTTATGGGAGGAGGAATTTGAATTCCTCCTTAGCTTGTGACATTTCTTGTAGGTAAAGGACAACTAGTGGTTGAGGTGAGGTGTTTTCTAAAGATTTAAACTATTTTTTTCACAAGGTCAAGGCCATCTTCACTTTCAAGCATGCAATGAATGTTTTCTATAGTAGGGATGGTGATAGTTGAAATGTTGTGATTTTACACTTGATGTTGTAGGTTTGTTAAGTCCTCATGGATTTGAATTATGTTTTCTTGTGGGACACTATCATTCCTTGTTTCAACATGTATCACACTACTTGAAGGCAAAGAGTTGTTAAGGGTATGGTCCATACCCAGTGTACTAGTGTCAATACTAGGAGTGAAAGAGCTAGACAACCCCAAATCCACAAGGATTGTGCTATCATAGGATGATGTGAGTCTTGAACTTTGTATCACTACCATATTAGCAGTAAGACACCAAATACTCATGCAAGGTCTCTTAAATGAAAGATGAAGGCAAATGCAATTTAAGCTAAGTACAATGAAATGACTATAATATAAATTATGGAGATTGAAATAGAAAGGAAACAAAAATAGATAAAAGCTCAGAAACAATGTTTTAAATGCCAAAAAATGCAATGCAGAATATGCATTAGGACTGATTTTCCCAAGGTGGTGAATGAGTCCCAGTAGGGATTTTTTCAAAAAATTCAAAAAAAATCAATTTATTTTTATGCTTTTTAGGTTTTATGATCTGCATCTTAAGTGTAAATGCAGATTTTTTTATGATTTTAAATTATATGAGATGCAAAAATGCAGCCTATATGCACTTTCACTAATGCAAAATTAGAAACCCTAGAATGCCAATTAACTAATGCAAATCCTAATGCAATATTAATGCAAGAAAGATCTAGGATGATGATGCACTCCAAATCAAAATTATGATGTTCTAAATGTAGGTTCACCAAAATGGATTATATGAAAAATGGGGCTGTTTTGTGTGCTATCGTATGGCTTAGGACATAAAGAACACCCACTTTCAACTATTCCACTCAAGGATAACCCTAGAGATCTCAATGCAAAAGAGAAAGAGATCTTGCAATAGGGTTGTCTTAGGGGCTGATTATAAGCTAATCAGGGGTTCACCACCAAGTTAAGACTTGTAAATAAAAATTCAATGAAAGATGTAATATTAAACCCTAATATTATGCAATGACCAACAAAATGACCTAGAAATGCAAATGAAACAAAACAAAAAGCTACGAAAAGGAATGTATCCACCAATAAATTTGGAGATGGATGAATGGAGCTCTATAATGCTAGAAATTTTGTCTTTAATGTTGAGTGGGACTCATTCACCAAGCTGGGTGAATTAGTCCAAAATATGGGTTTCTTTGTGGGAACATAAATCTTCCAAATGGCTATCTGATTCTACAAAAATATGAATTTTGACCAAAACTAGGACTCATTCGCTAGAAATGGTCAATAAGTCCAGTTAGGGTTTTCTAAAACTTCAGGATCTGAATATGCTCTTCTTAGTCTTCTCAATTTTCTTCTTCAAGTTTCTAGATTTGAATCTTTGAAAACCAACTTGTAGTTGTTCTCCAATGTTCTCCAAGGCTTGATGACAACTTTGAGAACTCTATGCACTTTGACAACTTCCAATATTAGTCTTCAATGTTTCTTCAATCAAAACCTACAAATCACACACTAGAGGGAAAAATGGTATTTTTTAGTGGATAGGGGTTGGCCTTGGTCAAACCCTGTTTTGGTAATCAAACCTTGAAATAGAATAGAATAGGAATGGAGAATGATGAATGAATAAAATATGATGTTCCAACTCACCAGAATCTATCAATAAGATATTGCAAGCATGTGTGAGATGGCTCCAATGTATCTAGATCTTGACTCTTTCTTGAAGGTGATAGATCTTGAATAAAATATTAGCTTGAATCATGAAACTCTACATCACAATTGTTAGCTCAAAAATGAACATGATGCATGAAGACTTTGACGTGATGCTTGATGCTTGAATGCTACTCTAAATCACTTGATAATTTTCCCTTGAATGCTCTTGAATGCTCTTATGAACTCAAACTTTCTATAAGGATGAATACTTGAATGCTTGGGGAGAAAATGAGTGAAATAAACTTGTATTTATACTTAATTATGCAAGAATTCTTGAAATTACAACACTAGAAGCCGACATCATATCTAGGAGGATAAAATCTTGCTAAGAATTTGAATTTATTTTGATTTTGGGCCACATGGGGCTCGTTCACCCAAGGTGGCGAATGAGTCCCATTAGGCATAATTTATGGGACCATATTTAAAAATGCTTAGAAAGGTGTGAAACCAAGTTTGGGACCCAAAAACCTAGGTGGGACTCATTCGCCCAAGGTGGAAAATGAGTCCCAGATCACTAAATATGGGCCTCACAAGTTGAAACACTTGAATTATGATTGGGTAATGATTTGTGTCAGGATTATCATCAAAAATATGCATTAAATGAGGCTTGTGGATGAAAAATAAGGACAATTAAATCATAAAGAAGCCCAATTATTAATGAAAACCCTAGAAAAGTGTGAAAGTGTGTTACAACACTTTAAATGAGACATGATTAAGGTTAAAAATAGGTTTATTAGGTGTAGTTAATTAATAAAACCTTAGAGAAGTGTGAAAGTGTGTTGCAACACTTCACAACACTTTAGTAAGGAACCATTTATGTTCCTTAGTTCAAAAGGGCCCAAGACCTAATGTGAATGTGTCAAGTACATTACAACACTAAATTAAGGCACCATTAAGCCTAGTTAACAAGGAGGGTCCAAATAAACAAGGGAAAAACAAAAGGGATACATTTTTCGTTGCCAGAATTATTACCAAATATAAATGTGAAACATGAGTATAACCCTAAAAAATGATTAGTGTTGAAACGTAGATCCCTAGAACAATGTGCAAGAGAGTTATAACTTGTGAAAGTGGAATTTTCTATATAATCCTCCATCTTAGATATATGTAACAAATTCCCCTTATAGTGTGTAGGCCACATAGGAAAATGAGCTCACTAATGGTAGAATCTAAAGGCATTAAAAACTCCAAAATTTAAGATTGCATTGATGAAAGCATAAATAGTCTACAAAGATGATTTTGGCGAAGATAATGTTGAGGTGACCACACCCAATTACCAAGTAGGAAGTTATTTGTGTAGGTTTCCAATGGTTAAACCCTCCAAATAGATTAGACACCTACAAAATAGGCCGAATAGGCCAAAATTATCACAAAATTGTAATTTTCAACCCAAATGGGAAAATGGAAAGAGGGCAATCTTGGCCATTTGCTAATTTTTTTCATTTTTTTGCAACTTTTCTGTACAATAGGCACAGTGACCAAAAATTGGAAAAAAAAACAAAAAATACCAAATTTAATGAAATTTCTATTTCTTGGTTTATTAGGCCTTCTTGATGAAATTGTGGCAATTTTTTTTCTCCACAACACTCCAATGATAGGGCTATGTGTGGTACTTACCTTGATGTGGGGAGGAATTTTCTCTCATGTCTTTGATACCATATTTGAGAATGCCAAGATCAGAAAGGACAAATTGATAACCTTCCACAAGTTTAATGATGAACACAATAGGATGTCCATCACATAGTATGAAGAGTGTATAAATACAATAAGGAACCTTACATATATAGAAAATGTAGATGAGGTAGGTAGGTAGGACTAAACAACTAACTAACCATCCAAATGTGGAACACTTGTGAGCTCACTTGACAAGTGTGTGAGAAAGTGGAAAGTATGCACATGCAATAGGTTTCTCAAGCAATGAGGAAACATGTCTCAATGCTATGAAGTAGGAAAAAACTCTAAAATTCCTAAGTAAATATAAGTTATAAGTGTGAATCTAGTTCAATCCTAGAAATGTTCTTAGCTAACTCGTTTAATAATGACTCAATTTACACTAACAATCTTGACTAGAGAAATAAGATATGCATGATAAATGAAAGAATATATATGAGGTTTTAGTGAGACTTGGGTAATTTGGCTCAGCCCACTTGTGTTAGGATTATTTTTAAACATTTTATGATTTTTATTTAGCTTTGAGGATATCATTGTAGTTTTCCCCTTATTGGACTAGATTTTAGTCAATATAGTTTCTATCTTTGGCTTTTCTATTAGATTACATCATGTATGAATTTGTAAGTCAGATGGTACTAGTCAATATTAGGGTTTTATTCCATTCCATGGTAATATTTGGTGAATGGTAACTAATACTCTTCAAAAGTAATAGTATATACCATTGTAGCCTTATCTCTAGTTTTGAATCTAAATCAAATTTAACCTTCATGAAATGCATTCATGTTGATGGTTAGTTGTTAGTGGATTATTTAGATTTACAACTTGAAAAAAATTATATGGTTATATTTATTCTCCAAGGTCACATTCATCTCTATTGATACTATGATGTTGTAGAGATATTATCTATTTTTCTAGTCAAAGATATGTTTTGGATAGATAATTTCTTCAAAGTTCATCTAGTGAACTCAATGTTGCTAGGAAAAGATTTTATGCTCTTTTATAGCCTTTAAATTCCTAACCCATGTTTACTAGCAATAATAAAATAAAATAAACATATAATTGTGTATTCGTCTAAAAATGATCATTGCAAAACCTGATAATTAATTAAATATGAATTATTTAATTAATATTCTAAAGTCATCTACATATAAATAAATTTAATTATTTATTTATATCGTTCATTTTTCTAATTCTTCTAGTTTAATTAAATAAATAAGTTTATTTAATTCTCACCATCTTCTTCTTAATTAAATTAAATGGATGTCATAATTTAGTTATATTAATTAGCATATTATTCTAAGTTTGAATGTTTAAATTCAAATAAGGGAATATTCCTCCAAACTTATTCTTCATCCCACATTTAAATTAAATATTATAAATATTTGATTTAACACATTTTTCTCACCTCACATTTAATTAAATATTTTAAATATTTAATTACATTCCTTTTTCATCTCTCACACATAATTAAATATTAATTATTTAATTATGGAAGCTTCTAAATCCATGTCACATGTAATTAAATAGATTTATTTATTTAATTACAAACTTATCCTCAACTTTCAACCAACTTTCATAAATGAAATGACAAATGGCACGATTGTTTCCATTTTTTAATGAGGATGGTTTTGTGGGTTGAAAACATTCCTCCATTATTCTCTCAACCTTCCATCTTTCTCTCAACCTCCAAAATCTCTCACCGTTCATCTTGATAGGTTTGAATTTGACCATTGATCTTTGCCAACTAGATTCTTGCCTTCAAAAATCTATAAATATAACCCTTTTGTAAGTAGATTTCATCCTAGATTTGGTGAATTTAGCGTAGTTATTATAGTTGCATTTGAATCAGCATTTTAGCATAGCATCTCAAGTTCACAACATTTTAGTTTTTTACTTCATAGCTCAAATCATTTAGCAATGGACATGCATGTTGCATAATCTCGTTCTCCTAAGTTGTCATTCCAACAAGCTACTACTTACACCAACTGAGAGCTAGTAACTTGCATCGAATCCTTGGAGATAGAGGACAATGGAACGCTTTTGAAGGAGCTTCTATTATTTAGAGTTTGTTTTATCTTTTTAATTAGTTTCCTTTGATTTAATATTTAATTAGTGTGTTGGTTTATCTTTTTAGTTAGCTCACATATTCTCACACATTTTTGGCGTCCACCGTGGGGCCTTGCCCCATTTTTAATCTTTTTATTACAGAATTTTTTGATAGGTGACAGACTGGAGCTACGGTTTAGCGCATATGAGCCACGGTTTAGCATATACAAGCTACGTTTTAGTGTATACGAGGACTGTTTAGCACATACGAGGACTGTTTAGCACATACAAGGACTGTTTTAGCGCATTTATAGTTCCTTTAGCGCATTTACTAATTGTTTGGGTGCATCCCTATTTGTTCATTTAGCGCATTTGTTAACTATTTCAGCATATTTACCAGTTCTTTTAGTGCATATAGGGATTGTAAAAATAAATCCTAATTCTGACGCCATCTACAGAAAGAGGTTTTTCTTTTCTGCATTAAGTAAAAATGAAGCAATCCTAGCATAGACACTTAAATATGGAATTAATCAATCCTAGAATAGTCACCAAACATTATTTTATCTTGGTTAAAATGAATCCAATGCTTGTTGTGAACCAATATCTTCACTTAGTGTAGAAAATTATCACTTGGATTTAAAATTGAACCATTTCTTTGTTGTGATTGTTGGGTAATAGGTTTATGCTCTCCAAGTATGTGCAGGATCATCATGGAAAAAATAAGCCCTTAAGTGCCAATAAAATTCAGAAAATCAGAGTTAGGCAACTTGTCGTAAAAATTTGAATAAGCTATCTATATTATTTTAAAAATATGTAAGAATAGAATCTGTAGCATATTGAATGTAGTTTCTAAACTTCTAGGTTTTTTTTTTTTTTAAAATCTATTTGGTGAATATTTGAAATTTCAATGCAGTAGTACTTAAATTTCAAGGAAAAAATAAGAAGTAGGTGTCTGTCTAACCACTCTAACCACAATAAAATGATAATATTTTTTTATAAGATTTTAGATATAAGTAGGGGACTCGTATCTCGATGTGATGCATATTTTTTTGTAATTTTTTTCCAGGTAAATAATTAATCATGAATTTTTTATTACAATTTTTAAAAAATATAAAAACTCGTATGTCTAACCACCTTAACTTGGTCAAAACTTCATGAAATTCATTTTTTTTTTTTTAATCCTATAGTATGTGAAGCATAGAATGTGACGCATATTTTGGATTCAAAAAATGTGATACCATTTGAAAGCTATAGAATTTTTTCAATCAGCCTATCAATCAGGACTTTAGTTGTAATTAAAATAGAAAATGAATAATAATTATTTATTAAGTTCAAAGTAAAGCATAATTTATATTGGTGGAAAGCTGAGAATCTCCTTTAAAAACCCTTTTCAATTCATCAATTTTGGGTAAAAAAAAGTCGTCAGCCAGATGGGCCATCATATCACTTAGATATTGCCACTTTTTGGCCCATCATGATCCTGCACATACCCCTCCCCTTTACTGGGTGACCAAAACACCAGACTTACCTTTTTCATTTCTTGCATTTCATGTTTTATTAAATCCTTTAGAAGGCCTGCTGTAGTGGGAAAAAGTACTCACCCTACGGGAACAACCTAAGTGGGAACAACCAAAGCCAGGTTTTCCGACCCACTCTAATCAAAGTGAATTTTGGGGAAACCCATATTCAACGGAAGTGAGCAATATAACCATCCCAAAAATGTTTTTTCTAAAGATTGGGAGGTCTTATGTGGGAGTATATCTATTGCCACGCCGAACATATACCTTTACTACGAACCATAGTGTAGAAAGCCAATCATGTTAGTATCCAAACATCATAATAATCACAGTGCAAGGGGAGGGAAGAATCTTCCCCCAAGACACTCACCATATAATTTCCATGGATAGTTTGCTCAAGGGATAGAGAAATCTAACCTTGAGTACGCACCTAGAAAAGAAAAAAACACGGGCGCCCTTTAGGGGGTGACATGGCTATGTGAGTCAACACAATTTTAAGTTGTGGGATGAGGTTGCTATGACGACCTTTTTGACAAATAAGAGTGAGTCTATCTGAAGTTCTTATTTTGTTCAATACCCGTGACAATCTCAAGAACATACACTCTTTGTTTAGATTTATAGGATCTGCAAAGCAACTATTTTCTACTATATGTCCTATTCTTCCAAATTTAAATTAGATAAAGATCATCCAAAAACATCAAACTATCAAAACATGTTTGTCTCAGTGCAGTATTTGGATAGTTTAGCGCATCCCTGGTTTGTTTTAGCGCATTTTTGCTCTGTTTCGATGTATTTATGTTCTTTTTTAGCACATCTGTGTTATGTTTCAGCGCATTCATGCTCTATTTTAGCAGATTTGTGCTATGTTGCAACACATGCATGCTCTATTTTAATGCATATATGCTATGTTTTAGCACATACCTACAATAGTCTAGTGCATAGATTGGATAGTTTAGCACATCTACTAAAAAAATTTAACGCATCTATGTTTTGAAACTGGGTAATTTTCTGACACCCGAAAAATTTGCCATTTAGTCTAGTCTTTTTTTATGCTTAGGGTCTGGAATTCTGCAACTTCTGCTAAGAAGTCCCTAGAGAAGAAGATTAGGAAGCCAAAGAAGTCTCTCAGTTATAAGAAGCTATTGAAAAGGAGAAATTTTTTATACCAAAGTCAAAAAAATTTGCTTGAACACAAAACTTTTATTCATTGATATCATGACTTTTTTAGAGGTTTCACTAACGATTTTGCCTTAGAACCATTATATTCATGAGCTTTCTGTCAAAAAAAAGCTCTTTCTCAAAGGCATAATCACAGTCAGCCTATTCGGTCCTCTTTTATCCCCCAACCAATGATTTTGTACTCTACTCATCCCACTCAAGTTTTGCAATAGAGAGCTTAGGAGCATTAGGCATTTATCAAAAATCCTTAAAATTACAAAACTACGATCAAAACCTCACAAAATGCAATATCATCTTTATTTGTGATTTTTGGTTTAATTCCCACAATAGGATCATCATCCTTTCAACTATGGAATCACGAGCTAAAGATTAGAAATTTCACAAGTCATATCAATAGAATCTTCATTTTATTCTGACTTGGATATCCATCAAAATTGCATTATTTCATCTTTTGATCAAGTTTAGTTGAAATTGGGAAAAAGCTTATGCCTGTTGTCACAAGATCTCGAAAGCACATAGAAGAGGACGAAAGGGAAAGTACATTCAGCAACATGGGTGATAAAATAAATAGTGGTGATAAAGAAGAGTATCCTTTTCACAGACTTCACACTGGGAATAATTCGAATAATGATGAGATAACAGAAGAAATGCTTCAAGAAGCAAAATAGGATCCTCAATTCCATAATCTCATGGATAGAGTTTTGAAATGAAACAAAGAAAGATATTTCCTTTCATTGGCCAATCAAGGAGCTAAACTACCTGTTGATTTTGACATGGAAGGGATTAGAGAGGATCCTGAAGCCCCCCTCAATGATTTTAGTGCTCTTACTTGACAGATAAGAGCATTACAAGGGAAAATAAAAGAAATACAAGGGGGTACAACAAAGAAATATTTTTTGGAAGATAGCTACACATATCCATTTGATAGGAGTCTTAGCATGATTCCTTTTCCAAAACATTGTGAGATCCCAAAGTTTGATAGGTATAATGGGAAAATGGATCTCATTGATCATGTGAGGGATTTCCGAAATATGAGCTTAGAATTCACTCATGAAGATACCTTTCTATTGTGATTGTTTCCACAAAGTTTGGGTGAACAATCCATGGAGTGGCTTTCCAAGATCACTCCCCCCATCAGAACATTTGAGGAGTTAATAAATAAGTTCATATCGCAGTACTCCTATAATATATAACACCAGATAACCATGCTTGATTTATGTAGAGTAAAACAAAAGGTTGGGGAACCCTTTACCACATTCTTACAAAGGTGGAGAAGGTTATTTGCAAGATATTCCCGTCCTGTTCTTGAAAAGGAAAAGATGGAAATCTTTATCGACAGTTTGAATCAAAGATGAGTTATAGGACAAATCTCCATTGTCCTCAATCATTTGAAAAATTGATTGAAAATGCAATTACCATTGAAGGTGCCTTGGTCAAGCATGGAGTTTTACAACTTGATAAAGAAAGTCCAAATTGGTACACCTACAACAACAACAATAGTAACAATAATGACAAGTCATGATTTTGGACTCAAAATAAAAATGTTGTGAATGATGGGGTGGTAGATGCTAACAATGTGAATGTGAAGCCTACCATTCTTAATGTATCATGTTTCCAATGCACCAATAATGTTGTAAATTCTAGTAACCAAAGTAATAATTCCAACCAAGGAAATGTGACCAACAATTGCGGTAATAATCTTGGCAATAATCAAAATTCAAATGCACCTAGATCTCAATATTTTTCAAATCGACGAAGTTTTACTACCTTGGGCTAGTCTTTGGAATCAATTCTTAAAGAATTGTTGAATCAAAACGCTATAAAATTGCCACCATAAAGAGATTATGAGCCTCGATTTAAACCACCATCATGGAATGACTCATACTATTGTGATTACCATAGATGCAAGGGTCATAAGACAAGTAATTGCCAAGGGTTAAAGAATCTCATTCAGGATTTGATTGATAACCATACCATAATGGTTGATGGAAATAATTCCAATGATGATCATCAGGCATTCAAGGATCCTCTCCCCAATTATCAAAAAGGGGAATCTTCAGGTGACAAAGGAAAGAATGTGAATCATTTCTATGTCACCATCATCAATCATATTTACACCGACGATCAACAAGTCAATGCTATCAGGATTAAAGGAAAGCAATAATATCGAGAGGTTAATGCTACAACAAGGGGACAAGCACACAATATATCACCAGAACACAAGCACACAAGGAAATTCTAGAAAAGGCACTCGTTGGCACAACTGTGTCTCCTGATCTGGATATCAATAAATTTCAAGACATGGTGGGACACTTGTCCACACCCACATGTTTATCCTTTGTTGACAAGCATGACTCCTCCATGACCCATCCCCATAATTCATCGCTTTATCTAGAGGTCATGGTTCCTAAAGCCCAAATTAGACATGTTTTAATAGATGGGGGAGCTAGATTAAACATTTGTACTTTTAAATTGGTCCTTCCTTTGGGATATTCAGAGGAATCTATAGATCCACAAAGGAAAATTACAATCAAATCATACGATAATGAAGAAAGAGCTTCCGAAGGCATCAGCATGTTACCAATCAGAGTGGGACCTGTTGTGAAGAATACCTTTTGCCAAGTTCTAAAATAGGATTTATCCTATAACATACTCTTGGTTTGCCCATGGATCCATGACATGCAAGAAGTTCCATCTACTTATCATCAATGCTTAAAGTTTCCATATGACAGACAAGAAGTAACAATACTGATGGACCATATTAGTAGTTAGACTTGTTCTAACCTTAGAGCAACTTAGGACACATTTGTCACACATAATAGAGAGGCTTTGGCAATTTCTATTTCTAAACACTATGAAAAAGTAGGGGAAATGATAAACAATTTTGGCACCAAGCTAAAATTGAAAGATAATGGGGTGGGAGAATATTCTTTATATCTCTCTAATTTACCCATGTCTCCAAGATCCCATGGTCAACTGTCAACATCCATACAACAGGCTATAGTAGCTTTAGTATTAGGCACACAAGCTTCAGTTCCCATCACCAAGTTTGATGGAAGATTTATCCAGGTAGATACTCAAGAAAGTGAAATAGAAGACATGGCAATCCTTGATTGGCTCTATAAAGATGAAGATGAATCAGTCCAACATGTCAAGTTACCCACTGGGAAATATGGAAAGGGTTATACAATAATGCAACAAATGGGTTGTGAAGGAAATGGCCCTAGAGGCAAGAGAAAAGAAGGTATTGTTGAACCTATCTGACTAAAAACAATGCACCCTAGAGATAAAACTGGGTTAGGATATGGTGAGGATGCAAAGGAAGAAATAGTACAAAGAAATTCCAGTGATGAATTAGCTGAAATAATTCTTCGAATACAAGAAAATAATTCTGACACTGACTCCAATGAATATGAATGGGACACCATTTTTTATGATAAATTTTTGAGGAACAAATAGGTGGATATGGTACAAAAATATACACCCACACTCACACAAGGGGAAAGCTCAAGGCCTCCACTTGATTACATCCTACAAAGTGACCATGACTCAAGTGATGATGATTCGATTCAAAATGATATAGATAATTGACAGGAGGAGACCATCATAGACCTTCCCCATAGCAAAAACAATAATCATATCATGACCATAACTACTCGTGACCTTACCCAACCTGAAGATCCATTTACCTTGGTCCATCCTGAACTCATTGGTTGGGAACAAATTGCACCAATTGATATCCCAACTTTTCCCAATGATGAAACCATCGTAAAATTTCTTTGTTCATCTAACTCAGAAACAGGTTCCACCAGCAAGTCACAAGATCAAAGTTTCAGATAGGAAAGTGCCAAGTTTCTCAGCTACAAAATTAACAACATAAAAGAAAGATCTAATGTTGAAAACCTAACAAAGGCAGTATTAGATCATGAAAAGAGAAAAATAAAGATTGTATCCAATAGTGAAAACCTTTCAAAGGCACTAGAGGATGGGAAACTTGACACTCTTCCAGAGCACTATTAGGAAAGGTCTTCCATTTCGATAGAACCAGCAGAGGCACTCAATATAGGTACTACGGAATAGCCCAAAGTCTTGCAACTTGTTGCATCCCTGATAGAAGAGGAAATCCCAAGATTCACGGAATTCCTTAAGAATAATCAAATCAATTTTGCATGGTCATACATAGATATGCCTGGATTAGATCCAAATCTCATGATGCATCATTTATCCATTAGGCTGGGGGCAAAACCTATGAAGCAGAAACTCAAACAAATGCACCCACATGTTGCATCACTAGTCAAAGAGGAATTAAAGAAATTGTCAGATGTAGGATACATTCGTTCTATAGACTATGTGGAATGGATCTCCAATATTGTACCTATATCAAAGACAGATCGATGAATCTGAATTTGAACAGATTTCAGGGATTTAAATAAAGCATGACCAAAGGATGATTTCCCTCTGCCAAACATAGATATGATTATAGATTTGACTACTAGACATGTTATGTATTCACTAATGGATGGATTTTCTGGATATAACCAAATAAATATTGCACCTGAGGATTAGGATAAAACAACGTTCACATGTCCTTCAGGTACATATTGTTGGAACGTAATGCTGTTTAGACTACAAAATGCAGGAGCTACATACTAATGGGCAATGACTACAATTTTTCATGACATGATGCACACATTAATGGAGGATTATGTAATTGATCTCTTGGCCAAATCATACACAAGGGAAGGACATCTGGCTATCTTATCTAAAAAAATTGTTAGAATGGAAAAATTTAAAGTCAAACTTAATCCTAAGAAATGTGTCTTTGGAGTAAAATTTGGAAAGTTGCTAGGTTATAGTGTGTCAGAAAAGGGAATTGAGGTGGATCTAGCTAAGGTACAAGCAATCCTCGATATGCCACCACCAAGGAACATTAGTCAACTACACTCATTACAAGGACGTTTGCAATCCATCAGGAGATTCATTGCACAAATAGCAGATAAGATTTTACCATTCACTCATCTCTTACATAAGAATGTTCCATTTAAATGGGAAGACAGGTGTGAAGCAGCGTTTGATCAGATAAAGCATTAACAAATGATTCCACTAGTGTTGATTCTTCCAGTGCAAGGTGAACCACTTATATTGTATATTTCTTCCACAAAAGTGTCTTTGGGAGCATTATTGGCATAAGGAAACAAAACAGGAAAGGAGCAAGCAATCTATTACATTAGCCGAACATTGACAAGTCATGAGCTAAATTACACTTTCATTGAAAAATATTGTTTGGAAGTAGTGTTTACTTCTTAAAAGTTTCTACTCTATATGCTAGTTCATACAATAAAACTTGTGACTAAGATTGATCCTTTAAAGTATCTTCTCAGTAAGGCAACCCTAACTGGTAGATTGGCTAAATGGGTCATGATCCTAAGCGAGTTTGACATTCATTATGTGGATTGGAAGGCCATCAAAGGACAGGTTATAGTGGATCAGTTGGTAGAGGGATTCTTTTCATCACACCTCAAGGGCATACAATTCCAAAATCTTATCAGCTGATGTTTCCTTGTACAAATAACATAGCCGAGTATGAAGCATTGTTGATTGAAATGAGAATTGCATTAGATTGGAGAATCGCAGAACTGCATGTTTTTGGTGATTCACAACTTGTCATAAATCAGATAAATGATGAATATCAAACTAAATATGATAAATTAATTCCTTACAAAAACATGGTGGACGATTTCAAGAAATACTTTGTTGATATCAAGTTCACGCAAATTTCACATACTAACAATAAGCCTGCAGATGCCATGGCTACAATTGCATCACTACTCCAATTGTCAAAGAGCCAAGAACAGTACGATTTCTTGGTGGAACAATTATTTTCTCCCACCTATAATAATCCAGAAACCCAAATCATTTGTCACCTAACTGGTTCTGATTCTCCCTTGTATGGCCAAATCTATGCTTATCTAAAAGATACCATTTTTCCCCTAGATTTTTCTAGGAATCAGAAAAGGAATTTCATACACCAATCTTCTCGTTACACCCTAATTGCTAACATATTATACCGATGTGGTCTTGATGGTACCCTCCTTCGATGTCTCAAACACGATGAATCGGAAAAGGCCTTACAAGAGGTTCATGGTGGTATTTATGGGACTCATTCAAGTGGACTAACCTTGGAAAAGAAGCTTATTAGAATGTGTTACTATTGGTCGATCATGGAAAAAGAATCATTCATCTTTGTGAAGAACTATTCCAAATGTCAGATTCATGGGAATCTCATTCACACTCCTTAGGAATTGCAACCCTCCACCACAACATGGCCTTTCACTCAGTGGGGATTGGATTTGGTTGGCAAGATACACCCATCATCATCAAATGGACACAAGTTCATTATCACAACCATTAAGAACTTTACAAAGTGGATTGAGGATGTTCCTTTGACAAATTTTACCGACAAAAAAATTTCATCCTTCATTTTGAACTATATCATATGTCGGTATGGCATTCCCAACTCTATTATCACAGATAATGGAAGACCTTTTAAAAATTAATATGTTGATGAACTATGTGAAAGATTTCAAATCCAACATAGGTTCTCTACGCCTTATTATCCACAAGGGAATGGCCAAGCAGAGGCTTCAAACAATTTTTTTTTAAAGATTCTAAAGAAAACAATGAATGATGTCGGTCGTGATTGTCATGTGCAATTAAATCCAGCTTTGTGGGCATACAGAACCAGCATTTGCATGCCAACAACTGCTACTTCATATACTTTGGTTTATGGAGTAGAAGCCATTTTTCCATTAGAAGTTGAGATTCCCTCACTTCGTGTATCGTTGAAGGGGCTCATAAATGATGAGGATTACAGAGTATCAAGTTTGCAAGAGTTGGAACTGCTTGACCAATAGCGACAAAGTGCAGCTAATCATTTAAAGGGGTATCAAAAAATTATGTCCCGCAGTGACAATCACAGAGTCAAACCATGAGCTTTTCAAGTGGGTGACTTAGTTCTCAAAGAAAACCCTCGTAATCAGCAAGGTTGGGAAAATAAAGGCAAGTTCAAGCCCAATTGGTTAGGTCCATTCGTCATCATTGCATCATATGGATTGGGGGCATATCAGTTATCAACACCAGACAGTGACCTGCTTGAAGATTTGACCAACAACATCCACCTAAAGAAGTTTTATGCTTGAAAAATATTGCAAACAGTATAAAAAGTCCTGGAAAAAAATCAAAAATCAAAATCAAAATAAAAAAAAGGATCAAAATTTTTTTTTAAAAAGAGAAAGGAAAAATCAAAAAAATCATTGCCAGTGAAAACTTGTAAAACAAGCATCTTGGTAACAACAAAAAAATTAGAAAATCAGAAAAAGTACAATAAAAATAAATGGTGAAAACCTAGCAAACAAGCACTATTTGTGATTTAGTTGGCTCTCCCATCTATTAAGATACATTCTTCATTATTCATATCTATTTTTCATCGGCATCACAAGCATGCCTGGCCGTCATATCTGCATCATGCGCCCAACATTTCCTAGGAACGACAAGGATTTCATCATGGCTTGATGATTAGTGTTATCCTTAGCATCAGGTTGTGTCTTATTCAGAGTCAAAGTGCGAGGTCATTTGGGGGAAATCAACTTTTGATATTTTGAGTAGATGAATGGCAACATTTGTCAAGTATCAGAATATCGGAACAACAAACAAAATGTCCAATTAGACTAGGTCCAAACAGTTGTCAGACAAGAGACTGAACAAATTGGATGATTATAATCTGAGTTAAATTGAATGAAAAACTTAAAGCATAAGTTGAATTGTTGTTTTGACATTTGATGACATCATATCTCTTGAGTGGCTCAATGATGTAATGAACTAGAGTCACAAGGAAGGAATATGATTTTTCTTTGATTGCTATCTATAAGCTAATCACTAGTATTGTGCAAGTTTGTCAAAGAAACATAGTGACATTTCGGGATTTGCATAAGAAACTGGTTAAATTTTGTCTATTTATGCAAACAATACTCAGGTTATCTTGGTTCAATTATACCTCGATGCTTGTATTAACTTGTTGTATCAAAAATTATGAAAGTTGTACTCAGGTTATCATCACTGCTAACATCCCTATTGATGCTTGTACTAAAATTTCAACATATCAAAAGTCTCAGTGATGAAAATTAAGCGCAAAATTGGTTTACAGAATGACAATAGTGAAATGGTTCATTTAGGTATTTTAGGATTGCATGATTCATTTAGATTGCATTAATTTTTGTTTTTATGGTTGTATGAAAGATTTTTGGAGGTTGGAAATAATGCATATCTCTTTTTAAGACATTGATTGAGTAGACTTGGACATTTATTATATCTCATTTCATTATCATTTTCATATTTCATCATATCATTCACATTTTATATATCATCATTTAGGTTATTATGATCATTTTTCACATCAATTACATTGTACATTTTCATTTATTGACTTTCATATCATTTTAATTATCATTATCCACATTATCATTATTAGTTACCATTCATTTTCATTATCATAATCATTATTCATATCACATTTGCATCATATCATTTGCATATTAGTATTGACATTTACATCATTTATTATTCCATATCATTATCATTTACCTCATTTTCATATCACTTCATGTATCATCTTCATAATCAATTTACATCAAACATCATTTGCATAATCATACATTGAGAAAAAGGAAAGTGCATCCATTGCATTCATTACATACATACTCCATACATCATATCGAACCATCAAATAATTCAAATTGCATCATCATATTAAACTCTAGAAAATCATTTCATTTGCAAGATCATCCACCCATAAATCATCATCATAATTCATATCATATGCATCCATTTACATATCATCATTCATAAAAATGCATACATAACCATTCTTCATAAAATCATCAAGGACACATGCATATCAAAAATCACCACTACATATCATAAATCTCATCAAAAATAAATGTTCATGGGTACAAGGCTATCAAATGTCTGAACAAGATATATAAGTACAATACCAGGGGTGTATACATAATCATCACTGAGGGGTATCTGGATGAGGATCATGACTACTACTGCCTCCAAAGGTGGTAGGTCTCTGCGGATCTTTTCTGCCTGAAGCACCTATCTCTCATCTGGCAGGCTATGGCACACTCTTGGTATGACTGCATGAGTGGAAACATGATCGGGTGCCCGATTGTGTATAGGCTATCCTCTACTCAGCGGGTACTGCCTCTTAATATCTCATCCTATAATACTCCACCTGACGGGTAGTCTCCAGTCCCTCTGCAGCAACCTCTCTAATAGAGGTACTCTCAATTGATCTCAGGAGTCTCTCTACTACCCCCTCTACCTATACACACCGTTCTCTGAAGCTATCTCACTCTGTAGTAAGTTGGGCTATCTGTGGGTCAGGAGGTGGTGGTTGTGCTATTTGTATATGCAGCTCGCTGATGGTGGCCTATGCCTATGCTACCTGGCTCTGAAGAGCTTGGACCTATGCCTAAAGTGTGTCAATTTGTACCTGTGATGGATCCCCGATACTAATGTGTGGTGCTGAAGTACTTGGTTGCTCCACCACTCTGGCTGTACGAGGCCTATTCTTGAAGGGTACATCAAAGAAATATCTTTGCTTGTCACCTCCACCACCTTCATCATCGTCATCATCATCATCATCATCAGAGTTTTCATCATCCTTCTCCTCATCAACATCCATAGCCACTCCACCTATATCCTCCTCTCCTCCATGTGGCTTCCGTCATGCCCATCATAAAACTGGGCCACTCAATAGTGGGGTAGGCTCATCTGGGTTGGTCAATCTGGGAAATGGATGAGTATAAAAATATGCAGCATAATCATCAGTCATATGTGCATCTATCACCTCTAGATGGATGGCCCAAAAATCTAGCTATAGCTCAGTGTACTCTGCTCTGGATGCCTCAAATGTGATAAAAGGACCCCACTCTACAACATCCTCTCGACGTTTGGCATAGTGAGCCACACCCTATGGCATCATCTGAACTCATCCATACTATCTGAGTACCCACATAACCTGAAATTGCTCAATGATAAAGGGGGTATGACCAATCAAGTATCTCGATATGCCACAATAGGGCAGCTCTATGTCATCCTAATCTTAGGCATCATAGTCAACATATGGTCTCCAGATGACTATATCCATGTCATCTAGCATACGTCACCAATACTCTAACTTGCCCAGCATAGGTTGGACAAGGGGACCTGTATATGCATACACATATGGATGACTAAGCGGATGATCTCTCCGTACAATAGGGTGAGTAATGGCAATGTGCTCCCATGCCCAAATCTATAGCAATGTAACTCCAGAAGATATACTCTTCCCATCTATATATACCACCTGATGAATATCATGGTATAGATGGGAAAGAATGCAAGATCCCCATGCATATCTCATCTAATGAAGGATCATGTCCTCCAATATTTGACCCCAACCTACTGATAATTCCTTTGACCTATGATCAAGACAAAGGAAGCAACCGATGAAACCTACCAAAACTAATGGAAGTGGGGCATAACCCTCTACCATATCTCTCCAAGCAATCTCATAATCACCAACATGAGGATCCTAGAAGACTCGTTGCAGGGCATTTGTCCCTCCAATCTCCTTATGATTATAAATCACAAGTGTACCAACCACTGGGATGCCTAAAATCCTGTACACATCCTCAGGTGTAACAGTGATCTCTCAAGTCAGAAAGTGAAAGGTATTATGCTCACTATGCCATCTCTCGGCTAATGCAGTCAACAATGTCCTGGTGACCCTATACTGAGGGATCCTGAGGAGGGAACCCAACCCACATCTAACAATGACCCCAATCTCTAGTTGGTTCAATCTAGGAATCATCTCCCATCTGCGAGGGAATCTCTCTTTGATCTAGAGGATTTTAAAATCCTCCTATAAACATCAATTAATCAAATCATCAACAAGGCATATCAGGAAATCAAGCAAATCATGTCAATAAAAAAAAAGTGAATCATATCAACATTAGCAGCATATCATTACTATTTGTTCTTCAAGAAGAAAGGAAAATTTATCAAACTCTTACTATTTTTTTTTCAAATCATGACAACAAATTTATCAGAATCATCTCTACTATTTTTTTTTCAATCATGAAATAAAATTTATCAGAATCATAATCTTACTATTTGTTTTCAAGCACAAAGACAAATTTATTAGATCATCATTGAAATCAAATTAATCTATCCTTGGTATTATTCAAAAATTATCAAATAAGTTGACTAATACAACAACAATCATCAAGCAAACATCACATTAGTCTCAATTTTTCAAATTCAAAAAAATTTCATGGATGCACTAAAATAGTCTTTCAATGCACTAAATTAGTCAATGTGCTACTTTATCCATGGATGCGCTAAAATAGTCTTTCAATGCACTAAATTAGTCAATGCACTACTTTATCCATGGATGCATTAAAATAATCTTCCAAAGAGCTAAACTGTCAATGCGCTATTCTATCAGGTGTATACACTACATTATCTCGCCTATGTGCTAATCCAACATCAAATGTGCACGGTCTTCATCTATGCACTAATCTATCTATCCTATGTGCTATTCTAGCCTATGCACTAAATTGTTCATCTATGCACTAGTCTGTTACATCAATGTGCTACTTTGCATGTGCTAATCTAGCTAATCTATGCACTAATCTATGGCTCGTGTGCGCTAAAACAAAATTTTGAAAAAGTGAAAAAGTGAAAAATTCGTGCAAAAATTCAAAAAAAGTCACAAAGGAGGATCATGCAATCTTCCTAGAGGTTCGTACATTGTTGATCTCTGATGATGATGGGCTCGCTCAAATTGGTGGCGCTCGTAGTGGATCGGCATCTCGAAATTCTCTCTCAGAGCTTTGAAAATTACAAAAGGCTACTGTTCAAATGAAAATGACTTTTTACCTTTTCCACCTTTTAAGGGGGTAAAAAAAGGTAGGTTATTTTTATTTTTACCGTGCAAAGCGCTATTTTGGGAGATAAATTGACAAATCTCCTTTAAAATCATTTCAAATCATTAAATCATAATCAACATCATCTATCAACACGATTTATCTCCCGAGGGGGCATATAGCATCATCAGTTAATTTTTCAAGGTCAAGGGCAAATTTTCGAAATCGGAATTTTTCTTTGAAGCAATGCGTAAAACACATCACTTCAAAGAGGGGCAAAATGTATACATCGAAAAATGGTCATTGCAAAACCTGTTAATTAATTAAATATGAATTATTTAATTAATATTCTAAAGTCATCTACATATAAATAAATTTAATTATTTATTTATATCATTCACTTTTCTAATTCTTCTAGCTTAATTAAATTAAATG